>JAVJIF010002486.1:0-339264 GCA_038442645.1 Agave tequilana | reverse complement strand
GTGGTGACATGAAGTCCATGGTGTGTGTACAAAAAATATGTGATTAGCCTAAAAATGAGGATCTTTTACTCTAGGTTGTTAGACCAATCAGAGTACCAAGCTCTGATACCAATTGTAAATCACCTAGAGGGGGGTGAAATAGGTGATGGCTAATCTAAAGGTCACTAAATGATGAATGATGCAAATAATGCGGAAGCTAAAAATAATTATGACCTAATAAAAACTTTTACACTAAACACTATGTATACACAAGAGTGTTGCCGAATTCCCCCGTGAAGGCTCTGGACAAACTCCTCTAGATTCTCCTTGAATGGGTTGAGGTGCCGCGTTGGCTCTCTTGGTTGAATACAAGTGTTAGTCAACAATCCCACGCAAGTATATCTATGAGCACAAGGATATATCATGCATATAGAGATGAACACAATAAATAACATGCAAGATATACAAGAGACAAAGAGAGAGAGAGAATAGCAATCGCAAACACAAGGGTATGTTTCGAGGTTCGAGCACACTTGCTCTACATCCCCGCCTTCGACACACGAAGGATTTCCACTATGCAAGATCCCAATGGATCTCTCCTCGGTGCCGCAACACCTACAAGCCCTCGGACTCTCTAGTCCCGTACACACCGCAAGCCCACCGGCTCGCCGAGGCCGCACCTCAAACAACCAACGATCCGCACCCGAACTCAAAACAACGACGAGCACACTTGCCCTCTCCTCAAAGAACAAAGAAAAGATCTTTTGGTGATCACAACACTTTGATCACCTAAAGCACTCTCACTACAACACACCTATAAGATGTATAATCAATGGATAGCTCAAGTGTGGTGTGAGAAAAAGTAAGGATGTGAATGGTGGAGGAAAACTCAAAGAAATCTCTTTTACACTCTTTATAAAATCTTCCCTTTAGATAGGAAATATTTGCTCACTATTTTGTGGAGAAAACCCTTTAAAAAGTCTGGGAAAACTGGCTCAAAGCTCTCCTAAAATCTTGTTACAAAACAATGACAAGACCCCCCAAATTTATAGGCCAGAAAATATAGCCGTTGGGAACCTGTCAGTATTGCCGGTCGACCGGCCCGGTCGACCGCCAACGGTCGGATTTCTGACCGTTGGAGCCACGGTCGACCGGTGCGGTCGACCGAACTTTTCCAGAGAGCACTGCTCTCTGGAGCGGTCGACCGCACGGTCGACCGACCACCAGTACACACAGGCGTGCACGTCTGTGCACGTCGGTCGACCGGCCCGTCGACCGACTTCAGGATTAGTCGACTAGTTAAGTTGACTAGTCGACTTGGCTGAAGCCTGAAACAGGTTTTTCTGGGATAAAAAATTTTGTCTTTTTGGCTCATATAAAATCCCATAAATACATAAAAATCTACAAAAAATAGTTTTTACCAATATACTTTGATATACAAACATGCTTGCACAAAATCAAGGCATGTTATAAAAGATTGGACTATTTTTGTAACTTGGAAATATTTGGCTCAAGATAAAAACTGTATTTTCCAAAACAATATTTTTCCAAAACATGTTTTTTCCAAATCTTCATCAAATACAAAAACAAGATATACTTTTAAAGTATAGTGTGTATGGATATGATCCACTACACAATCATAATACAATATCTATGTTTTTGTCATAAAGCTCTAAACTTGGTTTTGTGTTAAAGATAAGTATATGAGAAATACCAAAAACCAAACTTATATTTTTCAAAAAGAAAAATCTTTTCTAAACTAAAAATCTTTTATGAAGAGATAATAAAATCAAGAGTGTGTGTGCATGGTATACTTGAGCAATCCACCAACTATCTATCCTTTACATTTTAACTAAAACAAAAATAAAATCTTATACCTAGACACAAGTCTCATCTTCTTGAAGTCTCTCTTGAAGGCTTCTCATCTTCTTGACTTGGTCCAAGCTTGATCCAAAAGCTCCTTGGATCACACCGTGCTAGCTCCAAAGCTTGATATTTTGTCCTTTGTTAAGCTATGCACCTACTAAGATCTTGATAATGAATCTGTCACTAATTAAACACAAGATCATTAGTAAATATAACTTCATGAGTTGATCATCATCAAAACTAGGGTGATAGGCCTTTGGGCCAACAGCTCACATGCAAGCAAATAGTCAGTATTCAAATGATTGATCTCAACCTCCTGATCAGCCAAGAGGTGTCTCTCCCATAGAAGGAAAGCCTTCTCTGCATAGAGTATCCTGAAGTCACTGCAAACATGGCAAGTAAAAGTAGGGGAAAACAACCGGCGATCAGCTCTGACGAGTCTGACACGGAACCAGAAGGAGTGTACCGGCATACTCGCACTCGGACTGGTGCGGTCGTCCCGATCAACTATAGTGCATTAGCTTGGGGCATTGAAGTAAGTGAATCACACTCTGCCATTGCAGAATCGCAGGCCTCGAACTCTTCAATAGAGAAGGAAGCCTTTGCGTACATGACAAACACTCTCGAGGAGACAGCCAGGCGCTTAGAACAGCAAGCCTAGGTTCAGAGGGAACAATTCGATATAATTCGCGCCCAAACAAGAATCTATCGATACCCTCAAGTAGATGCTTATACAATTGCTTAAAGAAAAGAGAAAGTCAACTGACAAAGGTTCTTCTAAGAAGTCTAATGGTAAACGGAAAGAAGGAGAAAGCTTATCTTCCGTACATATCGAGGAGAAGGGGCAATCTAATTCTGAGTTGTCTAAATCCTCCTCTAAAGAGGAAGGCAACCCGGAGAATGGGGGTACTCATTCTAAAAGAATGAGTCAATTGGAGCAACATCTGGAAGCTCTTTACCAACCAGAAAGGCCTCTAAGAAGCAGGAGTGTCCGGCCATATCCAGCCGAGTGGGACCTTATTCCATACCCTCCTAAGTTCAAAGCTCCGACCCTACAGGCTTTGATGGCAACGAATCACTGAACCAACACATCTACTACTTCAAGTCTCAGATAGAAAATGTGGTAGATAATGATGCCATCTTGGCACGTTTGTTCATCGGCACTCTAAAAGGGATTGCCTTTGAATGTTCATAAAACTCCTAGAAGGCTCCATCAAAAACTGGGGTGATTTGGAGAACCTATTCCTAACACGCTTCTTTGAAGATGACTCAAAAATTACAATGCCGACTCTCCTGGCAACGAAGCAGCGAAAGGGAGAGTCAGTCAAAATATTTGTGGAGAGATTTTGGAATATGGGCTTCGATGTTCTAGCAGCAGTATAACCCAGGCCACCCTGGTAGAAACATGCCGCCACAATCTACATACTTCACTCCTAACCCAGATAGAAGTTGCTGAAAGTCGCACCTGGAAGCAATTGGTCCAGTAAGGTGAACAGAATGAAGAAATTTCTGCCAGGGTTAGGGCGGAAGGAAACAAGCCCAGACCCGAAAGTCGATAAGGTGCGCGCTAGAAATATCTTTTCAATCAAAAAGAAAGGATACATTAGCGACAGAGGCAAAATCCCCTCTGAAATCTCAGCCAGCCAGATGGGGAGGTTTCTTCAAGTCAGCCACGCACCAACAAGCAGTATGCTTTCAAGGACGAACACGTCAATTCATTGTTCAAGTTGCTCAACAAGAGCAACATATTGAAGCTTCTCGAAGCTAGACGTCCTGAGGAAGTGGTAAGTCCGACAATCCTAACCTACCTATACTAGTGTATCATAGGATGCTAGGGCAACCCCACCAAGAGATGTTATGTCTTTAATTATATTCTTCAAGCTCTGATTGATGCAGAAGTGTTAAAGCTCCGTCCAGAGAAGAAGAAAGTGATGGCTAATATGACATCATTTCTTCAGTTTAGAAAACAACCTCCAGCACCGTCCGAAGTAGTTCCCATCCTGAAAGGGGAACTAAGAATGATCAATACAGACCTACATCATCAGCAGGAGAAATGTCTTGTACCTATCCCTGCACCTCAGGGAGAAATTATGTTGGTTCATCCCGACCTTGTGCATGGCCAACAGTGGACTACTGTTACAAGCAGAAAGTCCAAGGCAAGGCAAAGTTTCGTTTTGCAATGTGGTGTGTGCTCTTCTTCGGGAAGCAAAAACCGATGTTCCCTCATTAACCGATTCCGAAGGGAAACAATCGTCCTTGCCGTAGAGCTTAATAAACCACTCGTGACAGAAACTCGTTCGGGTCAGTTTTATTTAAAGAAGTATGGCGAGATAGCGGCAAGCCTTCCTAAACTTACTGCAGAGCCAACCAAGCCCTCCGCGAAGTAACCTGTGGAGAAGTAGAAAGAGCATCGGTTTTCCAAGGCTCTCCCAAAGAACAACGCGGAAGGATCCACAACACCTTACCGCTTTGACATCCTGGCTCAATTGGCCAATATCCCGGCCATGATCACCCTCTACAAGCTCCTGAGACTGTCAAAGTCAATAAGAGAAGCTCTGAGGGAAGCTCTAGCTGATGCTGAGGTCTTCATGGCCCAGATCCCGTTGGACACATGAGGAAGATGAAGATGACTGCCTCCATGCTCTCACAATGCCCCCTGCATCACCTTCACGTCAGATGACATGCAGGTCAAGGAAAAACATGATCGCCCTGTACTTCACACAGGGTACCTTGGATCGTCTGAAGTGAGCCGCGTTCAGGTAGTTTCAGGATCCGCATTGAGCATCACGCCTCGTTAGGTCATGCAGCACTTAGGGATCCCCACCCACCCACCGATTGAGCGTCACCCAAACTACTATCTATGATTTCAATGCCAAAGGTAAGCGCCCAATCGGAAAGATCAAAATCAAATGTTAGATCGAGGATCTAAGATCTGAAGTGACAGGCTATGTAATCGACGCTGACACTTCGTACATTTTGTTGCTCGAACGACCGTGGATTCATCGTAACTCCATCGTCCCCTCCACTCTCCATCAAGTCATGAAGTATATTAACGGAGATGGGAAAATCTAAACATTGATCGCCGAGAGGCATCCATTCAAGGGGGTAAAGAATTATTTCACAGAGTCCCTCCTGTACCAGGATTCTCTAGAAATGAACGAGAATCCACAGCCAGAGGAACCAGACTCTGGTAATGAAGCTGACACTGAACTAGAGGCGGAAGAAGAATGCTTCTGGGAATTAAATCCACTTGTAACGTGCATTAATAAGCTCGATGTTAATACCACCACCGATGATGTAGACGAGTGTATATTAATGAAGACTTGAATTGGCTTACTTTTCTGTGTTTGCATCTGATTCAATGCTGTGAGACACTAGTACTGAGGTGGATAATGACCCCTGGTCGGCAATGGATGCTCTGACATCGTTGCATGTACCAATGAAGTCATCCCTCAAAACGTACCAAGATGTCAGTGATGTGCAAGAATCAGTATTCACGGTCCCAGCAAGACACAAAGGCCAAAATTAATTCTTTTCGGAAGAATTAAGTCCGATTGATGTCTCACGAAGACTCAGAAAGCGAGAAGGAATCTCCTCAGTTCTCTCATTATGAGCCAAATGCACTCAGAATGATGGAGAACATGGGGTATGATCTAACAAATGGTCTTGTTTGAAACTTCGGCAAAGGAAGAAGAACACTACTTCGATCTTTCTTTCCGAAGGAAAGGCCCCTGATTATTATCATCGAACTCGCAGGGGCTTGGTTATGTGTCAACGCCGATCCCGTCAGCCTCTGAGTCTGAAGAGTCATTATACCATAATTACTCATCGGGCACGTCATCGTGGGAGTCGGATGTGAGTGTCGGCAACATCTTCGGAGAACTTTCAGTAAACATGATTTTAACAAGCACCTGAAAGACAGAGATAAAAAAAATAATCTAGTCTGATGCATATCCTTGGATCAAACACCTAAACACTCTCTGAGATATTCACTTCAGACAACGTGAACTACCCACGGAAGTTAAGGTCACACAGATCAATCTAGGAGATGAGGCTAACCCTAAGCCCATCTCTATAAGCGAAAACCTATCGCCTTCCGAGAAGAAAGATCTAATATCTTTTGTACATGCCTGGCTTGATCCTGGAGTGGCTATGTATCGCCTCAACATTAATTCGGACACGAACCAGTCAAACAGCAGCAGTGACAATTTCGTCTAGAAATAATGGAAGCCATCCAGTCGGAATCAAAAAGCTTATAAACTCTGACTTCATGAGGGAGGAACAACACCCCGATTGGGTAGCCATATCGTCCGTTACCAAGAAAATGAGAAGAACCGAATTTGCATCGATTTTCACGATCTGAATGAGGCATGTCCCAAAGACAATTCCCTCTCCCATCACAAATGTCATGATCGACAATACATATTGGTTTGAACGAATGTCTTTATGGATGGATTCTCAGTACAATCAAATCAAAATATACCCAAATGATGAAAAGCGTACTTCTTTCAGGACACCACTGGGGGTATATTGCTATACTGTCATGCCCTTCGGACTAAAGAACGCGGGGGCAATATATCAGAGAGCTATGAATGCAATTTTTCACGAACACATGTGTAAAATAGTAGAATGCTACGTCGAGACATTGCAGTGAAAAGCGAACCAAGGGCGACCACATAGCAGATTTGAAGACGGTTTTTGAGATCTTGCGGGCAGTTGAAGATGAACCCCACCAAATTTTTTCTGGGGGTAGCCATCGGTAAATTCCTAGGGTTCGTGGTGACATCCAAAGGAATTCACCTAGACCCAAAAAAGTCCGTGCTGTATAAGAGATGCAACCCCCGAGGAATCTCAGGGAGCTTAGAGGATTGCTAGGGCAACTAGCGTACATCTGGAGGTTTATTTCAAATCTCTCCCGAAGATGTCAACCCTTCACCAAATTAATGAAGAAGGCATCTCATTCATTGGGACGATGCTTGCAAACAAGCGTTCGAGGAAATCAAACGATACCTCATGCAACCACCCGTCCTTACAGCTCCGGTTTCTGAAAACCTTTCCTGATATATGTTCGAACGATGGATCATTTCTTAGAAGCTTTACTAGCCCAGAATAATGATCAGGGACACGAGCAGGCGATCTACTATCTAAGTAGAACCATGATCGGAGCCGAACATCGGTATAACCCGATCGAAAAGGAATGTTTGGCGCTGGTGTTCGCCGTCCAGAAAATGTGACACTACTTGGTGGGCCAGACTATAAATGTCATATCAAAAGTCAACCCTTTGAGGTTACTCATGACGAAGCATCGTCACTAAATGATCGATTGGCAAAATAGGCCGTACTGCTTTCTCAATATGAGATGCACTTTCTACCACAAAAAGTCGTGAAGGGACAAGTGGTGGCAGATTTTCTAGCTGAACATCCAGATCTGAGAGCGATCGAACTTTATGAGGATCTCCCAGACGAGACTACTGAAGTTTGTCTGACCCAGACGTCTTTCGAAGGACAAGTGTGGCAGTTCTTCTTCGATGGTGCATCAAGAATGGGCCACGAGGGCATGCGTAGCAGGAGTGGGGTTAGTACTAGTCTCCTCACAGAACTACGGATCCCTCGTGCATTCTCATTAACCGAGCCATGCTCCAACAATGTAGCGGAATACAATGCCCTCTTAATCAGAATGCAAATCGCCAATGAATTGGTGTTAGAAATCTCGACGCATACGGTGACTCTAAACTCATCGTTAACCAAGTTCGCGGGGAGTACGAAGTCAGGCATGAAGACTTAGTACCCTATTTCAACGTAACTATCTCTATGGCGAGAGGTTCGAAAACTTTTACATCGACCATGTACCACGCCAGCAAAATGCACATGCAGATGCACTGGTATCTCTCCCTGCCTCCTTAGCCCTTCCAGCTAGAGTAATAGAGAAAATACTTGTCTACAGCCACGCCTGTATTGCCCAAGAATCGCTTTTGAAGATCACTAAAAGCTGATAGGAGACTATCAAGCCAAAAAAGCTTTAGAAACTTCAACAGGTCCAGAACTCAGGGATTGGCGATTCACGTACATCAACTATGCACTGTACGGTATTCTTTCTGATGATCCCAAAGAATGCGGCTGCTATTAGAAGGAAAGCCCCCAAATTTTACTACAACGCGACCACGCGAACACTTTATCGGCGATCGCATGATGGGATCCTCCTTCGCTGCCTGTCACAAAAGGAGACACAAGAAGTACCCAAGAAGCGCATGATGGCTTGTGTGGAGCTTATCAGCCTGATTCGAAGCTGGGGATCAACTCCGAAGACTAGGATATTATTGGCCTAAGATGATCCCTGACGCCATCACTTACGTTGAACAATGTCATGCCTGTCAAGTCCATGGTGATTTCATCCATCAAGCACTAGGATATCTTCGCTCTACAATCTCAACTTGGCCATTTGAGATGTGGGGAATGGACGTGGTTGGCCCTATCAGCCCACCTTGATCCAAAGGACATCGGTTCATCTTAGCTATAAAAGACTATTTCTCTAAATGGGCTGAAGTTATTCGCTTGAGGGAGGTAATGGCATCTGACGTGATCAAATTCGTTAAATATCACGTCATTTATCGTTGTGGTGCCACGACGGATTGTTCATGATAATGGGCCCCATTTTATCAGCCAGGCTTTTCAGAGGTTCTACAATAAGTTCAGGATCCAGAGCGTGTCTTTAACGACATATTACCTAGCCGCTAACGGCCTCGCAGAAGCTTTCAACTAGACTATTGAAAAACTTCTCAAGAAATTCGTCTAGAAAGCCAACGTGACTGGGACGACAAGCTAGGTGAATGCTTATGGCTTATCGTACGACGGTTCGAATCCCAACAAAAGCTACACCATTCGCCTTGGTATATGGGTGCGAAGCTGTACTCCTATTAGAATTTAAATCCCATCTCTACGCGTCGCCTTGACGGCAGAGATGACAATGAGGAAAAGTATCGACTGCGACTCTAACAGTTTGAGTCTTTAGATGATAAGCGCCTGTAAGCGCAATAGCAAATAGAGCTCTATCAAGCTCGAATTACCAGAGCCTTCAACAAGAAAGTCAAGGAGCGAACTTTCAAGAAAGACGACCTTGTCTTAGCTGTCAGAAGACCTATGGTGACGACGCATAAGACCAAAGGAAAATTCCAGCCCAAATGGGAAGGACCATTTGTAGTAGAGTCAGTCTACTCAAATTGAGCATATCGCCTTATAACCCCAGACGGTGATACGCTCATGATGCCAATTAATGGCAAATTCTTAAAGAAATACTATCCTTGATAGCATTCTTCTCCTGGTCAGGTTAATACTACACCTTCGATCAGAACACCAAAGAAAAGCTTCTTTCCTTCACTGGATCGCGTCACGGTCGAGCAGTGTCAAACCGATTGAGCGCTGGTTAGATCATGATACATGATGTAAACATTGAAGAAGAAACAAAGTACAAGACTTCAGTTTTAGCCTTGTTGCTCTTCTCTAACTTATCTATGGACATCCAACGCCTCCAATGGCTAAGGATAGAGGAAAATGTTGGCTTTTAAGTCCAACATAAGTCTTCGACAACTCATCATGCTGAGGGAAATAGCATGGCTAGCCTAACTCAAACGGTAGTTGGTGAAGGCACACCAAATCCGTTGATGGCTGAGGTTTGCTAAAAATCCTAAAGGACTTGGTCCCATCCTCTCCTCCAAAATCTCCTACCAATTCTCACCCACAGAATGGTAGGGCAACAAAAATACATGTGTTATCTCCCTAATGAAATGAACTGGGACTTGTCATGTTAACAATAAAGCTCTGACAAACCAGATTTTCTAATCCCCAGTGGACTCAGTCAAGTTAATATAAATCTCGGACAAACCAGATTTTCCAATCCCTAGTGGATTCTCAAGTTAACATTAAACCTCTGACAACAAAACTCATTAAAAATCCTTATTGTTATGTTAATACTATACCTCTAACGGTGGATTTTCCGTGTCCCTAGGAAATCAACGATTGTCACGTTAATATTAAATCTCTGATAGTTCATTTTACTTTCAACCCAAAATCTCCTACCAATTCTCTTCCATAGAGTGGTAGGTCTACAAATGCAATCATTGCTATGTTAACATTATACCTATGACAATAAAAAAGTTCAATACTCCCCAGCGAGTACAAGCTTCACTTGTCTCTCCTCTACATGGAGTCACAAATAACCAATTTTTGTCAAGTTAAAATTATACCTCTGATATTCTAAATTTTATTTGTCAATTCTCATCAATAGAATGACGAGTCCTCAAAATTGCTCCTATAGCAAACTAATTCTGTCAAGTTAATATTAAACCTCTGACAAATTACTGTTAAGTTTAACACTACACCTCTGACAGTGAATAAGTTGCTGCCAAGTTCAATATTAAACCTCTGACAGTCACTTTTTCTCAGGCTTCCATATCGAAGCTAAGATGAGCGATGCTAAATTTAACACCACACCTCTAGCATCCAACTCATTACTAAGTTCAACATACACATATGACAATAACTTTGCCTCGAACTTCCCTATCGAAGTCGAGATGACCAATGCAAAATTCAAAATTACACCTCTAGCATTACCTTCACTGTCAAGTTTAAACATTACATCTATAACAATGATGTTTTCAGTCTTCCAAATGAAGTTGAAATTCCCGTGGAGCCAAGTTAATATCACACCTCTAGCTTATATTCCTATCAAGTTAATATCACACCTCTGACAATAATCTTAAATTCTTGAAATGGAATTTTTCCCAATTTTGACTTGTTAAGTTAATTATCGTATTTCTACCAAGTCATGAGTTCCTACTTCTATGTGTCTGACTTTCAATGCAAAAAAAAAGGAATTCAAGACATATAAGAAGATAAGAAGAAGTGTCACTTTTATTGATATTCAAACATATGAAAGTGATACAAGACGCTCTCTATACAATAAGATTGAGTGTTACAACAAAGGAGTACAAAGAAGTCCCTCTCGCCCAGTGAAAGGTTGCACTCACTCCTTAAAACATTTACATTACTCCAGATACAAGATGTTTGGAAGAGCGCCGAAGAAAGACCCCTTTCTTCCTCCATTGGATCATGTTGCAGTTGATCAGTGTGAGACGACCGAGTGCTGATTACATCATGATGCATGATGTAAACATTGAAGAAGCTCATCGCTAACCAAGAACAATGATATTTCTTGAGATCAAAATGCAGAGGAACATTCTGATTCCACTCGACCAACTGGTGTGGGCAGTAATCCTTCGCTTAATGAGCATCTCCACCACTAGAAATCATCTAATGAGCATGAGTTGTTCATCGATCTCACTTCTGGGGGTAAGATGTGTGAAGGGAGGATCCGAGACCTTACTGGTGACGTCCTCTTTCCCGTGACCTGCAAGGGCACCATACCCACCACCATACCCACTGTGACCATGACAAATTCGGGGCATTACTGGTGCATTATGTCCAATAAGGCCTTGACGGATGTCATTAACCACGCGAATCCTCCTCTCTATGAACGGGAGCTTTCACTCCCCGAGTACTCGCCAATCAAATAAACTGGCCGATTGAAATGTTCTCCAAGAGCCCAGCAAAAATGCAGAAGACTGACTGAAGCTGCCAGAACCTACATGAAGCAAAAAAACCAAAAAGTTAAAATTCTGTTAAGGCAAGAATAGAAAAGTTGAAGGGTAGACGCAATTGAAGTTGTGAACTTCAGTCGCGGAGTCGACCAGTACAGATCTGAACGCGGTCTGGTGTTAGACCTGCGTTCAAGATATAAGATGCGAGGTAGCCCAGACGCAGAGTTCGGAACAACCACGTTTTAGATACAGGGAATGCCACAGCCAAGTCCAGAGGTCTCAAAAAAGTTAGAATTTTTATGTCAAGAACCTCAAACGCGAGCTTCATGTACAAAGCTCGCATTTCAAGATCCAAGTACAGAGTTTGTCACACTCGCGTTCAAAGGACTTGTGACTTAGAATTAAAAGTCAGTCAGCTCGCGCTTCATCAAGAAGTCTAAAAGACGCGACTACCGAACACGGGCACATCAATTAGATTTCAAGAGAAGACCAAGAGATCGAATTTTTTCAATGGACAGGAAAACAGAAACTCCGTAGGACTGAGTATTTCATTGCGACAAATGGATCCTACCCGGGGAAGAATTTCTAAAAGTTGAACTTTAGTTATCAAGGCGCAACTGTAAAAGCACTTAAAATGATGCTTTTTGATCTTAAAATCACTTGACAGTGATAATCTTCAGAGAAAATTGAAGAAAAGTATGAAAGCTTTAAGTTCTTGTTATTCATTGGAACACATCCCCTGAGGGGAAGATACACAAACCAAGATAAAGATCTTCAGAGCGCATGCTCTCAAAGGGAAACAGTCTAAGTAATTGACTGTTAAGGGGGTGAGGCCTATTTATAAGCAAGCCATAAGGCTTATAATTAATGACATAAAAATCAAAGCCATCGGCCTTAAATACCTGCACGAGTATCAAGTCCAATAAGGAGTTGACGCGTGGATTGCCACTTCAGGAAACATCGAAGACACAAGTCCCCAATTGTCAATGCCGACTTGGCATTAAAAGATCCAACAAGATCTTTAAGACGGATTGCATGTGACGCCTTGGAAGCTGCATCTTGGAGTTCGCGCCTAGTTACAAGAAATAAAAGATGCGTCCCAAAGTCCGTGTTCTTATACGGACTTAAAGGCTGCATCCTTTATTAAAGAAACCACAGCCGCGTCTCCCTATCAATAGTTGCGTCATCTCACTGATCCAGAAGCATGTCCCCTCACTAAACCAGGACCTTGCTCTATAATAATTCAGAGTTATCTCCTGAAATACGCGTTCATTCATAAGACTTGAGGGCTGCGTCCTGAAGTCCGCATTTAACAGACTCAAGGGCTGCGTCCATGGATCCGCTTCCTTTCATAAACCTGAAGGTCGCGTCCCCTTATTAAAGAACGTAAACACACGTCTCAGAATCACACCTCTCTTAAGCCAGAGCCACGTCCTTGCCAAACAGCTAAGGTTTGCGCGTCTTTCTTGATAAGCCTGAACTGCGTCTCCATTAATGAGTCAGAGTCGCGTTTCCCATATCCGCGTCCCCACTACAAATGAGACCGCGTTCGCTCAAGAACTCAGTGCAGTCTGAGTTTATTATTCATAGCTGTACCCTATCAAAATGACTAAGGACTGCGTTTTTACAAACAGTCAAGGAGTACGACTATGAAAAACTGAGTTCATCCAGGCAGCAAAAGAGTCTGAAAGGATAACGATGAGACAAAATTTGAGAACTTTTATTATTTGACTAAAAAATGATAAAAGTGACACAAACACTCTTATTCGACAAATAGAATGTTACAAAAAAATGGGATGATAAAAAAGGAGAAGAAGGTTAATAATCCTGCTTTGCCAAAGAATGGATTGTTCTTAGAGGCGATGCATCTCGTGCTGACGTGCCGTTTCAGCTTTCACCAAAGCTTGGACCCGCAACTCTTCCTCGGATAAAAATCTCTTCGTAGCCAGTTGTGCCTGAAGAGACTCCAACATGGAGGAATGAGCAGTAAGATTTTCTTGAACCTGCATCCTGGCAGTTTCTAACTTTTCCAGACTTTTTCTAGTAAAAATAAGTTTCTGCTTATTGGCCTCAATTAAGGCTTGTGCCCTGGCAATAGTAATCCGAGTAGTGGTGATAACTTACTCTGCACTCTGGATAACGATTTCAGATTCTTTTGAATCGCCAATCAGTCTTTGGTAGTCAGCTTGGAAGTACTAGAGATGGCGGGCTTCTTCAGTCATTTGCTCCTCTATCTCTTTTCGCTCATGTTCTTGCGCGACGAGGAGCTTATCCAGTGTTGACCAAGCCTCGTCTATTGAGTTAGCATTCTCCAGGGTCTTTAGCTCCTTCAGGTAGCTCCCCAGCTGTTCGACCAGCACCAGATATGCCCTAGCCTGGGAATGGCTTCCAGTGTAACTATGTTCTTGATCTGAATCTCAAGAAGCATATGGGCAAACTCGGAGGAACTGCCCCCGGAAAGGACCAAGTCGATACAAGACTTCATGGAAGCAAAAACTGTGCACCATTTGACGTGCTAATTCTTTCATGATTTCAGTAGCTGGAGACAACCCTACTGATGCACTCCCGGACCCTCTTTCCATGACAGAACGAGAGATAGGAACCAATTCAACTTGTGCAGGGGTGAGGTCGACAACAGGTTCGTCCGACACTGAGGTCGTCGCCAATACCTCTGAGACAGTTATTGTTGTAGCAGCTTTTACTGCAACAGAAGCAACAGCAAACTCCACGGCACTGGGTTCCCCGGCCGAAGTTTGAACTATGCTATCTTCTGCGCCAATGCCTGCCGCAGGATCCTCCACTTGAGCTATCCCAGTGCTCTTTACAAATCACAACATTAAATGTCAGTGGTAATAATGAAAAGGAGAAGTATCCAACACGTCAATATTCTCTTACCACGTTGAGAATCTGAAGATGGAAAATTCCTGAATAAGCCACTTGTGGATGAGGGTTCCCCGACCTCGGCGCTTGCACCCTCATGAGGCATCCCGATAGCGGGAGCTTCAAGGCCCTCCTGCTGAGCCAGCTCCTGGATCATCTCCTCAATATGAAAAAAAGTTGTGGCTTCACTACCGACAGCCAGCCATGTAGAAGAAAGTCAAAAGGAAATGTTAGAACTCATTCCTAACGTGACGGAGAACCAGTTCAGAAGGACAAAGGAAATATCTTCAGTAGCGGCAATCTCTGCTATCGGCGAAACCATCGCAGGGACGTCCCCCTGTATCTCTTCCTCTGAGATATGCGATAATTTTCTTGTGTCAGGAAGAGTGGGTTCATCGCCAAAATCGGCTTCCTCGCCAGAATAATAGCCTTGTTCTTCGGACGAGGACGATGACAACTCGACACAGGAAGTTTCAGCGATCGAGTCTTTACTGCTGAAGACCCCGATAGTAGGGCTGGGTTCGATAACCCGTAAGGTGGGCATCAATACATAGGGAGACCCAGGCTGCTGAACCTCCACCCTTCTCCCATGAGTTGAAGAAGGTCCAGGCTGAGTCGAGACTCCCAAAATTTCAGCATCATCCTTCCTCACCAAGTCGACTTCGGGGCAATCGACCTCTTCAGCCATGGCAGGTTCCCCGCGAGCTCTCCCTCCTCTAGGATCATAGGACCCTACTGTGTAGACCTTGGGAGCGAAGGACGGGAACTTCTTCCTCCTCTTCTTCTTCCTCCCCATGCTCCTCAACACCCGAGGAACTACTTCGGGCATCGAAGTTTCAGCCTCCGATTCCCTCTTAGCCTTCTTCGGGATAGGCTCACCCTTGGAAGGAGAGCCACGGGAACATTTGGCCACGGCCTACTAACTCTTTCTAGCGGGTTGTCTCTTAGGTGCTACTGTCCTTGGCTCCACCCCTGCTTCCCCTCCTATTTCCCTCTCGGCTTCCTGATAATCGTTCATACCTCGCACACGTTTGTTGGACTCCAACTTGGCTTTGTAAGATGCCTTGATGCTCTTAATGTAGGAGGTATTTATTCCAAAATCAGGCATCCTACTAGTAAGAAAGTACCATGTGCAGAAACTGAGGCTGGTATGATAATTGGGCGTCTTGTATGCAGGCTGAAAACAGCTTTTGTCCCTCCAACTACACTGTAGTACCACGTCCAAGCACCTTCAAACAAGTTTTCACTGAAGCAGAGGCCAGCGTTAGGGTTGCCGACATATAATTGATCATAGCCGAACTACCGAGCAAAGCGACTGGGCACGAAAGGGTCGATCATACATGAATCATCTTGCCGGAAGATCAGGTATCCAGGCTGAATATTGATCAGCCACCAGAAGACTCCTGCTGGCAGCCTTGTGAAGTCATCTGGTCCCTCAAGGTTGGCAAACTTATCCCCCTAGGATGCACCAAAAATCTCAGGGAAGCAATGGTCGAGCTGGTAATTCGAACTGCTCAGAATGAAATTCCGAACAAAGAACATATAGTAATGAGACCAGCTCGAATTCTCCAGCCTCTGCACGAAGAGAACGAAGCCTTCGGAGGAAGGCACCGCCGTCATCAGTGAGGGGCAGTGTATAACGTACCAAGCCATCAGGTACGTATAGGGAAGCTCGATCCTGGGGTTAGGGGTCTTCACTTCTGGCCTTCCTTGAGAATCTACCACTGGCCTGCCTTGGAAGTATACAATGGTCTCCACTTGGCGCAGGCTTTTGATCAGAGCCCGTAATTCACTCTCAATTTCGGCTACCATCGCTGGAAGGAGAGCGAGACTTCCCATAGGCAAGCAAGACTGCCGGGTCACCACATCGGTAACGATTATTTCACGCGGCAGCGTGGCACCACACAACGCTTCAGCCATATCATGAGGAAGCCCGCCAATAAAGCCCGGTCAGAAATGAAAATTCGGGCCTGGTGATGAAAACTTTCAAAAACCATATCAGGTTTGAAAGTGTCCTCGTTCGACTCGGAGGTGTAGGAGCTTGTAGAGGCATTAATCCTCTCAACAATTTCCTTGTCAGTGCAAGGGACCAGACTAGTTACTGGGCTATCTTTTTCATTTATGGCGTTGAACAGATAGCTCGCCCAAGACATCTGCTTAACACCCCTATTCTTCCAGGAGGATATCTGCCCGCAGATGTGGAAGTGGCACAACACTTCTCAGTATGTCTCGTACATCTGAGGGTCCTCTTTTCTCAAGAGGTGAAGTTCCTCAGAAGTCGGGACGTATTCTTCATAAGGGGCATCTCCCATAACTAGCCCTGAGACTTCATATAGCTCATGAAGAGCAAGCCCTATCTCTCTGACTGGGATAAAAAAATGTACCTGTCAGAGAATTATAATGTTCCAAGACGCCATAAAAATTGTGGGAACTCTGCGGGAGGCCATACTACACGGCCCTAACCGCATGATATAACCCCATCTGTTGCAGCAGAGCCCCGAGCTCGACAAGAATAAATCCAACCATTCTACCCCACCATAACTTGTCGGTAGAATGGACCCACCCGAGCGGATGAAAGTCGACAGGAAAATCACCCTAACTTTCAAGAACTGATTGATGTAGGTGACGGCAAGCTGAGGGGTTTCTCCTTTCGGATACTCAGGCCTGACTAACCCGAAAATAATCCAAATACATCTTTCTCATGGCCAGCAGGGTATGCTTCTTTGACACCTAATTTGCCAAGAGACACGCTGGAGATAAACCGGGAAAGATCCCACTCCATCGTGCGATGAACAGACATGTGCTGAAGATAGGACAAGGGATACATCCTCGCCATGTTGGGAAGAAAGAACCTTCTATCCCCTATCTGGCAGAGCCACTTATAATCTCCGTCATACAAGATCCTATCATCTTCTTTAATGGCATCACCAAAGAAGAAGGCAGGCTTCCTTAGCGGAGTACGGGAATCCGACTCGAACAGCCTATCGGAGATAATCTCCGAAGGGTCACCATACTGACCTTGGTGATCCTCTCCTTCCACTCCTTTCACCATACTGACCTTGGTGATCCTCTCCTTCCACTCCATTTGACTTACCGGTAGTCACAGGAGCAGTCTTCTGAAGTGTGAAAGTCAAATTACGATCAGTGCTACCTACGTGCCTAAAGTGGCACTTCTTGGACAGGGGGCTAGAAGAGTATTGTACTGCAAAGAAGACAACATTTAGTCAGAAATCTGAAAGAAAATGGCTAGATATTTGAAATTCAAACACAGGAATGATTCCAGATGCGAAAATCAGCAAAAGCCGCGTCTAGACTCAAAAATATGAGGCCTGCATGAAGCCTGCATTTCAACCTCCCATACTTTAAAAATAATTCTGAGTATTGAGCTTAAAACGCAGGGCTCAATGAGGCCCGCGTTCAACAAACAGATACAGAGTCAAGTTGATGAAGTGAAGGCGCGGAGGTCGTCATACCCGCGTCTTGCCTACCAATTCAAGAGCCGCGTCTGAAAATTAAACACGGGCATGAGCCTCGCGTTGGCAGTTCACATTTAAAAAGAGACTTAAGAGTTAAGATAACTCTTTAAGCCTCTTTAATGGCGGAAACCAGTTCAGATGCCATTTATTACCTGAAATGGGGGCCTCCTGCGTGGAAGAACCGTCCATTTGCATCTCTGGAGCGATAGCGCTCGAGGACGAGGAAGCAGGTTTGGTCTTCGGTGCCATTTCGACCGAGAAATCAGTATTGAAGATGATGAAAATGGAAAAAAGCTTTAAGCCTTTCTTAACCCTCGATACAAAGCTCAGCGAAGAAGAAGAAGAGTCTAATGATGACTCTTAAAAGACTGTTATTTTTTATAAGCACAGTGATCCGCAGAGATACGCGGCACATGTCTTGAGCCTAATCCTTGCCTGAAGCGTGGCATGCGTCTTAAATGGACGCAAATTCCACACGTCAAAGGAAATGTCCCCTCAACTCTACCAGACACGTGGCAACGCGCCAGAACGTGAGACTCGCGTTTAACAAAGCCGCATCTCTGCATAGGTCGCGTCTCTTCAGCAAGGCCAAAGCTGCGTCTAATCAATAGAATAGAGCCACGTCTTCACTTCAAAGATCGCGTCCCTCCAGAGCCGCGTTTCTTCAGCAAATTAACAGACGTGTCCCCACTTCGAATGAGGACTGCGTCTCTAGAGCACTCCTGCGTCTACAAGACTTGCATTCAGTCTTTACTTCTGGAATTAGTTCAATAATACACTGGCACAAGCAGACGACTGTTTACCCCTATGTTCAACAGTACACCAACAATCAACTCAGATCATCGAGGAGGTCTGGACTCCGTATCTAGACAATCACGACAGTTTTCTCTGGTAGCTTCAAAGGGTTTTACAGTACACTCACGAAGATCACATTCCAGACAAAATAAAGCTCAGAGCATCTCAAATGATTATCAGTCCATTCATGAGAAGTATGAACTCAACCAAAGCCTAAAGTATTTCGAAATCCATGCCAATCAACCGCGGAATATCGAAAACTTTAGAGGGGGTTCTATAGACTGTCCAAAAATCATAAAGGATAAGTCATCAGAAAGCAAAGACACAAGGCTAACCATAGCCACACGCGCTACACTAAGACGATAAGGTTGAAACTCACGTCTTAACACTACCACAAGAACCGAGACGCAGAGCTTGAAGTTCGTGTCTCAGTATCACGGCAGTACCTAGACCGAAAGTTGCGTCTCTGCTTCAATGCAATGGCCAAGACATAAAGCTTGAAACTTGCGTCTCAGCCATCCATGCAATACCCCAGACGCAGAGCCCAAAGCTCATGAACTTGACACAGAATTTGAAGCTCGCGGTTCTCTAGCGTCACCTCAATGGCAAAATGCGAGGTCCAAAGCCCGCGTCTCGATTATAACTGCCATCATTACTGGGTCAATTACTGCCCATGTAATGAGAGAGTTAACCCCAATTATGGAGTATTTTTAGAGGATAATTTTACCCCTGAAACCCCTATAAATACTTTAGTTTGCTACTGAAGAGGGATCGGAGATTTTGATTGCAAATCCGGAGAAATTAGAATCTCTAGCTAAGAAATATAAAAGATTTTGACTCTAACAGCTTGCTGAGTACAAGTTTTGTTTTGCCTCAAGTCTCTTTGAGATTTAATTGGACAGAAGCTGTGGTACTCCACCCATAATCTGAAGAGAAGATTTCCCAGAAGATAGTGACTTGCACCCAGTCAACAGAAAATAAGATTCACCTTTCCATCGCCACATCAAGAACCTGGCATTAAACAAAGGGGAGATTCAAGCTTGAATATCTTCCCTCTCTTGTAATCAAATTATTGATCCGTTGTAATTTTTTTACTATCAAATAAAGAATTTACACACGCCCTCAATTTTCCCACCAAACACCTATATCGGGTCCTCACTCTGATGGCTAAACCTACACGAAGGCCCTCCTTAAAGATGAAAGCGCTCCTGATGGTCACTCCAACAGTCTATATTGGGTCCTCATCCTGTCAACTACACCTACATGGAAGCTCTCCTAAAAACCGAAAGCACTCCTGACAGTCACTCTGACAGCTTATATTGGGTTATCACCCTAATGGAAGCACTTCAAATGGTCTCTCTTACAGCCTATATCGGGTACTCACCTTGACAATTCAGATCTATACGGAGTCACTCCTAAATGACGGGAGCACTCTTGATGGTCGCTCTAACAGCATATTCCGAGTCCTCACTCTGATAGGTTAGACTTATACAGAGTCACTCTTAAATGATAAAAGCGCTTCTGATGGTCTCTCTTATTGCCTATATTGCGTCTTCACTCCGACGGGTCAAACCTATATGGAGTCACTCCTGAATGATGAAAGTGCTCATGATGGTTGCTTTTATAGGATATATCAGATGCTCACTATAATGGTTCAGATCTGTACGAAGTCACTCTTGAATGATAAAAGCCTCCTAATGGTTGCTCTTATAGCCTATATCGGGTTCTCACCCTGACGACTCAGACCTTATGAAGTCTCTCTTGAAATATGAAAGTCTTCCTGATGACTCTGACAACTAAGCCTCTACGGAGACTATCCTGAAAGATGAAAATTCTCCTGATGGCTCCAACAGTTAAGCCTCATGGAGACTCTCCTAAAGATGAAAGTCCTCCTTATGGCTCCGACAGCCTATATCGGGTTCTCACCCTAATGGTTCAGCCTACATGGAGACCCTCCTGAAAGGTGAAAGTCTTTTGATGTCCCTGATAGCCTATATTGGATTCTCAAGCTGATGGCTGTGCCTAACCTAGATCGGACTCTCACCCTGACAACTAAAAAGCTCTGCGGAGATATTAGAATGAATCATTAGGGAGGCAAGCTCCGACAACTGTCAACTTCACGCCCCAACTGCTCCCTCAATTTCTCTCAACTGCTCACCCATGAAACACAAGACGATGCCCCGACTACTCAGTGAAAGGTGACGTCGGATGATGGAATTAGTCTGTCCTTCTCGCTTAGAGACTTCAAGAAGGAGGAGGTGGAGAGGCATCTGTAGTAGTCAACTTTTGACCCTCATCAAGATCACGACATGTGTCTGAACACCTAGAGGTAACACTTCTCTGTCAGTAGGCCCAGCTCATATACAAGCCTAACATGGGCCCAAGAAGAAAACTTTGAGCATATGGGCCCAAGAAGAAAGGCTCGGGCCTCGTTTTGAGCCACATCTGATTAAACATCACTCACTCAGATAGACTACTCAATCAGGGATATTCAACTCTCCAGGACGTGAATAATCGCTGCAAGGATCCTTCCCGGAGCCACCCAAGGCTCCAACACGAAGACCCTCCGAGGCATGCTACTCCTGTGCTGCTTACCGCTGACAGGACGATATCCAAGATTTCACGAATTCAACTATACCGCCAGATCATCCCCACATTTTAAATGTTTATAACGCTCCTATATTAATGCGGGTCGTTATGGATAGTGGTGGATATGTCTGCATGACAATCCCAACAATCAAGCAACGCGATCTGGGTAGTTATAAGGAAATCATAACGTGCAAATCGTGTAGTTGTGTAGATCTAAAATATCTGCACCCACAATGACAACTCATGCGGGTATAAATTCACCTTCATCTTCATCAAGAAGAAAGTTGGCTTCTGATTACTAGATCGAACCCTAGAGATTGTAATGATAATATCACTCTGCAGAATTCATTGTGATCTTCTGATATTATAATAAATTCTCTCCCCTCTCGTGGTTTCCTGTTTGGATTTTTCACATAAAGTTCTTATTGTTTACGATTGCTTTCACATGTCTACTAGTTTAAATTCATGGTGTAGAAAAATTTCCTGAGAATTTTCCTCTATACTAAAGAAGATCTAACGAGTAGCCTAAGATTATTTATAATAGATTGTATTATTTATTTATTTCAATATGATTTAATCATTGAATGATAGGCATAGGGAATATAATATTCTAATGATCTTAAAATAATAAATTACACTTGTAAAGAACAAGAATTTTTTTTTAGAAAAATTGATTTGCATGAGGACATGAAGATAGAAGTAAAGAGTCCTTTGTTATAGGTTTGGAACGAAAGAACGTCTCTATTTACAGATATCATAGGTTTGTGCTTTTATTGCAGTTATGAAAATTTTCAAATATGTAATGATTACGAGTCTGATGCTTTAATTAATTACAATTAAAAATGCTCTAGAAAGATCCCTCATAATTTTCATGTCTTTTTCCTTAAACGATGAAGGCAGATATTTTTGTAACAAATTTTTATAATAAATTGTGAGGTAAGAGAAACCATACCTAAAATCTATAACTATGATAAGAAATACTCTACAAAGCAATGGTCTGTAATCTTCATGTCTTTTTCCTTAAATTCCGAAGGCACACTTTTTTGTAACAAACTTTTCTAACATGTAGTATATGTAAGCAAACCCATACCTTAATTTACATTTGATGAACAGAAACATGATAATACTAAATTTTTTTAGCATTTGTTAAATACCTAATGATTATTTTGAAATCTATTTATATTTGATGATATATTTTATAAAGATAATTAGATGAGGTTACAAAGCAAAGTATAATAATTTCTCAACAAATTATTTGATCAAAGTAATGTGATCTTTTTGAAAGTTGGTAAACAAATATGGTGAAATTAAAGCTGTCTAACTTCAGGAGATCAGTTCAAAAACTTTATCAATGAAGTCTATTATACTAAGTGAAAGAAAGCGCAGAGTGAGAATTAGTTGAAACTAGAAATAGTTTTAGCTACAAGGACTAGTCTATGAAATCTAAAAGTTAGAATGAATGAAAGTCTGATTTATCTCTCATATGGACTAAGTTTTGCCATTTATTTATACACAATGAAAAGAATAACAGAAGTTAGGAATTAGGAAGGGGGAAATGTGTAAAAATAAACGTTAGGGTTTTTTTTTTTCCCTGTATTTCACTCAAACGTTGGGGTTTTGGTGACTTCCCTAATTTATTTCATGATGTTATTTGGTATTTTTGCAGCTAAGAAAACATAAGAGTATATTTTATCATTCAATATATTTAATATTTTGTTTTAGTAACATAATAGCCAACATTAGCATCTAAATAATTATTTGACAAATAAATTGAGAGAGATTTGACATGATATAAATTTCTTAGCGAAAACGAAAATGTAAAACCTGACTAACACAAGTAGTGAGAAAATAATCTCATAATGATATTAGAATTTTACAAGAATTTCAAGAACGTTGTGATGTAAAATCATAACAATATTTACTGTTAACCCTTAGAGAAAAACTAACTATACAATGATCATTTGACCTTCTAAAAACTTGATTTTTCAAATGTCATTTACGTCAAGAGAACTCACTCTAGAATTTGCAAGGTGAAGTTATTATCTATACAAGAGAGACCATTATAGGAACTGAAGTTTTATTTTAAAAAAAAAAGTTTTCATCATCTTGAAAGTGGTTGGTCAATGAAAACCTTTTTTATTATAAGAGTACATTTTACAATTAATCTTCAAGTCTACTTCAAATAAATTATCTGCAATTTATTTTATATGAGTTTGATTAATATTTAGTTCATAGCCAGTACCTCTTGAAGGAAGTCTGCTATGTTCTTTCTGTCAGGACACTTGAAACCCATATGCTCAAAGAATTCAAGAACATTCTCTCGAGGACCTTGGTATGCAATTTTTCCATCACACAGAAGGATTATGTCATCAAATAGTTCAAATGTCTCAGGTGACGGCTGAAGTAAGGAAATGACCATAGTAATATCCAACAAATGTGATATTTGACTAAGAAACTTGATGATCTCGAAGGTTGTGGAGCTATCTAGACCATTTGATATGTCATCCATAAAGAAACTTCTTGCAAAGCTCACTAGCATTTCTCCTGCAATATAAAAGACACAAAAAATTATTTATAAATATTTACAATATAACAAATAAAAGATCACTCAATGAGGTTTTTATGGTATAACTCTGAGAAATACCTTAACAGAGAACACTTATTGACTTTTAGAGGAAAAATATCTTTTGTATTTTCGTGTTCTACTATTGAATAAATAAATTATAAATTCTATACTCTGTGTGTGCGTGTGTGCGTAAGAGTTTTTCTATGAGGAAAATAAGAATATAGTAAGCGATGGAGTATATATTTTTAGTACAAAAAACCTACCAATTCTGTTAGAAATTAAGAATATACTCAAAGATTCATGAAGATCAAAATAACCCAAGGATCTAAAATCTATATGCATCTCAAGAATAAATACATAATTAAACACATACCTGAAGCCATTGAGAGATTGAGGAAGTTAGATGGATGAAGATCTTAATCCTTTTCCTTTGATTCTTGCAAACCCTAATGCAAACTCCTTTCTTCTCTCTGTCTCCTTTTCCTTGCACAAACCCTATTCTCAAATTGATGGTTCCACCAAAAAAGGGGAGAGGTTTGTTTTTCATTCACAGAGGAGAGAAGAGGGTCCACATATTTGCAAATAACCCCCTTGAGATAAAACCACCCATCATGGCCCTTTATATCTCAAGTGATTATAAACTTATATAAATGTAACCATAATATTTGGGCATGCATAATATCAGTTAGGCTTTAATTATGGAATCCAATAATAAATATAAAGGTAGTGGGCCACCTTAATGTGAGATTAACATTCTCCCACTTGGACCACTAGCCGATTATGATAAAAACTTTGAAAAACAAACAAAAAGACTCATTTCAAAAAAAACATTTTGACTCCATTGGATTCCATACTGAAAAACTTTGACACGTGATCACGAATTTAAAAAATAATAACTGATAAGCCCAAATAATTAAATACTGTAATACTGCAATTAGCTTGGACCATCAATGTGAGTCATAGCGGTTATACAACATCTATGTCATACCCCCTTCTACGTACCACAACATTGATAACCCTTACTAATTGAGTCCATAACCAAAATGACCCCTGTAATTTGTCTTGTCAAGACATTTCCTGTTTAACAAACATCCATACATAATATGTGCACACATAATTGGATAACAGGAAATACAGAAACAAACTTTTATTGCGCAATAGTGTCAATTACATAAGTACCAAAACATACATTACAGATTACTCAAAAAAACCATTCTAATAACATGTTCTTTGAATGTCTTTGGAGGTAATCCCTTGGTCAATGGATCAACAACCATTAAAGTGGTACTTATATTCTCAATAGACACCTTTTGTTTCTAAACTCTTTCTCTAACCACCAAGTACTTAAGTTTCATGTGTCTGGAACCACTAGACTACTTTCCATTCTTAGAGAAGAAAACGGCTGCTGTATTATCACAAAATATTTTCAGCGGCCTGGCAATAGAATCAACTACACCAAGTGCTGAGATAAAATTACGTAACCATAATGCATGATTCGTGGCCTCAAAACAAGCTATGAACTCAGCCTCCATCGTGGATGAAGCAGTGATAGACTGCTTTACACTCTTCCACGAGATTGCCCCACCTGCCAGCATGAAAATAAAGCCTGAGGTAGACTTCCTGCTATCTGGGCAACCAGCAAAATCTGAGTCCGAATAGCCGATCACTTCCAACTGATCTGATCTCCTATATGTGAGCATATGATCCTTCGTCCCTTGAAGATACCGCATTACTTTCTTTGCCAATTTCCAGTGCTCCATTCCTGGATTACTCTGGTATCTTCCTAACATCCCAACAACAAAACTGATATCTGGCCTGGTACAAGTATGTGCATACATCAAGCTCCCAACAGCTGACGCATACGGAACTTTCTGCATTTGACCCTTTTCTAAGTCATTTCTAGGACACTGGCTCCCACTTAATTTGTCACCCTTCATAATGGGTGCACAACTGGCTGAACATAATTCCATATGAAATCTTTCCAAGACTCGATTGATATAACCTTTCTGAGACAGTCCTAGCAATCCTCGAGATCTATCCCTGAAGATCTCTATGCCAATGACATAAGCTGCCTCACCCATATCAACCATCTTAAAGTTCTTGGTAAGATAGTCTTTAGTTTCATACAGCAAACCAATATCACTACTGGCTAACAAGATATCATCCACATACAGAACCAAAAAGATAAACTTGCTCCCACTGATCTTCAGATATATACACTGATCAACAGTGTTTTCTGTAAATCCGAAAGAGGTAATGGTATCATTAAACTTTATATACCATTGCCTGGAAGCTTGTTTCAGTCCGTAGATGGATTTCTGTAATTTGCAAGCCAAGTGTTCTTTTCCTTTCTTTGCGAACCCTTCAGGTTGTTCCATATAAATTTCCAAATTTCCATTCAGAAAAGCTGTTTTCACATCCATTTGATGTAACTCCAAATCATAATGAGCTACAAGGGCCATAATGATTCTAAAAGAGTCCTTCTTTGATACTGGAGAGAAGGTTTCTCTATAATCAATGCCTTCTTTCTGAGTGAAACCTTTAGCCACAAGTCTGGCCTTATATCGTTCGATATTGCCTTTGGAGTCGCGCTTCGTCTTAAAGACCCATTTACACCCGACTGTCTTACAGTTATTAGGTAATTCGACGAGATCCCAGACTTTATTTTGGTCCATAGATTTCAACTCTTCATTCATAGCATCAATCCATTTACTAGAATCATTGCTTTCAATGGCTTGTGAAAATGAAACTGGATCTTTATTAATCCTAATATCAAAATCAGATTCCTGTAGATACACCACATAATCATCTGAAATGGCAGATCTTCTTTCCCTTTGAGATCTCCTCAAAGCTGCCGGTTGTGGTGATCCTACAACATTTTCAATGGCGATATCCTCATGAAGTGGTGAACCATTACCATTATGTTGTTCTGGTAACTCAGCTTGATGATCAAGTTGAGGGACAACAATTTCTCTTGAAGGAAAGGGTATTGGGATATTTACCCTTATCACTTCAAGATCCACCTTTCTTGGTTCATCACTCCCACTAATTTCACCATTCTCAAGGAATCTGGCATTACCAGTTTCAACAATTCTTATACTATGGTTAGGACAATAAAATTTGTACCCTTTAGACTTATCTGGATAACCAATGTAATACCCAGATATGGTTCTTGAGTCTAATTTCTTTTCTTGTGGATTATATATTCTAGCCTCTGCTGGACAACCCTAAACATGTAAATGTCTTAAACTAGGTTTCCTACCAGTCCACAACTCGAAAGTAGTTGTTGGGACAGCTTTACTAGGAACCTTGTTCAAGATATACATAGCAGTCTTTAAGGCTTCATTCCACAATGAATTAGGTACATTAGAGAAGCTCATCATGCTCCTAACCATATCCATAAGTGTTCGGTTTCGCCTTTCAGCAACACCATTCTGCTGAGTCGTACCTGGCATTGTGTATTGAGCACAAATGCCATGCTTTTCTAGAAATTTGGCAAATGGGCCAGGATTTTGTCCTGACTCATCATATCTTCCATAAAACTCACCACCTCGATCTGATCTTATGATTTTAACTTTTCTATCTAATTGTCTCTCGACTTCTGTAATGAACACCTCAAGGATGTCAACAGCCTGAGACTTTTCATGAATTAGATATACATAACCATAACGAGACAGATCATCTATAAAGGTAATGAAGTATCTCTCTCCCGTAAAACATGGAATAGAGAGTGGTCCGCAAATATCTGTATGAATAATCTCAAGAAGCTCTTTACTTCTTGTGGCACCTTTATTGATGTGTTTGGTTTGCTTTCCTTTTATGCAATCCACACAAACACCAAAATCAGTGAAGTCTAGGTTATCCAAAATCCCATTCTTCACTAATCTTTCAATTCTATCCCTGGAGATATGCCCCAGTCGTCTATGCCACAAGATAGAGGATTTTTCATTAATTAAGCCATGTTTAGAACCAACATTTGAATGTAGGGTTAAAAGAGATTGTGTAAACTCATCATTCAAGGAAATTTTATATAAACCATCACATAAAATTCCATGTCCAATCGACATTGAATTAAACATTAAATTGAGTTTTCCACAACTGAATAAAACTGAATATCCAACAACATCTAATTTGGATAATGACATTAAATTCCTAGAAATCGAAGGTATATAAAAAGTGTCAACAAGATCCATCTGATGACCCGTCTCTAAGAGTAGTCGATAAGTTCCAACATACTCGACCTCCACTTTGAGACAGTTCCCCATAAAGACAAATCTTTCACTTTCCTTCGGTTTCCTGGTTGTAAGGAATCCCTGCGTTGAATTAGTTATGTGAGTTGTGGCTCTAGAGTCAATCCACCAAGTATTAGAAGGAACTTCAGCAAGATTTGATTCATAACATACAAAAGAAAGATTCATACATTTCTTTTCGAACCAAACCTTTCTCTTGTTGCAATCCTTCTTCACATGTCCTTTTCTGCCACAAAAGTAGCATTTGACAGTGAAAGTCCTTCCATGACCCTGGCTACTTTCCTCAGGTTCATTCCCTTTCTTTGGTGAAAACCTCTTACCTCTTCCATATTTTTCCTTCTTATGGATAGCTCCTTGAGTTACTGCCAACACTGAGTGATGTCCTTCTTGCCTCAGTCTCACTTCCTCTTGAACACACATACTAGTCAGCTCATTCAGATTCCACTTATCCTTATGAGTATTATAGTGAATCTTGAATGGTCCGAACTGATGAGGAAGTGAGTTGAGGATGAACTGTACCAAGAAGGATTCATCCACTTTCATTCCCAGTGTTCCTAACTTGGCAGCTTTATCAGTCATATTAAGAATGTGTTGTTGGACTCCTCTACTACCATCATATTTCATGGTAGTTAGTTCAGCCATAAGGGTGCCAGCTAATGACTTATCAGCAGATTTAAACCGGTCTTTTACAGCAGTTAAAAGTTCTGATGCATTAGTAGTTTGAGGGAGTGAAGTCTTGATATTGTTGGCAATGGTCATCTTAATGAACATGAGACTGAGTCTGTTCGACCTTTTCCAGGCTTTGGCATGACTAACCTGATCTGCTGTACTTTCAGCAGTGATTTCCTCAGGTTTCTCAACTAGTAGAGCCATGTCAAGATCCAGTACACCCAGTGTGAATTGGACATGTTCAAACCATTCAGAAAAGTTTGTACCATCCAGGGCTGGAATGCTAGTTGCATGAGAGTGAAGGGAAGTGGGAACGTTCACTGAAACAAAATAGGACAAGCTCACATTAAGGCCTCGAATCAATACAAAAACTTTAAATTTTATGAAGATGAACTATTGATATCACTTTGATTTCTCCTTTGGGCGAAACCTAAGCATATCCAGCGTTCACTCTACAGGTGAGAACTTTTATCACCTATGTAGGTCTAATATAATTTATTCCACTTAGACAGTAAGTCATGTTACCTTTGGGTATCCAATTCTACACCACTAAGTTGCATAAATTACACTACCCTACCCGGTTCATAATTATTTGAAAGAGACTTTCCTTTGGGCAAGTCTCAATCTCCTAACTAGAACCGCCATCGAGAATATTATTGTCTTTAATGTCACCCTCATTGACAAGTCCTTTATGTAGTTGTATATTCATAAGGCTTACTAATATAGGTCATTTTGGCAACTGCTAAATCAATAAACAGTATGAATACAAAACTAACCAATAATATTCTCTACCCTTTAATTGAGTTATTCCATAATACTCCAATGTTGACACTTGACCAATATCAATCAATATTAATACCATAACATTAAATGTGTAACATACAATTATGATTGAATTTAAACAACCATTAGTCGACTGGTCAAGGTAAGCCTAGTCGACTAAGGCCAAGTCAAGTCGACTACAAAAGGAAGACTAGTCGACTTGGGTCAAGTCTAGTCGACTATAGAGGAAAGATTAGTCGACTATAAAATAAAAGGTTAGTCGACCAAGAGCAAGACTAGTCGACTCCTGCAGGAAGGCAACTCTCGGTTAACCTGTTAGTCGACTTGGGAAAAAGGTTAGTCGACTATACACATTATTAGTCGACTAATCAAAATGTCAAGTCGACTAAACAGTAAAAACAGAGAGTCACAACTTTCTGGAAGCAGACCTAGTCGACTGGGTGTTTCGGGCAAGTCGACTAACAGTCGACGAAACAGAACACTAATAACTGTTATCGACTGTAGCCTGATCAATAGAAAAATTAGGGTTTCTAAATTAACCAAAATTAATTCTGATCATTTTGATTACACAATTAGAAAAATATAATAGAATTATTGAAGGAAATCTACTAAATCCCTTTTTAAAATTCTACATGGAATGATCAAAAATTGCAAAACCTAATTTTCCATCTTGAAACAATTAATCATGGCAAAAAACCTAAATTGTTCATAACCTAAATCTGAGATGCATAGATTCTAAACAAAGCCCTGATACCAAATGTTAGAAATTAAGAATATACTCAAAGATTCATGAAGATCAAAATAACCCAAGGATCTAGAATCTATATGCATCTCAAGAATAAATACATAATTAAACACATACCTGAAGCCATTGAGAGATTGAGGAAGTTAGATGGATGAAGATCTTAATCCTTTTCCTTTGATTCTTGCAAACCCTAATGCAAACTCCTTTCTTCTCTCTGTCTCCTTTTCCTTGCACAAACCCTATTCTCAAATTGATGGTTCCACCAAAAAAGGGGAGAGGTTTGTTTTTCATTCACAGAGGAGAGAAGAGGGTCCACATATTTGCAAATAACCCCCTTGAGATAAAACCACCCATCATGGCCCTTTATATCTCAAGTGATTATAAACTTATATAAATGTAACCATAATATTTGGGCATGCATAATATCAGTTAGGCTTTAATTATGGAATCCAATAATAAATATAAGGGTAGTGGGCCACCTTAATGTGAGATTAGCAAATTCTTCATCCTAACAAATGAAAGTAACATTATTCGAATAATAAAACAAAATAAAGGTGATGTCGATATAATTTGTTGCAAGTCATAATAGTAAAAATATTAAAAATTTCTAAAATTTTCGTGTATTCAAAAGTTTTGAGATAAAATTATACACATTAATGGTTGGTTTATATTTCTTATCTCCTCCTCCATTATAATATCAATAATGATTACTTTGTTATATCTCATATCGTTGTCAATTATAATGCCAATAATTTTCATTAATATAATAACCTAATTTGTTTGTGCTTAATCATTTAGGTTATTTGTACACTGCAAGTGGTATACAATAAATCTTAATCATTTAGGTTATTTGTACACTGCAAGTGGTATACAATAAATCTTCACTTTTTGTGGATATATTGTGCATGTTCTTGCTTATCCACATTACAACAAAATTAAATAGATATATTAAGATTAAATTTTTTGAAACTATCATCAACTATCTTAGTTTTGCTCAAAACCTCCTCATTTTTTCTGTGCCCAAAACTACCAACTTTTTGTCTTGCTCAAAACCCCCTCACGACGTTAACGGGAATTATGAAACTGTCAATTTCTCCTCGTTAATAGAATCCCCACCCAGCCCTCTCTCTCTCTCTCTCTCTCTCTCTCTCTCTCTCTCTCTCTCTCTCCCCCCCTCCTCTCTCTCTCTCTCTCTCTCAACCAGACAACTCAAAATTTTCTTTTTTTTCTTTTTTCACAGAAGCACCAAACTTCTAAAAGTCGACCTGTCTCGAAATGTATGATCAGCTTCGCCGGTAATCTTGGCAGCGTCCAGTGCTGAAGGACGGCGACTACGACTATTGTACGGAGGTTGACGCCTCCACGAAAGCATATCTCTTCTTCCCCCAATTCCTTTCTACCCCAGATTAGCAGTGTCACACACAACCCAATCTCGTCGACGTTGATCAGGCTAGCTGGTGGTCTTCGCTGTGCTCTGATTGTCATTTTTTTCCCTAGAACTCTGCAAGCATGCTACTGCCATTTTTTTCTGTGTTCTAACGAATTTATGCACTGTTACAGGTACTATGAATTGGCCTAGACGTGGAAACTTGTTGGTTGGGTGGATAGAAATTTTTGTGCCTGTAGCTGCAAAAGGCTTGCACTAGGTCATATATTATTTGTTATCATATTTCAAACGTAATATATGTGCCTAGTAAACAGAAAGAGTAGTTGATGTTCTTAAAACTTACAGGTTGTTAATTGTCTTTTGCTTCATGTGTGTTTGCTTTCCTTGAGCATTAATCTTCTCAACATGAGGTGCAAGTAATTCTTATTGTACTCCACCAAAATTTTAATAAAGTTTCTCACATTCTCTCGTGGACGTACACACGATCTGTTTGATCGGTGCAACCACAATATATTATTTATTGACTTTCTATCTACTTTGAAATATCTTCTTCTTCTCGTTGCCTTAATAGATTCTGTAGTTAGTTTCCGCTGTGCCGCCCCAGTCGATCCGATCGTGGGGGCGTCCTCGAATAACGATTGGTATTAGAGTAAGGGTAACTTGAAGATGTCTGCGATCAAGTTCATTATTCAGAAGTTCAATGGTGTCATCAATTTCAGCAGGTGTCGGAATAGGATGAACGCCTTCCTTGTCCAGAGCGGGTTGAAGAAAGAACTACTTGGGAGGGAGAAATAACCTCAAAACATGATGAAACATGGTAAAAGTTGGATGAGAAAGCCTTGACGACTATTCAGTTTTGCTTGGCGGACGAAGTGTTGGATGAGTTTTTTGCGTAGAAAATAACATCCTCATTGTGGGAGCAACTCCATGACCACTATCTGAAGAAGTCGTTGGCGAATCGATTGATTCTGAAACGTTTTTTCTTCTCCGCATGCATGAAGGTACACCTATCAAGTATCGAATTGTAGAATTTTTCTCTATTATCAATGATTTAAATAAGATAGATATTAAAATAGAAGATGAGGATCAAGCACTTCTATTACTGTGTTCTTTACCTTCTTCATATAAGAACTATGAGGATGCTATCATCTATGGAGGTAAGCCAACAATCAAGGTAAATGAGGTCAACAAGCATCTGCTCAATAAGAACAAAATTGACACCCAGTTGATGAGTGAGTCTCATCATAATGATTCTGGACAAATTCATTATTCAAGGAAGAAGAGTAATAATGAATGTTCAACGGGTAACTCAAAACATAGGAATTTGATGTGCAACTATCGTCATAAGAAGGGGAACATTAGAGCTGATTGTTAGCTTTGAAAGAAAAAACAACTAATTAATGTCACTGAACTGACTGGAGAAGATGAAGAACAGTGCGACATTCTATACATTACAGATAGATCAGTTGGTAAAAAAGATAGATGGATTATTGACTTTGACTGTTCACAACACATCAGTTCCAATAGGAAGATGTTCTCCTTATACACTTCGATTCAAGGGGGAGAAGTCTTCATGGAGAATTCTGCTACAAGCAAGGTAAATTGGCGAAGAAGCAATTCAGTTTTGTCTTTGATTAGTCTCCAAAATTGCATATTTTATACTATATCTTCACATTTATTTAATATTAAATTCTGTTAATAATACCTCTCTTGTATGTTTCTAGGTCCATGGCATGAAATGAATAAGAAGCCAAAAATCTTTTTTATTTGATAATTTTTAAAGCCTACATATAGCCATTGACTTTAGAGAGCCTATCTGCTAATTCTTGAAGTAGATTCTGACAAAGTGACAGGGGGAACAAGGAGTGGTATGCAGCAGGAGGCTACATACCCTGGAACAGCGCGTGCGGCCCTAGAAGGGTTGCAAAAATGTGGCAAAAGCTGCGTTTCCGCGGTCTTCTGGATGGGCCACGTGTCGATCTTTGACGCATGGCCCCGTATAGCTCCCATGGTGCCCCCATTTACCTATAAATACCCCAGGTTGGCCAGATTTCTGGAGAGGAGAGTTTTTAGGGTAGTTTTCTCCCATTTGTGTAGTTTTGTTGCTGTTGTTCTTCTTCTTTTGTATTTTTCATTTTTGTAGACCATGTAATAGGAAAGAAAGTGATCATAGGATAGAAGAGAAAGTTCTTATAATGGAGGGTGACACTCTTGAAAGGTTGTTACTTTATCTTTATTTATTTTTTCTCTAACTCTTTACATGTTTAGCTAGTTTTTTCTCACATGGCAACTAACCACTAACCACTAACTTGCTAACTCCTTACTTGATAATCCACATAAATCTAATAGCCCCTACTTGGCCTTGCTCTTGCAAGAGCCATTGATGGCTCATGATGATGAATTCTAATACTTTAACATCTAACTCTCTAACAAGTTACCATTACTTTATTTCATGCTTATTCTAGTTAGTTTTGATGGTTTAAATGTAACTTGCTCTTGTTTATTTTGTTTGGATGTGAAAGTGATCTTATGGGCCATGCTTTGTCAAGCTCTTGAAGCGAAGGACTAGTGATAGCCAATGATACATGTGATGCAACTATCACTAAGAGTTTAGCATGTTAGTGGAGTCATTAGTAGTTAGTAGCCATGAGTTTTCTTTCCTTCTTATTTTGTTTTAGAAATATCTCAAAATCACAAATACATTCTTTCAATGTTTCTATATTTGTTTCCACTGTACACTTCTTTTTTCATTCTTTCTTTCCTGTTCTTTTGATTCTTAGAAACATAGAATAAGTGTTAACGCACACGCAAACATACCATGAAAGCTTTTATCGCCTCCCGTCCTTGTAGATTCGATCCGTTTAGCCTCTATGCTATAACGGAAGTATCGAGGAAGCCGAAGCGCACACACTTTAATTAGTAATTTCAAAATGACACTTTTCGTGTATGATTTTTCCTCGATTAGTCCTCATGATGATTGCATCATTACTCTTTAAGGCGTTCATCATGTTCCCAAATCAAGATACAATCTCATCTCTCTTGGAGCCTTACAAGGGGTAGGGTTCAGTTTCAGTTCTGAGAGTGATCTTATGGAAGTGACCAAAGAGGACCATGTGAAGTTTCAGGCCAAACGTGTCAGCAATGTGTATATGTTGAGAAATTTGAAAGTTACAATTGGTGGATTGTAGTTATCCTCGGCTTCGAAAGTGGCAGTTGTGGAACAATCGGTGACTACAATGGTTTCGAGTTCAGATGTTCAGTTATACCCCAAAGAGAGATTGAGACTAGGCGCGCAATAGGGAAGTACAGATCATTACTCCTACGGTGGAGTAAATTCTCACAAATCCTGTGTGGATCAAAGAGATCATTAGGGGATAAAGTTCAGGTTGGGACATAACTTATTTGACTTAACCAAGTTGTGAATCCCATGAGGGGTTATGAAAAAGAGGGAGCGAGATGGAGATAAAGTCAAGATTTATTCAATTGTGCGTGGATGCGAACATATAGAGCAGGTGGCTATTCTCAAACTTAGACGTAATTGAGTCATGGGGAGATTGTTAGAATTTGTGACTGGAATACGTCGTGAAGGTAAACAAAACTTCGAAGATCAAAGAATAGACGTGCACAAGGAGCTATGTGCATTCCTAGTCAACTAGTATTGGGTATAGTCGACTAATCACATGGATTAGTTGACTAATATATGGTATAGTCAACTAGGTTGGCCAGCAGAGAGTTGGGATTCTCAAATTTTGTTAGAATTGTTTTGGGCCTAGCCGACTAATGCATGGTGTTAGTTGACTAATACCTTGGCCTAGTCGACTAATGGCGGATCTGGCAGTTTCTTTTTCTGAATTTGTTTTCAGATTCAAGTTGGACTCAGATTTTCTTTATTCTGAGGATGTGATTGTTCGTATTGATGAAGTTTGTTTAGGACTAGGAGAGTCCTATAATTTATAAATAATCTCTTTGGGGTGGCCTTCAATTTAATCCAATGAATATGTAATTTCTAAGAGTGTAATTCATCTAGCTGAAAGATTCATGAGAGAAACTTAGTCACAAGGGTTCGTTGTTCTTGGCGGCCATCAATGGCTTGTAATCTTTTCAGCGTGAGGTGTAAGTGATTTTTATTATATTCCCCTAAAGTTTTAATAAAGTTTCTCCTCTTTCTCCTGTGGACGCACACACGATTTATTTGATTAGTAGAACCACGTTATATTGTTTGTTGGCTTTCTATCTACTTTGAAATATCTTCTTCTTCTCGTTGCCTTAGTTGATCCTATGGTTAGTTTCCGCTGCGCTGCCCAGGCGATTTGGTCGTGGGGGCGTCCCTGAATTCACAACAAGTATATTATTGGTACTTAAAAAGATAACAATCCTCGTGAGTTCGACACTCTACTTATCATTTTATTACTTGTAAACGATTAGTGCACTTGCCAATTCGCACATCAAGTTTTTGGTGCTGTTGCCGGGGATTGTTTTATCTTTATTAATATCAAATCCATGACTCTAATTTTATTTTGAAAATTTATCTTCATCTTTATCTTTTTTTCTCTTTTTCTTTTATTTCAGGTTTATTGAGTACAACAACTATCAAAGGTCCTCCCAAAGATTCGAGCCAATGCAAACATCTTCGTGGTGTGGAGGAAATCATGATCCTATAGATTGTCCATATTTTCTTAACACCTACATCTACAATCTAGCTCGAGGAAATCATCCAAACTTTTAGTGAAATTACAACAATCATGGTTTCGAGCCGCAATATTTTCAGCCTTAAGAGAAGAAATCTAGATTGGAGGAAAGTATGAAAAGCTTAAATAGAACTTATGAACGGATTATGGCAAAAGACTCTTCATCGCCAAGTTATCCCAAAGAAAATCAAGAAGAGCAAGAAGAAGCGATTATCTTAGATCAGCAGCAAGAAATTATCGAAGAGACTGAAATGTATGAGGAGGAAAAATCATGCACCTAGGAGGAGCCCGAGTGGTACCAAAATTATTTAAAGATGCTTGCCTCATTATTATCAGTACTACAGGAAGAAGAAACATCAACAAATACCACAGACCAGGAAGAGGGGGACCAGGAAGAGGAGGAAACAAAAACTTTTAGCAAAATTTCAATATTAGCATCCAAAGTCAGCCGGCTGAGCAACTGACTTGTCGGCTAGACAACCGACCCCTTGCTGATCCAAATCCTCATCCAGAGCCCACAGAAAGCATTGACCAGCCTGAAGTTTTGATCAAGTTTAAAGTTCTTTTTGAAAGAAGAAAACTTGATTTGAGTATCTATTCATTTGATGAGACACCGATGGAACAATTTATTGAAGATACCATGATGAATCACCAAGTTTGAATAATTGCAAGTCTTTATCTGATCATGTTAGGTGTTTCATTATGCAGGATGAAGATACTTTGCCATTTGGTGATGTCGATGTTGGTGGGATGATCTGATGCATGAAAAGTTTAAAGAGAACAAATCTAAAGAAGTATAAAACGAAATTAAAGAAAACAAAAGGCAAAGTGGATAAACTCAATGCGAAGTTGACGAAGAGGTTGAGCACATCCAAATCTCCCATAAAGAGGATGCATTGGGAGAGTGGCAAGCATTCTCATGGACGAAATCGATGAATTAAGGTAAGCAGATTAATTGTTGTAAATATAAATACTAACAATTTTTCCTTTTTCTTTTTCAGATACCTCAACCCAGATTTAATGCTAAAAATGAAATAAAGATACTGGATGAACCAAGTTGATGACAGATAGCAGCAAGAAAAATTTCAAGATCAACAGAACATAAAGTTTGGCTGCACAGCCATACTGATGGCCAGACAACAGAGATGCTGATGATTCAGAGCAAGAAATTTTGTCCAGCTGATTTCTATCTAGTTACTTAATATTTTTTTAATTTCTGAAAATTTTATGGACATGGGTAGTTTCTAATAGATGATTTGTTTTCACGGTCTTAGAAATGTTTTCTTTTGATTCAGAGTTGGTATTTATCTGCTATTTACATGTGATATTGGTTTATTCTGTTATACATGTGGACATGGCATGGTTTAGGTATTGGGAGAGACCTAGGATTTTTTATTTTCTAGATTTTGTTAGGTTTTTTTTCTTTTTTCTTTTTCTAGATTTTTCTTTTTTTAACTAAAAAATTTAAAATTTCAGTAAGTTTATCTACTTTTTAGGAATTTAGTTACTATATAGTTTGAATTAGATAGGGATTACCAATCTGAAAAATTCATTAATTCTTTGAGAAGAGATAAAAAATTTGAAAATTGAATACCATCTAGAATTTATCTACAAGAATATGCATCTTATCTACACTTACATATTACATTAAGCTTGGGATAATGAGGATTACTTAATACTTAAAAAATAAAAAAATAAAAATAAAAGTATAATGAATCTAATTATTGATTAGTTGATACTTTGTCCTTAAGAAGCATTAATATTTGCGCGAAAGATTGTTAGGTAAGTTTTAAAAAAAAAGTAATATGTATTAACAAGTCTAATAATCAATTAGTTAGGTATCTTGACTTCAAGAAGCCTTCATATTTACACGAAAGAGAATTGGATAAGTTATATGTAATAAAAAAAATAATAAAGAAAGAAGTGCTTAAAGGGAAACGAAGTGATAATGCTTCACAACTTCTATATTGTGACAAAAATATTTTAGTATAAAAATTTGAACCAAAGCTCCAAGATTAAGAGCTATCACATGTAAGAATTACTTGTGAAAACTGTTGATCGTATTTCCTAGAGATACTTGTTGAACAAAAGTATTTTTGTTTTTCTTTTTTTCTTTCTTCTTTATTTTTCAGTTATTCTTGTTTTGTTAATCCTTAATTTCTTAATCTTTTTATATTCTTTTTATCGAATTTTGTGGATATATTCACTGCAAATTCTCACGAGACAACATTCACCCACTAGGGTAACTTAGGGGTTTAATGGTTTGTTACACATGCTAAGTGCGACCGTGATTCCTATGAAAGTAAGTTTGAATTTTTTTCTTTTATTTTTTTAGAATTTTAGTTTTTTTTATATTAGTATTTTGCTCGAGAACTATTAAAAGTTAGGTATGAGGTCTGATAATTGTGATTATCATCTATATTTTGTACCATTTTTATACTTCTTCTATTACACATTTAATGCTAAATGATTATATTTTTTAATGTTTATGCAAAAATTAGATCACACAAATTAGAGAAAAGAGATGACAAAGCAAAAAATCAATGTTAAAAATATTATTGCAGCAGTATATTTTAAGATCTAGACATGCAAAGATATGATAAACTTCCCAAAAGAGTTTATAAAATGTGAAGAAGCATCTACCAAAATTTGAGGTCAAAATCAGCCAAGGCTATACAGCCGTCCACTGTTCAAATAGAGAGCAGAGTCAGATTCAGACTAAACATGTTTCAGTATTTTGAACATAACTTTCGCTATAGAAGTTCAAATATGACGATTCAAGATGCTACAGAAGTATAATTGAAAGAGCTACAATTCTTATATTAATAACTTTTTTAGTTCAATCATTTGACTATTTATTTTCAGAAATTAACGCCAAATGACCGCAGTCCAATTCAGAATTAAATTCCCACACAAGTTGAAGTTGGATTAGAAGTTCCATTGTGTTTATTATTTTAATTGGTCTGAGGTCTATATAAAAAATTATAATCTCTTATAATTATATCATTAAATCATAGAAGAGACTTTGTAATTTAGTTTTTAGTTTCTCTCTTATAAATACTCTTTCTTATATAAAATTTTAGCTTTTGGAGAAGACATTCTAGTGCTTTGGAAAAAAAAGATCAGAAGAGAAGTAATGATTAAGGATAATACATGATCCCAAATTGCTATTATTCTTTCATTTTCTCTTTTAATTTCCTAAATGAAGATAGAAATCATGTTCATTATTTTGCTTTGCAATTTCTTTATCATGAACTAAATTTTTATAGTTAGGCCATTGATGTAGGCAATTTATATGAAGATTTAATCTTATTAGTTTGTGTTAATTCTATTTTACTACTCTGTTCTTCATGTTAACTCTATGCATGTTAAGTTTCTTTTTCCGTTTCACAAGTAATTAGTTGATGTACACAACTATATTGATGGTTAGGTTTGAGACTAGGAGGAGATGATATAGTAGATTATCATAGAAATAAAAATCACAACTTGAAACATTAAGATGAGAAGTTGTGCAATCATATTAGAAAGATCAACCTTGCTTTATACTTGTAAATCTATTAGATCAATAAATTGTTGGTTCGTATATTAGAGGCTAGAATTAATATTGTTTGAGAGAGAATTTAGTTAAGATAGGGACTTTCGATTGTTAACATGAGTAGTATGTAGTTACCAGCACAATCAACTTGTTAATTTGAATTATTAATTATTGAAATCAATTGTCCTAGTATTTTTTCTATCCAAAGCCAGTATCTTTCTAATCTATTTCACTTTATATCTTTATCTTTCTTTCAAATAAAGTTTTGAGTCATTACACCTTTGGTACTTAATAAGATAACAGACTTCCTTCGTGAGTTCAACACTTTGCTTATCACTTTATTACTTATAAATGATTGATGCACTTGTTAATTTGTATATCAACAGGTTTGCACAGTTTGTGCACATGCTAGTCGACTAATAGTCAAGGGTAGTCGACTAACGACAGTCGGGAGTTTACTAATATGATGCATTATCGTTAGTCGACTAATATGATACAACAGAGAGAAAGGTAATTTCAATATTCAATTGTATAGTTGACTAATAATCAGAACTAGTAGACTAATATGTGGATTAGTCGACTAATGATAGTTCTGACAGTTTCCTTTTGGGGTTCTGTTTTCAGTTTGAGTTGGATTCGGGTTTTCTTCTTTCTCTGAGGCATTGTTGTTTGTATTGATGGAGTTTGTGTTGGACTAAGATGGTCTTAGGAGTCTATATAAACCCCTTTGTGTTGGCCTTTCAAGGCAAGTCAAGTTTATGATAGATTTTCACCATTGAGAGTTGTGTGTGAAAGAGAGAGAGAGAGATATTCTTGTAACTTCTGTATTTTCTGTTTTCAATATAATTTCTCTCATCCTCCCATGGATGTAGGCACACTTACCAAACCACATTAACTCTGATATTCTTGTGTTTTGAGGTGATTATTCTTTATTGCTTTGCTAGATGTAGATCACTTCTATATTTCCGTTGCCGAGTCCCTTAGTGTTTTCTCTTGTTGTATCAGCGTTTCACAACAAGTGGTATTTAAAGGCAAGTGTCTCTGAGGTTTACAACAATTGGTATCAGAGTGATGGCTAGTAAGACAACCACAACAACCAAGTTTGAGGTGAAAAAATTCGACGGGAAGTCCAACTTCTTATTGTGAAAGATGCGAGCAACGTCGTTACTCATGAAGGAGGGCACGCACAAGGCCCTACTTGGTAATGAGAAGAAGCCATTAAAGATGAAGAATGATGAGTGGAACAACATCAACTTTTGCAAAGGCGATGATCATATTAAGCCTATCAGATGAGGTCCTCTACAACATCATGAGCGAGGAGACAACTGCAGGTCTTTTGTGTAGGCTGGAGAGCCTCAACATGACGAAGAGTTTGTCAAATAAGCTCTTCATAAAAAAACAGTTATACAGCCTTCGGATAAAGGAAGGTATGCCTATTTTATAATATCTAAATGCTTTCAATAAAATTTTGAGCGACTTGTTGACTCTTGAGATAAAGTTAGAAGAAGAAGACAAAACTCTTTTACTACTCTTTTCTCTTCCATCAAGTTATGACCACTTGGCAACCACCATAATGTATGGTAAGGAAACCTTAGAATTGAAAGACTTCTGACAGATGCTTCAAAATAACGAGTTGATGAAAAAGACTGATTTCACAGAGGATGATTCAGGACTGGTTGTCATGGGTCCAAGGGGGAGATCAAAGAGTAAGAAACCCAAAAGGGATCCAGATACTTCTAACAGTAATGCTTGCTACTACTACAGAAAATCAGGGCACATCAAGAAAATTGTATGAAATACAGGAGTGCTGAAGAAGAAAAGTGAAAAAAAATATGATGGGGCTAGTATTAGTGAAAAGTCAAAATAAACTAGTGTTATCGAAAAAGAAGATGGGAATCCATGTGATGTCTTGATAGCTCAATCAGAAAAAAAATGTACTAAGATGCTTGGTTATTTGATTCGGGGTGCATATACCACATGTGCCAAAAAAGAGAGTGATTTAGTACATACAAGCCTTTCAATGGAGACTCTGTCCTGATGGGTAATGATGTCATGTGTATGACAGTTGACATTGGCAACATCCGCAAAAGGATGTTTGATGGGCAGGTTCGAACCCTCATGAACATGCATATCATTTCAGATTTAACGAAGAATCTTCTCTCGTTGGGAGCTTTGGAAGCTCAAGGATGCATGTTTTCAGGTGCAGATGGAGGTATTAAACTTACCATAGGTTCCATAATGATTCTCATAGGAGAACGATTGGCAAACTTGTACAAGATGATTGAGAGCGTTACTGTTGGTGAACACATTAGCAGCAATGGAGAAAAAGGACACTACAAAACTTTGACATATGCTTCTTGGACACATGCGAGTGAGGTCTTCAAACCCTACACAACAAATGTGTACTACCAGATATCAAATATTGCAAACTTAGTCTTTGTAAATTTTGCATCATGGGTAGACAGCGTAGAGTAGCTTTCTCTATATCACAAAACAAGACAAAGGTTTTGCATGATCTCATATATATGGATGTATTGGGACCTTCGCCAGTAGCATCCATTGGGGGAGCTAAGTACTATGTCATGTTTATAAATGACTTTTCTAAGAGAATTTGGGCATACTTCTTGAAGAAGAAATCAGAAGTATTTCAGAACTTCAAGGAGTGAAAAATCATGATGAAGAATCAGAAGGGGCGAAAGGTGAAAGCCTTGAGGTCAGACAATGGAGGCGAGTACACCTCCGCGGAATTCAAAGCTTACTTGGCAGGTAAAGCCATTGAACACCAGCTAAGTATTTCAGGACTACTAGAACAAAACTGAGTAGCAGAGCGCATGAATCCGACACTCACAGAGCGTGCCCGTAGTATCAGGCTACAGCTGACATGTCAGGAGAATTTTAGGCAGAGGCGGTGAGTCATGGATGCATTTGGTAAACAGGTCACCATCTATTACCGTTAATCTTCAGATCCCAGTGGAGATATAGTGAGGAGAGTCTGTAGACCATTCAATATTACGAATTTTCAATTGTTCAGCATATAGTTTGGTTGATTGTTAGAAGAGAAATAAACTAGAGTTCAAGTCTAAGAAGTGCGACTTCATCGGGTTCACCAAAGGAGTCAAGGGTTTCAGACTTTGGGATTCAGAGACAAGGAGCACTTTTACCAGCAGAGATATGGCCTTTGCCGAAAATTAATGTTGCAAGAAAAATCAAAGAAGAAGGATAAAGCGCAAGGTGGGTGGAGCTCCAGATAGTTCAGCAGACACTCAAGTAAATCGAGTTGAGTTCTCAGATGGATCTAAAAAGCCTGATGGGTTAGATGAGAAATCCTCAGATTCAGATGATATATAAGAGGCTACTCAGGATCAACTTAGACTGTTAAGGCAGTCAATTAGAGTTACGTGCCACCCAAAAAGTATAGCTGGGAAGATGATCATGTCAGTTACAGGGAGGCGATTGAGGTAGATGATATGAATAAGTGGACTACATCCATGGAACATGAGATAAAGTCTCTGGAGAGAAATCAAACATAGGAGTTGGTGGATCTTTCAACAAATTTCAAGACAATACGTTGCAGATGGGTCTTTCGTAAGAAGGACAATGAGCTGTATAAGGCAATGTTAGTTGCCAAAAGATATGCTCAGAAGAAGTGTATTGATTACAATAATATCTTCTATCCTGTAGTTAAGCATACATCTATTTAGATGTTATTGGCGATAGTCGCTCAGTTTGATTTAGAGTTGGAGCAGTTGGATGTCAAATCAATATTTCTGTATGGTGAGCTAGGGGAGGAGATATATATGAAGCAACTTAAAGAGTATTTTCAGGAAGGTCGAGAAAATAAGGTATGTCTTCTCAAAAAGTTTCTCTATAGACTTAAGCAGTCCTCCTCCAGGCAATGGTACAAATGATTCAACTCTTTCATGATTAAGGTTAGATACACTCGATGTAAGATAACAGTTTTGTCTATTTTAAGTAGAATGATGATCCAATAAATTTACTATTATATATGGATGATAAACTGATTGCTGAAAGAAACAAGACACATATTCAGAAGCATAAAGCTCGGCTAAAGAAGAAATTTGACATGAAGGATTTGGGAGAAGCCAAGAAGATCTTAGGTATGAAGATCACTCAAGACAGGTTCGGTGAGACTTTGGCTATCCCAAGAGAATTACGTTCTGAAGGTGTTGGAAAGATTCAATATGGTAGAAGCAAGATCGGTCACCACTCCTTTGGCACGTCACTTCAAGTTATTCTCTAAGCAGTGTCCACAATCACAAAAGAGGAGGAGAAGATATCCCGAGTATCATATGCTAGTACGGTTGGATCACTTATGTATGCTATGTCTGTACTAGACTTGACTTAGCCTATGCAGTTAGTGAAATAAGTGAGTTTATGTTGAATCTAGGAAAGGAACATTGAAAAGTAGTGAAGTGGGTACTATGTTATGTATGAGGAATTGCGAGACTCGGCTTGGTGTTTCAGAGATTAGAAGCAGGGAAGCTTAGAGTATTACAAGGCTATATTAATGCGGATTATGCAGGAGATCTTGATCAATGAAGGTCTGCGATAGAATTGCAAGACATTGTGGCACTTGTAACGATAGAGACAGAGTATATGGCTACAGTTGAGGCGCCGAAAGAAGATTTATGGTTGAGAGGATTAGTCGAGATTTTTGGCATCATGCAGTATTCAGCTCAGATTCATTGCGATGGTCAGAATGCTATTCATCTTGCTAAGGGTTCAGCTCAGATTCATAAGCGGATGAAGCACATTGATGTGAGATATCACAAGATATTTCAGTGGGTTGTAGATGACAAGGCGATCGACTAGGTGAAGATCAGTATAAACAAAAATCCAATATACATGATGACAAAGACCATCCCGGTGGATAAGCTCAGAGCATCTCCGAATTTCATCTAAGTTCTCCAAAGGTAAGATGGAGAATGATTTCTTAGGAAGGAGCCATGTGAAGTCACAAGAGGGGGAGAAAATACAGTGAATGAAGTGGAGGCCAAAATCTACAAGAAGACGCAATGAACATGAGTCAAGGTAGGTTTTTACAAGCTTTGAGATCAATATTGGACAGGTTTGCACAGTTTGTGCACATGCTAGTCGGCTAATAGCCTAGGATAGATGACTAATGCCGATTAGTCATCTAATGGCAGCTCATAAGTCGACTAATATGGAACAACAGAGAGTAAGGTTGGTAATATTAGTAGTCGAATGTATAGTCAACTAATGTTCATGACTAGTCAACTAATAATGTGGATTAGTCAACTAATGGCGGTTCTAACAGTTTTCTTTTGGGGTTCTGTCTCCAGTTCGAGTTGGACTTGAGATTTTTCTTTCTCTGAGACAATGTTGTTTGTATTGATGGAGTTTGCGTTAGACTAGGATGGTTCAAAGAGTCTATATAAACACTTTTGGGTTGGCCTTGAAGGCAAGTCAAGTCTATGATAGATTTCCACCATGGAGAGTTGTGTGAGAGAGATATTCTTGTAAGTCTTGTCTTTTTTCTGTTTTCAATATAATTTCTCTCCTTCTACCCATAGACGTAGGCACAATTGCCGAACCACGTTAAATATGATATTATTGTGTTAATTAATCTTTATTACTTGCTAGTGGTAGATTGCTTCTACACTTCCGTTGTGGAGTCCCTCAGTGTTTTCTCTTGTTGTGTTGGTGTTTCACAACAAATAGTATTTTAGGGTAAGTGTCTCTGAGGTCTACAACAGTTATACCATTAAGAGAACATCCAAGATAAAACTACAACAATAGAAATTTCTACATTAACCATAGAGAAATTATTGCATAAATATTCATATTATAAATAATTACAACATAAAATAGTGACATAAGAAAATTTTACCAATGGTGACTCGTTTCTTTTGTCCTCCTGAAATTCCTCTTCTCATCTCATCTCCTACTGTAATATCGGCACACTCATCTAAACCAAGCAACTGTAAATAATCATTTTGTTAACATGTGATCAAATCGTGCAAGATCTTTTTAAAAAAAATATATAACAATAAGAAGAAGAAGAAACACCTCATATAATACATGTAATTATAAAAAAATACATCAATAAATAATTATAATTTTGTTAACTATTAACTTGATAGTTAATATGGAAGAGTAAAGTTTATATACAAAATGATAAAGTTTAAGGGATGATTTCCTCAACTAGTGAAAAAATTGTCAAAAAATACATCAATTTATAATTATAACTTGTTACTGTTAACCATTTGAATGACTTTATTTATCATATATAGTTAATAAGGACAATTTAACAAACTCTTTTATATTTTATCTTTAGTTTCATAATTTTTAATATCTTGGATGTAATGGAAAAGCCATTTACGTAAGAAAACTATGTCCAAAGGCCTCTTTTCTATCTTTTTTTATGAAATATATCGTGTTGTTCTCTTTTGATTTTTATTAGAACATTGATATCATTTCATGCTATGTTGAATTCCGACTGATTTTTTTGGCAGTTGTTTTAATAAAATAGTTTGTGTTTCTCAAAGAGTTTCATATGCAACTGTCATTGTAGCATAATAGTAAAACCTCTTTACAATATACAAGTGAACAGGAATTAAAATCCTGCTTGCACTAGGCTACAACTTTTTTTAATAAATAAAACTTCATATGATTTATTTTAATCATAATATAAAATTAAATTCTTGATAAAATAATACACAATTTATAGTTTCGAGCCATATTGTTTTAATACATCATCTTTATTTTGTTACAGTCACCAAACAATTTCACGTTATTACTTCTTACAATATAAGATTCAAAAACTTCTCATATAATAAATAAATTTTTGTGCAAATAAATTTTTTGAAATTAGTTTTGACTTCATTTTTTAAATTAATTGACTTACATTTTTCAATCATTAGAATTTTTTCATTAAAATTGTTTAATAATCTAACCTCATTGATGATGTAAAAAAGTTTTAGAAATTTTTATTTGTATATTATATATTTTTTTTAGTAATTACAAGTTAATCTATGTGGTTGAACAACCATAAGCTAAATTTCTAGAACTTTACACCATGGTCGAGCAGCATAGCACTCTCCATAACTTCAACTACTTCTTAAGTACAATAATAGTCAATTCATTTAGTATTATTTTTAATATTTAAAGAGATTCTCTATAATCTAATTATTTTTATATTTCATCAAGAACCCATTAACTCATATTAACTTTTCACATAAAAACTTTATAAAGTTCTAGTTTCAAAAACTTTTTAGAAATAGATTATCAGTCATGTGGTTGTTTCTCTAGTTGAATCTTTTACGTACTTTTTTTGTTGATATTTGATGAAGCATCCAATTTTCTAGCACTTTGGTGACAAATAAACTTTATTATAATATTTTTTGTAAGACAATACATGATCATCTCATATTTTTTTTGAAGTACTATTTTCTTTCATTAATATTTGATAGTTAAATATTTAAACTCATAAAGTTTCAATTGTTGCACCATCTAATTTGTCTATAGTTTCTTCTTTGATATTTGCATTATTTCCATCACTTTTTATTCATTACTTTGGTTAGATCGCGGTTGTTTTCTAACTCTAAATCCAGTCAAAGACCATCAATGTTGCATCTATACGGTTATGTTATATTTTGACCTAATAGTTATAAATTAGTTTAGAAAATTAATTGCATATGCTTTTTTGATTGTTTATTATAACTCAATAGTGAGCTAAGTTTAAGTCAATATTAATTCTTTTGACTTTATAACACTAATGATTAGTTAGATGTATAACACATTTCATAATAAAATATTGATAATTAGAATACATATTGTGTAATTGAGATAGTGCTTTTATTGATGTTACTAGAAAGTGCTTTATAGAAATAAAACTTATCATTGATTGTTTAATTGAACTTAAGTTTAACTAATTCGAACAATAGTACAAGTGATACACATTGGCAAATATATAATTTTTATTCATTTATTACATTTATAATTCCATAAACTAAATTTGAGTTTTTCGGAAGTGTCTAGTTTATCTTCTAAATATTAAAAGATGAGTAAAAGCTATAACTAATGTACATAAATCTCAATGCGCCAACAAATATCAAAATTTATATTAATGATCATTATCCAATGTATTTATACTATTTTCTTAAAAGAACTATATGTATACTTCTTTAAACATCATTAATTAGTTTTCTGCATAATATCTTAAATACTCAAATAATTTAAGATAAATTATATAAAATCACTTTGTCTTCTTCGTTTTTCAAATAAGCACTAATCAAAATAACACGATGAATAACCCCTCTAAGATCATTGATCAATCTTTATCTTTTTAACGAAATTGTAATAATATGAAGTCATCTGATTTTTTTTTTTGTTTTTCAATTCCAACTATACTCCTTACTTAAATGTTAAAGAATAATATTAGAATTATGCTTATAATACTAATTATATAAGAGTAGGGGTTTTCTTATTATGTGATTGTACGCCCACATATTTACAATGATTTTCCTCATTAATGATATACATAATTTTTTTTCAACTTATTTAACAGGGTATTAGAGCATATTCAATTTTTTTCTATACTGATCATTACTCTTACTACGTCCGTGAGCCAGTGTTGTGCATCGCTCATATAACATGCGCCTAGAGTCAGGCCACCTTTTGCTTCGTGTATCCTCATCAAAGTCTCTGAATTGTTGTCCAGCATCACGTGCAGCTGTAACTTCCATCGATTAGTATGCATGCATCAATCCATGCAAGTCTTCAATCCCTTCACCCATGAATGTTTTCAATCAAAATAATTAATAATCAAGGGCGCGGTTCTAATTTCTCACATGCACGCATATAATAAATATCGCGAGCCAACCTTTATCTCTTCAGTGGCATAGGTCCTTTCTTCGACGCAAGTGTTCTCACGCGGCTTCTTCCCGAGCGTGCTTCTATTGGCCTCTCTCTACGTCTTTTATTATCTCATTACCACATCTCCTCGTTGGCTTATATACATCCAAATCCTCAACTCCTCCGATCATCAGTACTTCAATCAGATCTGAAACCATGCCTATCAACCTCTTCAATCGTGATCATCTCTAGATCGCAAGCGTTCATGCAGTTATCTTCAGAGACTACTCTAAAACTCAGATCTGCACCTACTACCTTTCCCTCTCAACTTATTAATTGTCTTTTATATAGCTTAGCGGTGCCTCATCTCCTCTGACCGGTCTTTTCTTCTTCTTTTAAGTTGAGGATCTATTAAAACCTCCCTGCTATTGAGTTTGGAGATCTTTCATGACTGATTTATCTCCTCTATTTGGTTTCCTTTTAATCAAATAAACTCCCACACTTTCAATACTTGTCTCGCTTCACACGAAATAGAGATCTCATGGGTTTTTAAACTGTTGGAATAAAAGACCTGTGGCATGGGGCGGGATTCTACTGGGCGCCCATAGTGGGATATACCAATAAAGATTGATAAAAGATCTCATGAGAATAAAATAAGATAATCTCAATTTGAAATTTCAAATCAAGATTGATTTGGATCTTGTTGGTTGTTGTTGGATTATAACTTTATCTCCTATGATCTTGTTGGTTGTAGATGTGGATTACAACTCTATCTCCTAACATTTATATAATCCTATGAGAAATAGATGATTAATAATAATCTTCCTCCACCTAACCAAGAATTCTCTTCTCCTCTCCTTCACCTCAACGAGGATATCCATCACGGCACTTGATCTATACGGGTGTCGTTCTTGAAACGTCCACCAACCGTCGAGGATTGAGATAATGATAAAGAGCGGGATTGACTCTACCACTACTATTGCTTCCGCTGAGGTAATCCTAATTCCTCTTCTTCATGTTTAGTATATCCTAAATTCTATATTGGTATCAGAGCTTACTTATGAAATTTAGATTGTGGATTGATTGAATAAAAATCGATCTGAGAGATTTTACCTCCCTATGCCGTACTTCGGCGATCTCAGAGATTTCAATTTAGGGAGTTAATCTCCCTTGAGTGAATCAAAGGGTTCGCACTTTTGGGCGCACTTAGGGAGTTCTACTCCCTTAGGCAAGATCAGAGCCCAATAATACAGCGGCTAGCAGCACCCCTAGGGGCGCTGTAGTAACTGCTACAACTGGCAGTGCCCCTTGGGGGTCTGTTGCTGCCACGGACGGCTGGCAGTTCCCCTGGGGGCTGCTGGCACTACCAAGGTTGGAGCGCCCTTCAGGACACTACTGTCACACCTGAAAGCACTTCGAGGGCGATGCTGGCAGCGCCCGTTGGGGCACTGCTGGCCACTGCCACAGCTGGCAGTGCCCGTTGGTGCACTGCTGGTCACTGCCACAGTGAGGGCGCTACACCGCTGCCGTGGCTGGTAGTGCCCATGAGAGTACTGCCGCCGCTGCCGTCACAGGCAATGCCCATGGCGGCGCTGCCATGGTCAGGAACGCCACGACGGTGCTACCGCCTGCGACTCATCCCTGCAGGATTCTAAGTATTGGATCCTAAAGAACTACTCCCTGGGCTAGGTTTGGGTTCAGAGCAACTCTTATAATAAGTAATTTTTGACATGCTTTATATGTTTGATGCATCACTAAATATTTTTAAGTATACTGCCAACGGGCAGATTTCCAAATGATTTATAAATACCCCATTTGGAGTAGTGTTTTGACAAGTTTTTCAAGAGCCAAATTCCTATACATTCTAGTGTTTTAATACAAGTTTGCAAAAGAGTTTTTAAGCCAAAAAATTTATCTTTATTTGTTTTAAAGGGTTGGAAAAATCATAAAAAGGAGAAGTCTTTGGGATTATTTTTTATCTTCATTTTATATCCTTTTTAGAAGTTTTTCCAAGAGTTTTTTTTTGTGTTTTTGATTTTCAAACTCTTTGTTTTTCTCACACTTGAGCTATCTATCTATCCTATCTATTAGGATCTTTATTTTGTGAGAAAGAGTTTTTTGTGGTCTTTTGAGATCACCAAGTTATATCCTTCCATTCATTGTGATATCCCTCTAGTGAGATGTGATAGTGTTGATATCCTTCAAGTGTGAGGTGATTGTGGAAGTGGTTATTGGCTCCCTCTAGTGAGCGGCGGAGATTGTGTTAAAATCCCTCAAGTGTGAGGTGATTATTGTTGTTATTTGATTTTGTGCCTATCCCTCATTTGTGAGGTGATTGAGTTGGTTTGTGCCTTATCTCTAAGTGTAGAGGTTGTATTGTTGGAAAGAAGAGTTGTGTACTCCCATATTGTAATTGCCCAAAATCCTTAGTGGACGTTCCTTGTGTGGGAAGTCCTGTGTGGACTAGATAGTGAAAATCCTTCTGTGTGAAGGCGGGGACGTAGAGCTGCGTGCTCGAACCTCGAAACATATCTCGGCGTTTGCGTTTGATCCACTTTCTCTAACTCTCTCTCTTACATTGTGCACTGATTCATATTGTCATATCATATACATGCTTGTGTTTGTTTGTGTGTGCCATACTTGTGTTAACCAAGAGAGCTTTATATAGCACCTCAACTCTTATTCAGAGGAATCAAGAGGAGTTAGTCCAGAGCCCTTCACCGGGAATTCGGCTACACTCTTTGGTTACACTAAGTGTGTTGCAATTAGTTTTGTATTTCCGCATTATTTGTCCTAGATTAGCCTTACACCTATTCACCCCCCCTCTAGGTGTACTTTCATACTCTAAGAATCCCATGTATCATGGGAAAACTAAACATATAGACATAAATACCATTTTGTCCACCACATGATTGCGCAAAAGGAGGTTGTCTTAAGATACATTTCTAACAGTCACATGGTTGCTGACCCTTTGACTAAGCTGATAGCTTGTTATGTTTATCAGGATCATGTCAGGAGTTTAGGACTTCGTAGATTGTGATTTGTATGTTTTCAGTTGATTACTTGATTCAGACATTTGTTTCATGGATATTACTATTGAATAAAGCATTTTTACTATAAGCACAAACTTAGCTATGAATAAAATTTCATAGCATGAGTATGTCAACAAGCAAAGATCGACTCACTCACACGAGTGATCGCTTTTGGAACTTGAAAAGTGGGTAAAGATGAGACATACTAAGTTCATAGTGCAAATGCAGCAAGCTGAACCAATCTTGATAAAGATGTCGTCTTAGTTGAAGACAAGATATAGTATTCTAAAGATTACACATGGATGATTAGGCCTCACAATCCATGTGGCCTATAAACAGCCAGATGCGAAACTTTAACTGGGCGCTAAGAAGAGCGAGCGGGTAGAGATTTGAGTAAGGCATTTCGTAGCAACTGGACTAAGATCTGTACGGTGTCAGAATGTGACATACACTCTTTACTTAAAGAGAGAACTTCTCCGTAGCATGTATTTCATACTACATATGCTTAGAGACCAAAATAAAAAAATGAAAGAATGATCCCAACATCTTTATTTGTATGAGTCCTTAAGGATCGGTATAATTGATCACACTTTATTTCTGCCCTTGTGACTTTTGACTATATTATAAAGTAGAGGTACAGTGAATGCTACTTAAACATGTTTTCAATGGTTAAGATTGATGGGACATCATTGGAAAAAATTTTTGCACCAAAACTAAATAATATGAGGGCGAAAGGAGGGCTATTTAGTAGCACATTCGTGTTTTATAGTTTACTGCTAGCAAGTTGTATCACTGTGAAACTTGCAACACAACTGTAAATATAAAATAAAGAGGTTTTTGGCAAAATGAGTCTAGGGCATATGACTGTCAAACTCTAAACCATTAAGAGATTGGAGGTGACAAATAGGCTGTGACCAAATGAGTCTAGGGCATATGACGATACCATCTTCAAAGATGTTCAATGTTGGTCTTACAAGATTTGATATCATTCTCTCGAAATTTTCTTGCAGGTGGCTCGATGGTCGCACGACTCACTTACCAAGTATGAATGGAATACCCTTTTGGTAGATTGAGAGTGAGAATGCATATTTTTTGCCCACTATTTGCGAGTAGGAGATATTGAAATAAAAGGCCCACGGGGCGGGTCGAGATTCTATTGGGCACATATAGTAGGCTAAACACAATGAGAATTGATAAAAATCTCATGAGGATAAGATATTTCAATCTTATTAGTTTTTGTTGGATTATAACTCTTTCTCCTATGATTTTGTTGGTTGAAAATGAGGATTACAACTCTATCTCCTAACATCTATATAATCCTATGAGAACTAGATGATTAGTAATAATCTTCTTCCACCGAACCAATAGTTCTCTTCTCCTCTCCTTCATCTCAATGAGGAGTTCCATCACAATACTTGAGCTGTGCATTTAAGGGTGTCCGTTCTTGAAAAGTCCACCAATCGTCGAGGATCGATACGATGACAAGGAGTGAGATTGAGTCCACCACTACTACTGCTTCCGCTGAGGTAATCCTAATCTCTCTCCTCCATGTTTAGTATATCCTAAATTCTGCATAAATACTAAAAGTTTGCCTTTGCCATGTGAAAAAGACTTGGGTTAGCCTTCAAAAATTGCTCCATCATCAATTGAAATACATCTCTCCTCCTTCTTTAGAAGATGGTCTCAGACATTCGACATTTCCTCCTCATTATCTACATTCATTCAAACTCTCGATGTTTCATCCATTGCAAGTTTGCGAGGGATATTCAAAAAGTTTTCTATTCATAAGTTATTAAAAAGTGCCATGTGGGATCACCATTGGTTTTCAGATTCTTTAGAAGATTTTTTTCAAATTTCTTTTTCTTTCATTCAAACTTACAATTTTTCATTCATTGTGAGTTTCCAAAAGAGTATTAAACAATAATAATAGAGCAGTAGGAGTAGTGACTGACCAAAAGAGTATTAAAAAATAATAATTAAATAGTAGGAGTAGTGACTGAGAAAGAAAATACTGTTGAGTCTGAGTTTGATCCACCTGCCTGTGAAGTACTACCCAATTGGGTATTGATCACCCTCATGAGATTTATCTCGGTCTTCTTCTCCTTATTCTTATCTTTGATATTTGGACAATCAATTTGTAGTGCCCTAATTTTTTGCAGAAGGTGCACTACTTCTTCTTCAGATTTCTGAAACTCGATCTGGACTTTGAACTACCATGCTTGCCTTTGCCCTTTCGATTGAAACTTTTGTGTTTTACGTTCAATGTCGCTGCTGATGTAGATGAAGACTGATTGTCCTTCCTCCTCACATCGTAATTTACAAGAGCAGTCAACACATCATTATAGTTAAGCGTTTGTTTACCATTGATCAAGGTTAGGACGAAGGTTTCATGTTCTTCATCATGAAGAGAATTTAGAAGAATTAACATCTTGTCCTCTTTTTCGATCGCTACATCCACATTAACTAAGTCTGTAAGAAGTTTCGTGTAGTTATTCATGTGTTCATCAATAATGAGTCCTTTCTTTAACTGGAAGCATTAAAGACTCTTCTTCAGATTCAATTGAGTCCTGATGTTCTTCGTGGATACTTCTTTCTGAGGATCTCTCACATCTTCCTCGTGAAAGTCTCATACAACATATTATACTTGATGTCTTGTGTCAAATAAGACCTTATGAGACATGCTGTCCTGTTCATCTTGTCCCAATCTTTTTTAAAGTCTCCTTCGGCATTTCTTCCAAACATTCAGTGTCTTTGAGGTTTGATGTCATCAGTGCATCCATCACCTCACACCTCTACATCACAAAGTTGACCATCAAACTTTACCACATCGATTTTCATTGGAAGTAGGTTCACGGATTTCACCATGAATTGACTATCTCCAGCCATCTCCCCAGTAGATTTCTCAAAGAAATGCGAAAAATGAAAAAATAAATTCAAATAACAAAGATCAGATCTTTACCTCGAAACGAAAACTATAGACAGTTATCAAAATGATTTGCTCCACCCGAATGAAACTCTCCGTCAAACCCAGAAAGCTTTGATACCACTTCTTAGAATCTCTTGCGCAGAAGATAGCAACACTAGAAAATAGTCACCAATTGCATGAACAAAGAAATGAAAGCGAAGAAAGCGAGAACACAAGATTTAATGAGGTTAGACAATTTGCCTATGTCCTCGAGTCAGAAGGGGAGAGAAATCTTATTAAAATCAATCAAGTACATGATACAATAGCAGAGGCAATACCCCTCTTTTTTATAGGCATGGAGTCCAAGAAGAAAAAGAAAACCAAGAACTCTGAATTTGGATCAGAAATTCAGAAACTCACTTGGATTTGCCCAGAGGCAAAACACTGTCGACAACTCAAGGGGTCTGTCGACAGCCAATGACCAACTCTGACAAACTCTGCACTCTGGAAAACACTATCAACAACCCAACTTCATTTGCTGTCAATATTCTGGTTTACCTGCAGACACGTATCAGAGTGTTTGTACTGTCGATAGATCAAGAGGTCTGTCGACAGTCAACAATGAGCTCTGATGAGTTCTGTTATCTGGAAAATGCTGTCAACCAAACAAAGCCCAAGGATGTCGATCGACAGCTTTGTTGCTTCCTCAAACTTCATTTAAAAAAACTCCATCCTCAATCTTTTTACTCCCTTTCTCCCTACATTCTTCTTACTCAAGTCTTCTCACGCGACTTCTTTCCGAGCGTGCTTCTAACCTGGCCTCTTTCCTACGCTTTTCTTCACCTCATTTGCAACATCTCCTCGTTGGCTTATATACATCCAAATCCTCAACTCCTTCGATCACCAGTACTTCGATCATATATGAAACCATGCCTGATTAACCTCTTCAATCGCGATCTTCTCTAGATCACAAGCATTCATGTAGTTCTCTTCAGTGATTACTCTAAAACTCGGTTACCTTGCACTCTCGATAGGACCACCTTCTCTTATTTTATCTGTTATTGATTATTTCTTATGTAGCTTACCGACATCTCCTCTCCTCCAACCGGTCTCTTCTTCTTCTGAGTTGAGGATCTATTAGAACCTCCTTGCCATCGAGTTTGGGGACTTTCAAGGCTCATTTATCTCCTCTATCTGGTTTCCTTTTCCTATCAATGAAACTCATACTACTTCAATGCTCGTCTTCGCTTCGCATGAAATAGTGACCTCATGGGTTTTGAAATTCATTCTATGTATTGGAAAGAGACTTAAACCCTAAAGGTCTGTCTATACCACGTGAAAAAGACTTGGGTGGTTAACCTTCAAAAATTGCTCCATCATCAATCGAAATACATCTCTTCCTCCTTCTATAGAAGATACTCTCAGACATCCGACATCTCCTCCTTATCATCTATAATCATTCAAACTCTCGATGTTTCATCTATTTTATGTTTGCGAGGGGGTATTCAAAAAGTTTACTGTTCATCGGTCTTTGAAAAGTGCCATGTGGGATCACCATTGGTTTTTAGTCGAAGATTATTTTCAGATTTTTTTTTCTCCTTTCATTCCAACTCACAAATTTTTATTTATCGCGTGTTTCCGAAAGGGTATTAAAGAATAATATTAGAATTAGGATTATAATAATTATTATATTAGGAGTAGGGTTTCCTCGTTATTTAAATTTTATGCTTATATATTCTCGGGCATCCCATCATCAATAACATATACTATTCAGTTTAATCAACTGATTTAGCAATAAATAATAAGAAAATTTTAAAAATCTGCAAATTTTATTTAAAAACTTAAGAAAGAAGTATTTAAAATTTCAAAAGTACCAAAAAATAAATAACTTTATTTTCTTCAACATCTCAATTTCAATGTCCTAAAAATTCTTTTTTTAAATAACACTTTTAAGATTTCTGGGAGATGTTCTTCTACCCCCTCCCCCCACGATATTCTAAAATATTATAATTTTAAAATCCATTTTAATCGACAATTTTCAGCAAAAATTGTTTAAATTTTTAAAAATTCTTTTAGATTATTAATTCTTTTAACTAAACAATATGAGATTCAAAAAATTTCTCTTTAAAGAAAAATCTAAAAACTTCTAAATTCTTTGTAGCATCCTACTTTTAAAAATTCTTAGACCCCAACATAGATCATGTTCTCCTTCCATTCATTCTTAAAAACATCCCAAATTTTGTGTACTTCCTCCTCTTTATAGGTGTATAAAAGAACATTAAATTAAATCCCAAATTTCATCTTAAAAAAATACTCTTTACAAAATTATAAAAATCCTTAAAGTCAAATCTCTAAAATTCACTTCTCCCTTCTCGGTCTCTTTCTAATCATAAAAAATTTCCAAATCCCTTGTAACCTACTTTCGGGTCATCAATCTTGTGCCAGTCCAATGCATGAGGCCTTAACCACCACCACCGCCACCGCCACCCCCACCCCCTGTAGGGAGTTCAAAGTTAAAGTCCTGATTATGACTCAAAAAAGGGAAAAAAAAGAAAAATAAATTGGTTGTGGAATGTTTTAATTTGCATGAGGTGCAGATTAAATCAACAGCATGTTTGGTTTAGATTCAATTGGCTCGATCATTTTTAGTGATGGTTTCATTTGAGAAGAAGAGGAAGAAGAGAAAGGGAGGGGAGAAGGACAATAGTGTTTGGAGTAAGTGGGGGAGGAGGGAGCAAAGAAAGGAGTGCTGTAGTAGATAGAAGTGGAGAGAGCAGATGAAGCACTATAGAGGGTGAGGGCAGCAGAGATAAATTTTTTTGTTCTTCATTTTGTTAGATAAAAGGTGCAGAATAGTTGCACTTCTTTTTTTAGGTATTGAGAGCCATGTTAGTGCTTTCTTATACAACTTCTCTCCAGTCTCTTTTCATCTGAGATAAAAGTACTGTGTAGTAATTGTTACGATAAAGCCCCATCAACTTTGATGGATATTATTGCCTGAAAAGTCAATTTGACCTAAAGGGGAAAACCCCTAATGCAGTCATGGGTCCATTCCAATTTAACCATATATTCATCTATTTCTCTTTTCAATATGGGACTAAAGTCCTCCTTAGCCTTTGTACCTCTTTTGTTCTTCTTAACATGAGTGCTTGAAAGCCGGCTTCTTGACATGAGTGCTAGTAAGTCAGATTCAAGTCATAATCCTAACAATCTCCACCTTGACTCGTATTTGACACATATCAAATCTGAGATCCTGAATTTGGAGATCAACTGTTACAATCTCTACCTTGAACTATGTTCCCTCACTTGCTTGAAAGTATGTCTGAACCTTGCCAACTGATGACTAGCGAGTATACCCTAAAACTTGTCTCGTAACACAAGTTAAAGCTTTCACAATCACCACTAATTGTGTAAATTGTCTTGATTAACTGTAGCACCCATCAAGACATAGATTAGTTAACCAGCTCGCACTATAGTACAACTAAATATTATGGTAAGGACCTACTATAACATGAGCCGTGTCCCTGCTTGTCCTGTAATGCCCTCTTCATGCTTGTCTTATAGCCTCAGGCTCCTCACGCTGGGATCTGATGCCATCTGTAAGACAAAGGCCCATTAAATTTGATTGATATTAGGCTATTAATTATAAAATCCAATTTGACCCAAAAAGAAAACTCCTAATAGAGTCTTGGGTCCAATCTAATTTAATCATATATCCAACTCTTTCCTTTTCCAATATAAAATTAAAGTTCTCCTTAATCTTTATACCTCTTGTGTCCTTAACATGAGTGCTTGTGAACCGGATTTAAGTGGCGATCTTAATAGTAACCTCTCTCTAACATGTCCCTGCCATGTGTCAACTGCTATATTCCCTTCACGCATAATATGAGAGCACTTGAAGTTTTCAATTAGTCATATCTTGAATCACTTCTTTTGGGTATCACACTATCCATTGATCCAATGTTGAGCTCCTATTGCATCACCTTCACTCAGATTCCCTCAACTCCCAGTTCCATAATTGCACATCTCAGATCACTCCATGCTTCAATAGTTTCAGCCATGGGAATCGGAGGACCCAACAAAGTTAAAATTAATGTTGAAAATTTTAAGGGGTATTGAGTTTATAAACTTCATGGAAATAAACCGTATGGAATGCTAAGTTTGAAAAGTGATGAAAGTTAAGGGGTACTTTCTTCTTCTTCAGTATATAATTCACAAAATATCTTATTATTTCTTGATATATGCAAAGAATTGCAAACATCTACTATTTTCTAAGCATTTTAAATGATCTAGATTATTGCTAACTATTTACATTCATTAAGTACATAATCCTACTCTTTTTTTTACAAAAAAAAAAAATTGAATTATTAATATCCTAAAACTTTGAGTTAATGGTTTATCGATAAATTGACGTATGAGGCATAAACATTATCTACGAGATATATAAACAGGTTATTTGGAAATTATTATTTCTATAGCTAGCATACATTCTAGATCACATCATCACATTCATATTGAAGTGGCCTTCTCTTTATTTTTCTGTATCTTTTAGATAATCAATATATTCTAACTTATATCACATGATGTAAATATATTAACAGGGTTATTAATATTATAACCACAATGAGCTTACCTTGATAACATAGTCTGTAATCCAACTAGGCTTGTCTACATAAGTAGTGAAATCAGTATCTGTTTGGTCCAGTCCATTAATGCTCCCCTTATTTCTCATCAATGATTTACCTAACAATCCAAAAATAAATAAAACAAATCAATATCAATATCGTATAATAAATTATGCATAAAACCTGAAAATTTTAATGCTTGGTTAAGATTTCTTTGCTCTATTGTATAAGAAAAAATGTTTAAAAGTGTATGGACTAGGTGGATGAATATTTCATTTAAAAATGATAATCTTCTCTACATGTATATAGAAACCTTATTATTTTTTAAAAAAATTATGTTTTTTCATGACTTAATAAATTGTTCTCTGTTCTAAGTTGTGTAAGAATAAATGTTTAAAAGCATGTGGAACAAATGTATTACTATTTCATGTAATCAATGTGTGTGTGTGTGTGTGTGTGTGTGTGTGTGAGAGAGAGAGAGAGAGAGAGAGAGAGAGAGAGAGAGAGAGTTTACAATATTTTTGAATAGGAGAAAGAATAATGTAGGAAAAATCAATATTTTTTACAAGAAACAATTTTAATAGAAGACGAAGAAAATGCCAATTTTAATAGAATTTCACTTTTATTTGTCATAAACTTTTATGTGCAGGGAGTTATATTCTGTCACATGCCAATTTTCCTCCCAAAAAGCAGCGATCCACGTTATTCTCCAATATAAGTCTTTGGTTAAAAATAAATAAAACAACAATAATTTCATGTTTTTTAGAAAGTCTTGTGCAATTAAATTTATTATTAGGTCAATAATGGTGCATAATTAATCGATTCAAAATACAAATTAGACACTCACTGAAATGATTATTAGTCTCAAACATGCGCCTGGAGAAATCTATAGTTTCCCTCACAGTCATCTCTGCATGGTGCAAATCATGTTGGCTTATATACATGCACACGTGCTGCATGTTCGAGGGATCGAACTCTTGTCCATTGTAAATAACTTTTCCTGTGTACTAATAAGACAGAAAATAATTTGCAAGAAAAAAGGTGAGGTCATAATGAAATTAACAGAGAGCAAAAAAGTAAGAAGAAAGAAAATAAAATAGAATTAATTTTAGAAGTGTAAGATTCATTTCAGTAAAGCTTATTTTGCAACAATGGTTATAGTAATGCAAACTAAAAGTACTATATGATAGTACCCATCTAAGTGGTTCATTTTCAAGTTAGATGAGAAGACTTTTAAGTAAACATGGATTCCTATTTTACCCAAAGCATTTTATCAAAGAGCTACATATTTGCATATTTTACTTTACCCTAAGTCAGTCTCAATGTGAAAATTATGTTTGAAAGTGACAAAACTAAAATCTAAATTAGCTGCAAGTTTCATTATAGCACTGTGGTAAAACCTCTTTGCAGTGGAAAAGAGGTCTGAGGTTCAAATCTCGATTGCACCAGGCTATGACTTATACTTCAAAAAAAATAAAATAAAATAGCTCCTACCTATCCACCATCATTCAGGTCTCTACGTGATAGCTTATATGATTGTGCATAAATATATATGGACATGTTATCTTAGTGATAAGAGTGTGGCAGATTTCTCTACATCTTGTACTCCTCAAATTATAATAGAGAATTAAAATTCTCTAAAATTGTGTGTTCTTCTTCTTGTATTTATTTATTTTTTTTCACTATGATCCATTTTGTATTTTCCTGTAATTTGTATTAACAAAATTACAAGAAAACTATTTTAATAAAATCTCTTTTCCTCTTCCTCTCCCTCTGCCACGCCCCCAAAACCCGTCCCCATCCCCGTGTGCACATTCGCTAGTGTTTGCGCCAAGAAAACATAACTCATGAGCTTTGTGGTTGATTGAACAAAATAAATGAAAGCTCAAATAATTAATATGCTAATTGATTGAGAAAGAAATGCAAATCCAGCATAATTAAGAAGCTCGTTAAACATTCTCCAAAGAGATGAAAAAAATATTGGGGGAATGGGTAAGATAAACCTGAGGATCAAGCCAATTTTTGTGATAAAGGAAGGAAATGAACTAATATTACTTTATATCCTATCAAATTAAGAAATTTTGATTGAAATTTATTAACCAAAATTAGCTGTGACCACCATAATGCAGAAGATGACACTAGAAAAAATCAATCAATCAAATAATATAAGTTATAAGCCCAAAGCTTTTAATTGGGTTTTTATTTCTCTCTTATCGTCGTTCCACTGTCCACATCAGATTCAACCTAATTCCATCTCGCACACCAAATTTTGACTTATTGCAGAGGTAAATTTCTCGGGAGAATTTATCTACACTCAAATTGTGAATAGGAATATAAATCAGACGCAAACGCAAGAGAATTATGTGAAAAATCCATGGAGGGAAAAACCACAGAGTAAAGAGAGAGAGAGAGATTCCACTAAATCAAAGAGATTACAAAGAGTTCTCAATACTCTATTTCTAAGTTTAATTCTCTAGGCTTCGGTCCCTTACTAAGGAGGAAGAGATCAGCTTTTATAGGTGAGAGATAGCGAGCTGAGTCGTGGCCTCTGAGATTTCTTCCTCTGGATTCTATCCACGATCATAACTACATGTAACGCTCAAACTGTAATTGGTCTGAGTGGCGCGTGATTGTCAGGATCATGTTGACTGGCGAGAATTGAGGTCTAGATTCGCATCCATAACTCCCACGTACCTAGTGGCTATAACTGCTCCGGCAGCTAGGTGGTCGAGTGAGATCTATTGGATGAGATTGAGTCTGTGATCCATGATCTGCGAGACTTGCTAGGTGTCACAATCTCGCAAGGGGTCATAATTTTGACCACCATGCCCCATCCATCTCTTCTTCTCGAAGTCTCCGGTCGGGAAGAAGAGAATAAACCTAACTTCCCGAGTAGCTCTTCTTGCTGCTGCAAGCTTAGGAGGAGAGAGGACCCACCTTTCTGAGAGGCCTCCCTGTTACTGCTGGTCAGAAAGGAGGGAATGGGCTAATTTTTCTGAGTGAACTTTCCAGTTGTCGCTACAGGGCGAAGAAAAGGAGTCAGGAAATTTGTTTCCCGAGATGACCTTTCAGTTGCCACTACAGAACACAGAAAGAAAGTTAGGAAGTCGTAGGAAGATCTTCGCATATCTCTGCACATTTAATTCTTTGACCTGCCTGTCAGACTGTCGTGCAGTAAGTCCCATTGGCATGCACAACGTGCTGGCTGTCGTTGTTTGAGGTAGTTGGAATTTGCGCAACAACCCATATTTTTTGTCAAAGGTGGAAAAGTAACCGCCCTTTTTAGAGTCATCATTGCGATGGCGTCAGCAAATGATTCAATAAGGAAAAAAGAGGAGTCTCTTCACAAGTCCCGAATTTCCCAAATCTTCTTGAGTCTTTCATTCTTCATCTTCTTTCTTCTGCCTTTAATCGTTGCCACCAAATCCTCCATCGAACCCACAATCTTTGTTCTGAAATGGCCAGAGTTGAAGGAAAAGGGAAGAGGGTTCAGCACCACACCAGAATGGCCATGGATTTTGATCCCACGTCGAAGATCCTCTGCAAATAGAAGAAGATGGATGAGTATCTAGAGCGGTATGGCATTCGACTGCTATCAAACGTCAAGGTGGAGTGCTGCTCTCCAGATACCGATTATATAAAGGCCCCTAAGGCTGGTGGCGTATAACTCTACCCTCACATACTGGCCTTGGGCTGGAGTTCTCCTTGACGAACTTCGTCTGCGGTCTTCTGCACCATTACCGAATAGCCCTCTTTCAGTTGGTGGCAGAAGGAAGGCGCGTCGTCTTGAGCTTCTAAGCCCTCTGCAATAAGTTCGTCCCTGATGCTTGCAGGGTCAAGGATTTCTCCTCCTTCTATATGATGAGAAGGACCAAGGAGGGTGATTGTTTCCTTGTCGCATGTAGTCTTGAGAAGCTAATCATCAACTTGGCGGACTGCGACCACGGGTGGCATGATACCATCATCCGAGTCTCTAGAGCTTGGGAGACAGCTGTGCAGAAGGAACGTGACGTCGTTCCAACTACATGGAACAAAGGAGCGCTCCAACACAGTGGCATCACAATTACAGCAGGGGTCCAGGAAAGGGTCCAATGCCTGCTCCATATTGGCATTGACTACCGCAACTGGAACTGGTTGCTGGATCCAAACTGACTTTCCATTTCCCAGCTATCTCGCGGCTTGGGGATACGCAGGTTCTGTTCCCATGGTGGAGACGGTCATGGAGAAGGATGGTGCGGGCGAGCACTGCCTTGCCCTAGAGGGCGAGTCCTTCAAAGTGAAGACTCAAATCGAGGCCTAAGGCGCGCAAGAAGCATCCGGCTTGGGCTAACCTGCCCGCGAAGAAGGTATTGTCAGAGCCTTCCGTTCAACCCGACGATGAAGAGGAAGAACCCGAGCCAACTCTCGTGCACCACAAGTGGAAGCTCTCTGACCAGGCCGGCCCACTGATAGGAGTGGTTCTGTGTTGGGAGTTTTCCCCTTTGTGTTGTACCTTGCTTTGACTGGGTCGTGTCTTGTTTTGCAGAAGAAGTGCCGGTTTGATTATGGCTCCCATGTGGAGGACATGGAGCAGAGGCTGACGGTGCTAGAGGGGGCGCCCGACCCAGCAGGAAGGAAGAGTGTTGGGGGTGGCTTCTCTTATTGTGTCTTAGGAAGAGGAGCCCACAGAACGACCCGAACTCACCGAGCTACTGGATTCTTCGACCCACTTTCCCGAGGTGGGAGTCCCCGCGGAGCCGGCTCCCAGAGATAGAGGTTCCAAAGTGACCCCTCCAACTGAAGCTGCTCTGTCCCTCCCATTGGAGCCCTCAGTCGAGACTCACCAGGCTGAGAGGGATGTCTCCGTAGGGTCCTTGATCGCTGTCCATCTCTCTGTGGGGAACATTCTGGAAACTTCCATTCAGGGCTTTGAGTGGGGAATGTTCCTACGAAGGAGAGATCGTGAGATGGCTCTCGGATACACAGACTTCCTCCAAGGCCTGAAGGAGTTTGGAGGGCTTAGTTGAAGGACCAGATAAGGTCACTAAAGAATAACATCTTTCGGGTAAGTCTCGATTGTCCCTTGCTTTCCATCGGACTAGTAGCCCTTCTAATTGACCTCTTTGCAGGCTGCAATGTCCGTTGTCCAGTCCTTAGGAGTTCAGCAGGTTGCCTTGAGGGAGAAAGACTTGGCCATCGCCAACCTCCAGAGTAAGCTCGAGGTGTTGTCTGCAGCCAGGAGGGAGTCTGACAAGAAACTCGCAAAGCTCCAGGCCGACTTGGACCAAAAGTTGGCCGCTCTTCGAGGTCGGGAAGGAGAACTGGCCATGCTTCAGGGGGGAGCTTAAAAAGAAAATTGCCGAGTTGCTGGAGATGTCCTCGCAGTTGGGAGAGAAGGACTCTGAGCTGCAATCCACTAGAGGGAATTGGGGGAAGCATGCCAGTTGGCCGAGGTCACCAAGGTCGAGCGCGATCGCGAAAGGGCTGCTTTCCAAGTCAAAAATAAAGGTTCGCTCCGTGACCTGAAACAGGCACAGGGCAAAAAGGCTAAGGTGGAGAAGAAGGCTGGTGACTTTAAGCCGAAGGTGCAGAAGGTGATCCAAGTGTACAAACGGTTGAAGTATGAACAAGGATACAAGGACCAGGTTCTAGAGAAAGTACCAAGATACCCTCTTGAAGTTAAAGTTTCTCGAAGAGATCAAAGTGCATCCTGGGTCCTTGGCCTCTGATGCCCCTCTGTTGGCCCAAAGGCCGATCACTCTAGTTTTGATAATAATTAACTCATATAGTTATAGTACTAATGATCTTGTGTTTAATAAGTTTTAGACATTTATCAAGATCTTAGTAGGTGTTTAGCTTCAATAAAAGATTCTAAGTCAAGTTTTGAAACTAGCACGTGTTGATTCAAGAGCTCGCGTTTAAATATCACATCAAGTACTCAAAGAGGAGTCTAACTCGGTGGATCAAGTTTGGATCAAGTCAAGATAGAGAAGAAGATTTTCAAGAGAAGATTTTTAAGAGAAGACTTGAGTCCTAGTTTATAAGTTTTAAGATTTTGTTTTTAGATAAAATGTAAAGGATAGATTAGTTGTGAATTGCTCAAGCTCATATACACACAGACATAAAATATTACTTATCTTTCATGATTAATTTTTGTTTTTGGAAGATATGTGTTTTGGTTTTGGTTTTGGTTTTGAGCTTCAAAGAATATACCTTTCGGTTTCGTGAATAGATTTCATCAAGACGAGACTACATGGTTTATATGTGTATTGAATTTCATCCATATACATTGTTGCTTTATATTGTTTAAGAACTTAATTTGATGAGTTTAGTTCATGTGTTTTTAAGTTTTGTATTTATCAAAACTTATTTTAGAGCTTATTGTCAAAAATAAGTATATTTCATCTATTATGTGTATTGGATCATATCCATACACACTATTCTTCAAATGTGGTTTAATATCTTGTTTTTGTATTTATATAAGTTTTGGAAAAATCATTTTTCATTTTGAAGTTAATTTTTGAAAAATACAGTTTCGGTTTAAGCTTAAACTTTTATATTGCAAAAATAATTCAAATTATTTGTAATATGTGTTGATTTTTGATCACACATATTTGAACTTTAAAGTGTTTCAATGAACCTATTTTTGTGGATTTTATGGGATTTAATAGAATTTTATGGGTTTATGGGTTCATGTTTTTAAGTCTTTAAAAACCCTATTTTTGGGCTTCTCGCGGTCGGCCGACGGTCGGCCAAACTAGGGCTTAATCGACCGAGTGGTCGACCGATGTGCAAAAAAATGTACACAAGCCCTTGGCTGTAGGGCCGGCCAACCGTGCGGTCAACCGATTCAGAGAATCTAATCTCTGGATCTGGCCGATTGACTGAGCGATCGACCGACCAGAGAGACTTGGTCTCTGATTTTTGCCAAGGTCCACCGAGCGGTCGATCGATGGGCATTGAACTTGGTACGGTCAACCGGGCGATCGATCGGCAACCCCAACGGTCTGAAATAGGACCGTTCGCCAGTCGACCGACTGGTTGACCGATAGGTCATTCTGACCCCCAACGACTAGTTTTTGACAACCTATATATTGGGGTGTTTGGGCCAGTTTGGTTAAGGTTTTTCGGAGAGTTTTTTAGATCTATTTTCTCTTTTTCACTGAAGTTTTTCAACAAGATTTTATAACTTTCATTTCCAAATCAAAAGGAGTTTTAGTGGATCTATTGATTTTATCCATAGTTTTCTTGAGTTTTCCACTCCTTCAATCTGTCTAGTTTTCTCACACAAGTTTGAACTTTTCATTGCTGTATATATTCTATAGGATCTTCGTTCTGAGAGTGTTTGTTGGTAATCAAAGTGAAGAGATCACCAAGTGTTCAAATTTGTATTGAGGAGTTGTAGAGGTGCGGCCTAGGCAAGCTAGTGAGCTTGCGTGTATTGTTCTTACGGGAAAAAATGAGGGACTTATGGGTCCAAGAGTTTTTGAGGGAGCTCATTGTAGGTGTTACGGTACCGAGTGATCTTGCGGGATCGTTATTGTGAAAATCCTTCATAGTGTTGAAGGCGGGGATGTAAAGCAAGTGTGCTCGAACCTTGAAACAATTCTCCCGTATTTGCGATTGCTTATCTCTCTCTCTCTCACTTATGTTTTTATTTCTTGCATGCTTTTATTGTTCATCTCTATATGCTTGATATATCTTGTGCTTAATTGAATATATGTTTTGGATTGTTTGCTCACACTTGTATTCAACCAAGAGAGCCTTAGTGGCACCTCAACTCTTAATCTAGAGAAATTTTGAGGAGAAAGTCCAGAGCTCTTCATCGGGAATTCAGCTTCACTCTTGTGTGATACTTTGTGTGTTAGCAAACTAGTATTAGTTTACATAATTAGTTTTAATTCCGTATTTATTTGCATTAGATTAGCTTGTCACCTATTCACCCCTTCTAGGTGACCTACAAATGGTATCAGAGCTTGGTGCTCTTGATTTGGGTCAACAATCTTGAGTTAAAGATCCTTATTTATGCTAATCATAATATTTGCATACACACACATGGATTTCATGACACCTCCTATGTTTGATATTCTTAACTTTCAAACTTGGAAAGTTATGATGTCTATGTTTCTTAAACCTTAGGTATTCATGTTTATTTTCTCACTATTAAAGATTCTTATTTTGTAAATGGTAAAAATCTTGAGGCTAATGTAAAAGCTCTTCATACTCTAAAGTCTACCCTAAATGATGATTATTTATCTAGTGTTTCTTACATTGAGTCAGCTTTTGTAGTTTGGAACGCTTTCATCACTCTCGGTGAACAAACGCCACATGTCAAGGAGACTGACTCGGATGATGGAAGTACTATTTTCAACATGGGCTATATGGTCCAAGGGATGACCCCCTTGAGGTAAATTTCGAATCCAAGGGTAAATTCTAAATCTGAGATAGAAAAAGATATTGACATGCCTTATGATAAGCTTGCATCTTTTTGTCAAAAACTTCATAAAAAATATGATTTATTAAAAGAAGAAAAAGTTTAGTTTTGAAAGATAATAAAACTTTGTTGATGGAAAAATGAATTTTTGAAAAGGAGAATATTTTCTTGTCTTCAAAATTGATTGTTGCTTTAGAAGGAAATAATTCTTTAATAAACAAAATTGATTCTATTTCAAAAGAAAAGAACATTGCTCTAAATGAAATTAAATCTTTGAAAAAAAATGTTTTGAATGAAAAAGAAAATATTTGTAAAAAGAAAAATGATTTTGTTTCTCATATTTCTTCTTTTAAAATTAATAATGATATTTGTATTGTGAAGCAGAAAATTGATTGTTTGGGCTCCACTTTGAGCCAATGTGTCATTAACCACTCTTGATTGGAATCTATGTTTCGCAAAAAACATTTTCCATATATTCATGCACATACCCCACGGCATACACATGTATACCATGCTCACACTCACACCACACATATGTATGCTAGGGTGTACACATGTGCATATTGTGGCCGCAAATTTCATCTTGCAAGATTTTATTTTGATAGACTAAATTTTTTAAATTTTGCAAATAAAAATGTTTGGGTTCTAATTGTTTCTAACCCCCGTGGACTCAAAAAGGTATGGGTACCAAAATTCTCACCACTTATTTTTGATGTAGGTGTGGGCTCTCACAAAACATGAGAGGGTTGGTGCGTTAGTGGTGGATGCATTGGAGCTTGAAGGACACACCCATTTGGTGCATCACTATCAAGAAAGTATGGTGGGAGGACCACCACGTGTTTTGGAGAAATGGATTGGGTACATCATTTTGGTACCCATTTCATCCTCCATTTTAAAATATTTTAAAATGCTTATATGCCTATATCATGTATTGGTATGTAAATATTATTAAAACTTGTGTTATAAATGTACAATTTTTGAGTTACATGCTACACATGCTCTATTTCTATTGTGTACTCATTTGTTTTTTGATTGTATATTGATGTCCTAGTTTTGATGATTCTTGCATGAATGTATGATATATCATGTTTTTAAAAGAAATTTCTAGTTTTGATTTTTGATCTTCATTGTCTTATCTCCATGCATATGTTGATTACATGATTCTTACACACTCACCTTTATGTTTACTCATGATTTAATTTTCATGAGCTTATATATGTGCTTTATGAATTTTGAGTGTCACTTCTTGTGTATTTAGCATACTTCATGGGATATAAGATTTAATTTCATGTTTGAAATATCTTTAACTAGTTTTCAAAAACTATTTTAAATTAGTTATTTATTCTTCACTTGGTAGTATTTTCAATCTATAATTATTTTCAAATCTTATTTTTGAGAACCCTACCTTTCAAGGGCGGTAGGTTGGGTGACCATGCCTTATATGCTCTTAATTGAATATCTTTTAAACTTGTGTATGAAAGGGTAGATGTTATAAGATATACATAATTTTTAATAAAAATTCATTTTTGTATACTCATACTTGTTTTTTTGTATATGTATGCATCAAATTTCAAGTGGTATTTCCATACATACATATATATGATTTTGATTGTGCTTATTTTACAATGCCATACATGTTTTAAAGCACAAATTATTTCATGCTAAGCTTAATTTAGTTCTTAATTTCAATTATTCTTCAGTTGGTATCTTATACAAGCTTATGCATTAATTTTGTAATTATTTCAAAAAGGGAGAAAAAGTTTTTTAAAACTTAAAATCATTTCATGTTGATGTTTGTCTATAATATTTATGTTTACCTACAAGTGGTATATCAACATTTGTTTTGCCATTGTTAATGACAAGCAGTTTCAAAATTTATTTTAAGTAGTATCGAAAATTTATTTTAATCGGTTTTTAAATTTGTTGGAAATGTATTGATTATATGCAAGGGGAGCTTAACATCATCCCATGTATAGATTCATATTGAGTGTATTTTACATATTGATGAGCTTGACCTATCTTCTTTATATGATACATGTGTGTAGAGGGAGCTTAACATCTCCGTCTATATATTGTATATTATGCTTATATGAGTTAGGGTCTAATCATCTCTTCTCCATGTAATGCATGTATGCAAGGGGTTCACCTAACAGTCTCTCCTCTTCATGAATTTATATCGCATATACATTTATCTTGTTTATCATTCTTCACCCCTTTGTTGATGAGTTGACAAAAAGGGAAAAAAGAATTTAGAGTTTATATATGCATGTTTAATATTGTTGTTCATACATATATATATTTGTGTTTAGATCATGTGCTTTCATTGAATATCTATGTTTTTATTGGCATGCATGAGTTAAGGGGGAGCTTAAGCTTATCTTTAATCCATACATATATAACTCTATGAGTTTTGTCATCATTAAAAAGGGAGAGATTGTTGGCCCAAAGGCCGATCGCTCTAGTTTTAATAATGATTAACTCATATAGTTATAGTACTAATGATCTTGTGTTTAATAAGTTTCAGACATTTATCAAGATCTTAATTGGTGTTTAGCTTCAACAAATGATTCGAAGTCAAGTTTTGAAGCTAGCACGTGTTGATTCAAGAGCTCACGCTTAAAGATCACATCAAGTACCCAAAGAGAAGTCTTGCTCGGTGGATCAAGTTTGGATCAAGTCAAGATAGAGAAGAATATTTTCAAGAGAAGACTTGAGTCCTAATTTGTAAGTTTTAAGATTTTGTTTTTAGATAAAATGTAAATGATAGATTAGTTGTGGATTGCTCAATCTTATACACACACACAAAATATTTCATATCTTTCATGATTAAGTTTTGTTTTTGGAAGATATATGTTTCAGTTTTGGTTTTGGTTTTGAGCTTCAAAGAATATACCTTTTGGTTTCATAAAAGATTTCATTAAGCCGAGTTTACATGGTTTATATGTGCATTGAATTTCATCCATACACATTGTTTCTTTATATTATTTAAGAACTTATTTTGATGAGTTTAGTTCATGTGTTTTTAAGTTTTGTATTTATCAAAACTTATTTTAGAGCTTATTGTCAAAAACAAGTATATTTCATCTATTTTGTGTATTGGATCATATCTATGCACACTATGCTTCAAATGTGATTTAATATCTTGTTTTTGTATTTATATAAGTTTTGGAAAAATCATTTTTCATTTTGAAGTTAATTTTTGAAAAATACGGTTTCGGTTTAAGCTTAAACTTCTATATCGCAAAAATAATTCAAATTGTTTGTAATATGTGTTGATTTTTTATCACACATTTTTGTACTTCAAAGTGTTTCAATGAACCTATTTTTGTGGATTTTATGGGATTTAATAGAATTTTTATTGGTTTATGGGTTCAAGTTTTAAGTCTTTAAAAAAACATGTTTTTGGGCTTCTCGCGGTCATCTGACCAGTCGACCGAATTAAGGCTCGGTCGACCACTGTGCGCAAAACGTGCACAAGCCCTTAGCTGTAGGGCCGGTCGACTATGCGGTTGACCGATCTAGAGAGGCTGATCTCTGGATCTGGCCCTGGTCGATCGAGCGGTCGACCGACTAGAGAGACTTGGTCTCTGGTTTTGGCCTCGGTCCACCGAGCGGTACACCGATGGGCATTGACCTCGGTGTGGTTGATAGGGCGGTCGACCAAAAACCCCAACTGTCTGAAATATGACTGTTGACCGGTAGACCGGACGGTCATTAGGCCCCTAACGACTAGTTTTTGACAGCTTATATATTGGGGTGTTTTGGGCCAGTTTTGGTTAAGATTTTTAGGAGAGTTTTTAAGAGCTATTTTCTCTTTTCTCATAGAAGTTTTTACACAAGATTTTAGAGCTTTCATTTTCAAACTAAAAGGATTTTTTCAAGAGTGAATCTCTTGATTTTATCCATAGTTTTCTTAAGTTTTCCACTCCTTCAATCTATCTAGTTTTCTCATACAAGCTTGAGTTTTTCATTACTATATATATACTATAAGATCCTTATTGTGAGAGTGTTTGTTAGTGATCAAAGTGAAAAGATCACCAAGTGTTCAAATTTGTACTGAGGAGTTGTAGAGGTGCGGCCTCGGTCAGCTTGTGAGCTTGCGTGTGTTGTTCTTGCTGGAACAAATGAGGGACTTGCGGGTCCAAAAGTTCTTGAGGGAGCTCATTGTAGGTGTTACAGCACCGAGTGATCTTACGAGATCGGTATAGCAGAAATCCTTCATAGTGTTGAAGGCGGGGACGTAGATCAAGTATGCTCGAACCTTGAAACAATTCTCCCGTGTTTGCAATTTCTCATCTCTCTCACACTTGTATTTATATATCTTGCATGCTGTTATTGTTCATCTCTATATGCTTGATTTATCTTGTGCTTAATTGAATATATACTTGGGATTATTTGCTCACATTTGTATGCAACCAAGAAAGCTATAGTGGCACCTCAACTCTTAATCTAAAGGAATCTTGAGGAGAAAGGCCAAAGCCCTTCACCGGGAATTCGGCTTCACTATTGTGTTATACTTTGTATGTTAGAAAAATAGTTTTAGTTTGCATAATTAGTTTTAATTTCGCATTTATTTTGCATTAGATTAGCTTGTCACCCCCTTTAGGTGACCTACACCCTCTTCCTACTGCTGCATTCGGGTCGACTACAGAGGCTCCTCAGGACCCTCCCACTGGTGTAAAAGTACACCTAGAGGGGGAGTGAATAAGTGTAATGCTAATCAAATGCAAAAGTATAATAATTAAAATAAATAATACAAATGGTCAACTCAAATAAAAAAGTGAGGCCAGATTCCCAAATAAAAGCTTTAGAACTTCTCCTCTATATTCTTCTAGATAAGATTTGAGGTGATCAATTGTCTTCTTGATTGAAAGAGGAAACTCGAAAAAGTATGAATGAGGCAATAAATGAATATCAAATACAATGAAAGTAAAAACACAAGTGCAAGTAATAGAGATAAGTAAAAACAAGAGAAAAAGCAATCACAAATATAAGAAATTTGTGTCGAGTTGTCGAGCACCAAGCTCCACGTTCCTGCCTTCACCACGTGAAGTATTTTTACTATCCACAAAGAAACTTTCACAATGGAATTACAAGGTATACACAAGACCCGGAGTACACAACTCCAACCTTCAATCCTTTACACAAGACGTAGCACAAAGCTAATGAAGTAAATAAGCTCTTGGCAACCACAAAGGTTACAAACTCTCTCTTTACAACTTTTCAGATTTTGAGTGGAGAAATAAGGTCAAAGAAGTTTGTGAGAGAAAAATTTAGTGAAGAAAGTAATCTTTGAGAGCTGAAAACTTCAGAGAATGATTGAGAATTGAAAGCACTTTGATTGAAAAACTTGAGAAATAAAAACTTAATTTTTCTTGAAAGTTAGATCTCAAAAACTTGAATAAAACTTGTTAAGAACCTTCTCTCAAATGACCCATATATGTAAGCAATATGTAAATATAATTAAAAGAGTTCTAGCCTTAACCCAGGGTGATTGACCAAAAGACGGAAAAACAGTCGTTAAAGGAAGAAAGAAAACTGGCAGATTTGAAAAATATATATGTTATTGTAGCAGAACCACACAGTCGGTCGATCAGCTGGTCGACCAATGGCTGGTCAAAACTAGCCGTTGAAGGCTGTCGTCGACCGGGCGGTTGGAGAAAAAAACACAGAAAATCCTAACAGGACTTCAATCAACCGGCTGGTCGACCGATGGGCCAAACAATGCCAACGGTCCAAAGACTCGGTTGACCGATCGGTTAACCGTTCCAAAGGCTTAACAACAATGTATCAGTGTGCATATTCGGTCGACGACGTGGTTGACCGAGATAGTGTCCGAGATACTGTAAACAACTGGCGGTCGACCCAGCAATCGACTGGTCAAGCCCAGAAAACAAAGAATAATAGCTTTTGAAGTTAAACCCATTTTTGAATAAATAATGTAAGTATAAAAAATGTTTTGGCAACATATGGATTGTAAGAAACATGCATATAGTTGGTTCAAAAATTATGAAAAAAATATAGAATATGTGTCAATAACCAACTTATGGAATTAAAACACTAAAAACTGATAAACTTGTTTTTGAAATTTTTCTGTGTGTGTAGTTCTTCTTTGAGTATCAATTCGACACTAAAACTTAAACATTCTAAGATCTTATAAAGAGTTACATTTAGCTTCAAGTCTTCATCAAAGAGGGCTTCTCTAAAATTCACCTTTTGATCATTTATGCTTGAACACCTTCCTTGACTAAACTTGATTTCCTCAAACTTTTCTTATGAGAAAGAGTAAGCATCTTCCAAACTCTTGATCCCTGTAAGCTTATAAATAGTAAAACTTGATTAGTACCTTATAACTACATATTGTTTGTAATCATCAAAACAAGATTGGGGAGTGTACCCTTGGACCAACATGGTACGGTCACCGTAGCTCCTCGGCAGACCCAGGCTCCGGGGCTGCCAGAGCATCTCTTTAAGGCAGCATGAATGGTTAATTATGTTTGCAATGAACTTATTGCCTCGATTATATCTGTGATGAATAAATCAATAGAAGATTTCAAAAATTCTATTCGATGACTTGTTTGTATTTTGATTAATGTCTTGGTACTGTGTTATTGATTGTAGCTTGATAAGATTGGGGATGAAGCGTCTCTTGCTCCCCGAGAGGTTGCCCTAAGTCAGATCAAACTCTATAGGGCCGGTGTTGAACGCGGGGTCTCGAGTCTCGGAAGTTATATGGAGGGTTGATCCACGGGTATGAGGCCTCTTGAGAAGCCCATGGAGAACTCGAATGATGAGTACTTCAGAGACTTTGATGTTAGGCGTCGGGGAGGAGCCCAATTGTTTGCTCAACTATATGCGCTTTAGAAACAACTGGGTGATGAAGAGCCACCACCGTTCTGTACCTGGACTCCCGCTCTGCATGGAGATGTTGATCCATAACAGCCTCATCTTTCAGCTAGACCATGAGCTGACCCGTCATCGATCGAAAGTGAGCGAGTTAATGGACATTGAGTCCAAATGGATTGACTGATGGTCTAAGAAGAAGAAGCTGAAAGCACTAAGGAAGGAAAGTCGCGACTTGTCCATGGACCGAGGGGGCTGAACAAGTTAAATCTCCAACTAACGGAGTCCCTCCTAGAGAGGTTGGAGCAGTTGAAGAAGGCGATGGACGACATTTCTGATCTACAGAAGATTCTCTCTGAGAAGGAGTCAAAGGTCGCCATTCTTCAGTCACTGTTAGCCATGATAAGGAGACTCATAAGCAGAAAGTAAGGGTCCAGGAGTTGGAGCTGGGTTCTGAGCAAAATGAGCGCCATATTGAGGAACTCTGAGAAGAGGTCCATCAAAAGGATGATAACTTCCAGAATTTGTTCGAGGAGAATCAAGAGTTGCACTTTAAGGTGAACATGTTTCGCCCTCTGGATCAGTATAGCCATGGGATTGGTGGCCCGAGCAGGAGGTGTTAATCGCAAGTCGATTATTTTGGTGTTTGTTATCCATTTACACTACTTTTGTATCCTAAATTTCTAATAACATGTTGTGCTTGCTCGAACTTTGATTTTCCTAAATGTGTGTTTGATTCTGATTCTGGCTTTTACTCCTCTGATGTTGGTAGGACTCGCTCGCCTGATTGCGTTAGACTCTAAGTGGTAAGGACTAGGACATATTGACAGTTATTGGAGTCGCTTGACCATTGTCAGGGCTGATGGGAGAACTTCTACATTGCGAAAGAATCTTCGAGTAAGGGTAACCATTAAGGTGAGGGCCCGATATAGACTATAGGAGCCGTAGGGAGGACTTCTGTTTTTCAAGAAAGTCCGTATAGGCTTGGTCGTCAGGGTGAGAACTCCTTAGGCTGTTGGGTGAGTTTTCGTCTCAGGAAACTCCCTGAGAAGGGGTATCCGTCAGGGCAAGGGCCCACTATAAGCTGTTCCCTGAGTAGACGTCAGAGTGAGGGCCCAATATAGGCTATAGGAGCCGTAGGAATAACTTTCGTATTTCAGGAGAGTTTTCGTGCAGGCTTGGCCACAATAGTGAGAACCCGCTAAAGGTCGTTGGGCGAGTCTCCATCCCAAGAGACTTCCCGAGAGGAGACTCCCCGAGAAGGGGTAGCCGTTAGGGCAAGGTCCCGTTATAAGCTATCCCCGAGCAATCGTCAAGGCGAGGGTCCGATATAGATTATTGGAGCCGGAGAGAGGACTTTTTTCTTTCGAGAGTTTCTCCATGTAGGCTTGGCCGTTAGGGTGAGAACCCACTATAGGCCATTGGGCGAGTCTCTATCTCAAAAGACTCCTCGAGAAGGGGTAGTTATCAGTATGAGGGGCCCACTATAGGCTGTTCCCTGAGTAGCCATTAGGGCGAGGGCCCGATATAGGCTATAGGAGCCGTAGGAAGGACTTTCATATTCTGAGAGAGTCTCCGCGTAGGCTTGTCCATTAGAGTAAGAACCCGCTATAGTCTATTGGGCGAGTCTCCGACTCAAGTGACTCCTCGAGAAGGGGTAGCTATCAGGGGGAGGGCCCGCTATAGGCTATTCCCCGAGGGGTAGCCGTCAGGGCGAGAGACCGATATACGTTATAGGAGCCACATGGAGGACTTTCATCTTCCTAAAGAGTCTCCGCGTAGGCTTGGCCATCAGGGTGAGAACCTGCTATGGCCGTTGGGCGTTAGCCATTAGTGTGAGAACTAATATTGGCCTTTTGACATATCTCCAAGATGTTGTTGAGAAAGAGACGGTGCACAATAGCGAACTTTTTCATTGAATGTAATGAGATGTTACACATAGTACCATTTCAAATGAAAAGAGTTCCATTACTTTCCGAGCGTCTTTCCGTCTTGATCGGCGAAAGTATATGAGCCATTACCTCTTATGGCTACTACAATGTTTGGACCCTCACAGTTTGGCCCGAGCTTCCTCGTGTTTCTTCTTGGTGCTCTGGATGATTCATTTTAAGTCTAGATCATTAACTTGAAATTCGTGGGCCTTCACTTTCTTATGATGGGAGGCCTTGATTCGTTGCTGGTAAGAGACAATGCGTATTTGAGCTTCTCGTCATCTCTCATCTGACTGATCTTGAGTTAGGCGAAGTTGGATGATGTTCTGGTCCCGATCAAATTCTGCTGTGCGAAGTATTGGCATGCAGATATTGATAGTGATGATGGCCTTTGCCACATAAGCTAATGAGAACGGGGTCTCACCCACGGGTTGCGCTTGGTAGTCTTGTATGCCCATAGCACTCTGAAAAGTTTCTCCACCCACTTGCCTTTAACTTTATCAAGACTCTTGCATAGGAAGTTGAGGGTAGTGCGATTCCTGATCTCGACCTGGTAGTTGCCTTGTGGATAGTAGGGGGTGGAGAACCAGTGGGTGATCTTGTACTTAGAACAAAAGCTCACCACTTGCTTGCTCGCAAAATTGATCCCTTTATAAGAGATGATGGTATGAGGAAGCCTAGAGTGGCACACAAAATTTTTCTAGAGGAATTTGACAATTTGTAGTCATGTGACGTTAGAGAGCGGCACTACTTTCACCCACTTAGTGAAGTAGTCCATGGCCACCGGTAGGAATCTGAACTGAGGCAACGCTCAGGAAAGAGGACCTACCACGTCAAACCCCCACTTCATGAGGGCCAGGGACTCCGCAAAGCATGGAGGTCTATTCTGGGTCTGTTTGAAGACAGAGCGAACCTCTGACATTGTGGGTATTTCTTCACTTACTCTTTAGCATCATCGAACATCTTTGGCAGTATCCTTATTTGATTGCTTTGTGGGCTAGAGATCGACCTCCGGCATAGTTTCCATAGTCACCAACATGGATCTCCTGATCACGCTCTTAGCTTTCTTCAGGCCTCAGGCACCTTAAGTATGGGTTGGAGTGCAGCTTTGAGTATGACTTCTTGTATAGAAGTCCCCCAAGGAGTACGTATCTGGTGGCAAGATGCTTAAACTTCTGAGCTTCGGCCTTGTCATTGGGGAGCATTCCATCTTTGAGAAAAGAAATGATAGGATCCCTCACTATAGAGATAAATCTAGACATAAGACTTCCTCATCGGGATTGTAGATGCTTGGCTTCGAGATGTGTTCAACGAGAATCTCGTGTCTAAATTGGAAATCAACAGTTAAGGCTAGTGTGGCCAAGGAGTTTGCATGGCAGTTCTCAGATCTTGGGATCTTCTTAAAGTCATAACTGGAGAATTTGGTTCCAAGTCATGATGATCTTCAAGTACGCGGCCATCCGATCATCTTTGGTTGTGTATTCCCTTTGATTTGACTCATTATGAGTAGTGAATCACACTGAACTTCAACCTCGGTGATCTCGAGGGTAGTCACCATCTTGAGGTCTGTAATGACTACTTCATACTCGTCCTTGTTGTTCGTTGTCGGAACCCGAGGATGTAAGACTGCTTGATGATGGATCATTCTAGGGTAGTGAGGACTATCCCAACTCTGGTGCCCTTGCCATTTGATGCTTCGTCCATATTCAGGATCCACACTTTCAAGAGGTTGTTATGTGGTGGAGATCCTAGTGTGAACTCAGCAATCACGTCCGCCAAGATTTGTCCTTAGATTGCTGTCCTCGGCTCGAAGGTGACTCTGAGGGGCCTGATCTCTGCCCCACGATTCTACCATTAGCCTTGGGATTCTCCACAGTAGTCCTTAATGGGTACTCTGTCAGCACAACGATGGGGAACGAATGAAAATAGTGCTTTAACTTCCTTGTGGTGATGAAGAGAGTGAACACTAACTTTCAATCCTTGTGTACATTGTTTGAGCGTCAATCAAGGCCTTGCTAATATAGTAGATCAGCTTTTGGATGCCGACCTCTTCCCAAACCCAAGCTGCGCTCGCCGCAGTATTGGAGACTATGAGGTAGAGGGACAGTATTTCATCGGGAAGTGACTTGGATAGAAGTGGAGGAGACGCTAGATAAGCCTTCAGACTCTAAATGCCGCTTCACACTGATTAATACAATAGAAGTCAGCTCTGTTCTTTTTGATGACCAGGAACAAGGATTTACACCTATCAATTCACCTGCTGAGGACGCGGATGAGGGCGGCAAGGCGGCTATTGAGGATCAGGACCTCCTTGATAGTTGTCGGGGACTTTTATCTCCAATATGGCGGATATCTGGTAGGGTTGGCCTCAATTCCACACTGAGTAACTAGATTGTTGACCCTAAGGCTCATCACTCCAGTTTTTATGATGACTAACTCAAGTAGTTATTGTATGAATGATCTTGTGTTTATAAAGTTTCAGATATTAATCAAGATCTTAGTAGGTGTTTAGCTTCAACAAATGATTCGAAGTCAAGTTTTGAAGCTAGCACGTGTTGATTCAAGAGCTCGCGCTTCAAGATCGCATCTAGAACTCAAAATGGAGTCAAGCTCTATGGATCATGTTTGGATCGAGTCATCTTGGAGGTGGGGATCGATAAGAAGACTTCAGCTTAGGTTTGTTTAGTTTAGATCTTGTAAAAGGATAGTTTGATTTTGATATGTTCAGGTACACACACACACACACAAGTTCAAAAGTTTTCGTTTCAGTTTAACCGATTTATTGAGTTCAAGTATGTTGGAACTTATTTTGATGATAACAATATAATTTGTACTATTTTTGTGTATTTTTAGATATTTATTAAAAGCCTTGATCACACACACAAATAGTCTTATTAGTCGACTTGACCCTTCCTATAGTCGACTAATACAGTTGCTAGTCGACTTATCATAAGTCTATAGCCGACTAAGTCCTATTTAGAAAAAATATCCACTCTCTGTTTGTTGACTATAATCAATATTAGTCGACTACCCTATCCTATAAGTTGACTAATAGTAGTTTCCAGAGACTTGCATATCTGTATCATATATCTGATAGTCGACTGATCCCTTCTTCTAGTCGACTAACTCAGTCAAAAATGTCTATACTAGTCGACTACCCTCCATACCCTAGTCGACTTATAACAGTTTCTGACTGTTAAACAGTTATTGATTTCTGATGTTTTATCCAACGTTCTGATATTCAAATTTGACTTGATAACTACGCTAACTGACCATTGATTTCAGTTATAAATAGAGATGTTGTCCTAGGCTAAACACACCAATTCGATTGATTAGTTTTCTGCCTAAACTCTGTTGAAAAATTCTATTTTCAGAAAACTAGTTCCCACTTTCTGTTCTTCACACAAATTCTAATCCTCTAGTGAAGAATTCTGAGAATCCACCTATAAGAGTCCTTGTTCACGATCACATACAAGTTTCAAGGCTTAAAGAATATTTTGTAATTACTCAAAGAGAAGAATTATATAAGGTTATCTTCTTGGTGTTGAGAAGAGGTGTACAAGAAAATTGTCTTCTTGGTGTAGAGAAGAGTTGTACAGATTTGACAAAGGTTGTTTTATCAAGTGGTGTACAAAGAGTTGATTTTGGGTGTACAAAATTAAGGATAAGGAAAATCTCAAGCGGGGTTGCTTGGGGACTGGATGTAGGTCAAGAGGGCCGAATCAGGATAAAATCTCTTGTGTTTGCGTTTGCATATTTTCTGAGATTTATTTCCTTTCTTGCAAGTTATTTTATTTAACGCTAATTATTTTTGCTTTAGTATTGTGTTGACATAATTTTTACATCCTACAATTGGTATAAGATCCCTGCATACCCGATCAATACTCTACAAGGATGACAACGGAGTTTCTTGCATCACAATTCAGAGAAGGACATTCTACACAACGTCCACCACTATTTGATGAATCAAATTACAACTACTGAAAGTTTAGAATGAAGATCTACTTGAAATCACTCAACTATGAACTCTGGAACATAGTAGAAGCACCATACACCAAGCCGACCACCAATTACTATGCGTAGAGTAAAGAACAAAAGAAGTCTGTAAATCTTGATGTCAAAGCAATGAGCATGCTTTTCTGTGCCTTAAACAAAGAAGAATTCAACGACCAGATATGCAAATCAAATATGGCAGATTTTACAAGTAATCCATGAAGGTACTAATAAAGTTAAAGAGTCTAAAATTTCTGTTCTTATTCACAGGTTTGAACTCTTCAAAATAAAGGAGAACGAAATAATTTCAGTAATGATTACAAGATTCACGGACATTACAAATTCCTTAGTAGCCCTTAGAAAGGAATACACTCAAGTGAAAAAAGTTAGAAAGATCCTTCGTGCACTCACATCAGATTGGGAGAAGAAAACCACTGCAATAGAAGAAGTAAATAATCTCTCAACAATGTCATTAAAAAATCTTATTGGTAATTTAATGGCATATGAAGTGTAACTTGAAGATCGGAAGAAAGATGAATAACAACTTCAATCAAAGAAGAAAGTACTTGCCTTCATACATTCTCAGATATAGACGATTCAGATGATGATGAAGAGGAGATGGCAATGCTCTCAAGAAAATTCAGAAAGTTCTTGAAGCAAGGTAAGTTTAATCCTATATGTTTTAATTGTAATAAAATAGGTCATCTAAAGAAGGATTGCCTATTGCTCAAAAATAAAGGGAAATTCAAGAGCAAAAAGTTCAAAAAGAAGAAAGATTATCAAGCATCATGGGAGAATAGTGATTCATCTTCCTCAGATGAAGAAGAGGCCACTAAGCATGCCAATGTTTGTTTTATGGCTCAAGAAGAAAATAAGGTACAATATATTGAACTGTTAGATGCATTTCATGAGTTATATGATGATCTTAAGAATGAAAAGATTAAAAACAAAGCTTTACCAAAGGAAAATGAAAGACTCAACAAATAAAATTATATTTATATTTTTCAAATTTCTTTTGTAAATTCTCAAAAAGATGACTTTGAAAAAGTTATATTATCTTTAAAAAGGGATAATGAGAATTTCTTAAAAGAGAATGCTTTTCTTCAAAAAGAAACTATTTCGTTAAGTTCTAGAATTTCAATATTAGATAAAGAAATGTCAAGTTTCAAAATCAAGTATGAAAATTTTTTGAAAAATGTGACAAAATTTAATAAAGGAAAAGAAAATTTTAAATGATTTATTATCTTATCAAAAGATTTCAAATCATCATTTTGGTCTTAGATTTTCAAAAGATAAGTTTGAAAATCTACACATGTTAGTCTTGAATTTTAAAATCTACACATATTTATGAAAAGAATCATAATCCATATAATTCTTTTAGAAGTACTGATACTATTCAAAAAGAATTAAGAACAAATATATATGGATTCTTAAAAATTTAAGTATTATGGATAAAAATACTTATATTGCATTATATATACATCATATATGTAATTCATGCAATTATGTTTATAATAACAGATGGAAACCAAATTCAAATTGGGTTTGGATTCTAAAAAGTTAATGTTTTTTATCATGTTATGATTGGTACCATTAACAATGTTTTATCTTATAGGTACCATATAAAGAAAAAAGAATACTTGATGATATAAGTTATTTCTAATACTTAAAAATATATCATATGTATGCCATGATGCAGGGGGAGAACACTTTTATCTATATTTGTCATAATCTATTTTCTGCAGGGGGGGCTTCTCTGTAGGGGGAGCTTGTGCATACACAGATTGTCATCACCAAAAAGGGGGGAGAATATTGAAACTTATTTTGATGATAACAAATATAATTTGTACATTTTTTGTGTATTTTTAGATATTTGTTAAAAGTCTTGATCACACACACAAATAGTCTTATTAGTCGACTTGACCCTTCCTATAGTCGACTAATACAGTTGCTAGTCGACTTATCATAAGTTTATAGTCGACTAAGTCCTATCCAGAAAAGATATCCACTCTATGTTTGTTATATGTATTCAATATTAGTCGACTACCCTATTCTATAAGTCGACTAATAGTAGTTTCCAGAGACTTGCATATCTGCATCATATATCTGATAGTCGACTGATCTCTTCTGCTAGTCGACTAACTCAGTCAAAAATGCCTATACTAGTCGACTACCCTCCATACCCTAGTCGACTTATAATAGTTTCTGACTGTTAAATAGTTATTGATTTCTGGTATTTTATCCAGCATTCTGATATTCATATTTGACTTGATAACTACCCTAATTGAGCAATGATTTCAGATATAAATAGGGATGTTATCCTAGACTAAATACACTAGTTCAATTGATTAGTTTTCTATCCAAACTCTATTGAAAAATTCTGTTTTCCAGAAAACTAGTTTTCACTTTCTATTCTTCACACAAATTTCAATCCTCTAGTGAAGAAATCTGAGAGTCCACCTATAAGAGTCCTTGCTCATGATTACATACAAGTTTCAAGGTTTACAGGATATTTTGTAATTACTCAAAGAGAAAATTGTACACGGTTATCTTCTTTGTGTTGAGAAGAGGTTTACAAGAAAATTATCTTCTTAGTGTAGAGAAGAATTGTACGGATTTGGCAAAGGTTGTTTTGTCAAGTGATGTACAATCAGTTAATTTTGGGTGTACAAAATCAAGGATAAGGAAAATCTCAAACAGGGTTGCTTGGGGACTGGATGTAGGTCAAGAGGACCGACTAGAATAAAATCTCTTGTATCTGTATTTGCATATTTTCTAAGATTTATTTCCTTTCTTGCAAGTTATTTTATTTAACACTAATTATCTTTACTTTAGTGTTGTGTTGACATAATTTTTAGATCCTACAAATTATACATCTTTTCAGTTTCATGAATAGATTTCATCAAAAGTATTTTACATGGTTTATATGTATATTGGATTTCATCCATGTACATTGTTTGGTTCATAGTGTTTAGAAACTTACTTTGATGCATTTCTAGTTCATGGTTTTAAGTTTTGGTTTATCAAAACTTATTTTGGATTTAATGTCAAAAACAAAGATATATATTTTATATGTGCATTGAATTCTATCCATACAAGCTATGCTTCAAATGTATTTCCATATCTTGTTTTTGTATTTATACAAGTTTTGGAGAAAACAAATTTTCATTTCAAAATCTAAGTTTTTGAAAAATATCGTTTTTGGTTTAATTCTTAATTTTCATACCTAAAAAATAGTTCAAATAATTTGTAATATGTGTTAATTTTTGATCACACATAAAAATCAGTTTTATGGGCTACTAACGGTCGACCGATCGGTCGATCGAAACCTAGCTCGGTCAACCGAGGTATACAGATGTGCACAGGTTTTAGCGATCGACCGAACGATCGACCGATCTAGAGAGTTTGCTCTTTGGATGTGGCCCCGGTCGGTCGAGCAGTCGACCGACCAAAGAGCTCTACTCTCTGGTTTTTGTCCTGGTCGACTGAGCGGTCGACCGATAGGCTTTTACCTAGGGGCGGCCGACCGACGGTCTCAATCGGTCAAAAATTTGACCGTTGGTCGGTCGACTGGGCAGTCGACTTATAGGCCTGTCTGGACCTGTTTTGAGCCCCAATGGCTAGCTTTTGGATCCCCTATAAATTGGAGTCCTTGAGGCCAGTTTTAGATAAGATTTCTAAGAGCAATTTTTCCCATCTTCTCAAGTGGTTTTCAGCAAGCCCTTTTTGCCGCGAAAACGCGGTAATTCTGGGGCGGCGTGCATTTAGTTTTGGAGGAGGTATTCTACTGGGACTCTAATTCTCAAATCCCCTATAAATACCCTTGAAGAGCAATAGAGGAGAGGCATCTCAGAGATTAAGTATAGGAGTATTTGTTTAGCCATTTATTTTTGAATTTTCATTGTATTATCTACCTTTTAATTCAAAGAAGAAGATTTTTGAAGAAGAAGAAGAACTTTGTAATTGACCAGTGATAATCGATAAAAGGTTCATTTTTCTTTTCATCTCTCTTAGTCTTTAATTTCATTGTTATTGCTTTATTTGGCTTATTTTCCTTTCTTCTTTTCTTTTTGATGCAAATTTCCCTTCTCCATTATATATCTTGTAAAAAATAAAAATTAAAAACTAATTTATTTTGTAGTTTGCTAATCTCTCGATTAACTTAAGTTTAGTCTAAAAGATGAACTGATTGAACTCTATGCTTGTTTGAAATCCTAGGATTAAATTAATGTTCTTGAAGATGAATAATTAGTTAAGTTGAACTAATTTAAGGTTGCACTTTTTAATGGTTACTCTTAGTTCATATTTAGATACTTTGATAGCATCATATTAGGTTTAAAAGACTTTTCTTGTGCTATGCTAAGAAACTAGGATGAACTAAAGTTTAATTTTATTTAGTGTACTCTAATTAGGGTTTACATTATTCTTTACTTATCTTACTTGATTCTCAATCAAAACCCTAGGATTAGATTCAACATGATGTTCTCTGTTCTTAGACTAATACTTGGTTGTGGTAGATGATTAGTGAACTATAATTTCCTTTTCTTAATTAAATCCCTTACTTACAACCAAAATCTCTTTTTTCAAGGTATCTGTGTAGAGAAATCATTCCAAAAAGCCTTCATCGCATCCCTCCCTGTGGATTGATCCGCCTTGCCTCTGCTACGCAGTTACATTGAGAAGAAACTAAGAACTTTCTGATCTTAACTTTTGACTTTACTTTCAATTCATTTTCTTTTCTCAATCACTGTTCGACGAAGATCTACTCGGTTCTACTTGATGCAGTGGTAAAGATATTGTACCGTCGCTTATATGACAGTATACTTTTTTGTTATCTATCCAATTCAGAAGCACGAGATGTACTTAAAGAGGCCCACGATGGCATATGGGGAGCTTATCAACCAGGTCTAAAGCTTAAGGACCGACTGCACCGACTCAGCTATTATTTGCCAACCATGATCGCTGACGCGGTCGAATATGTACGAAGGTGTAAGGCCTGTCAAATCTACGCAAATTTCATCTACCAACCCCCAGAGCTACTCCACCTCGCAGTCGCTTCATGACCATTTGAAGCATGGAGAATCGATGTTATAGGACCAATCAATCCTCCGTCAGCGAAAGGTCATCGATTCATCCTTACAATAACCGATTACTTCTCAAAGTGGGTGGATGCTGCACCGCTTGCTAAAGTTAAAATCACTAATATGGTCAACTTCATCAAACACCATGTCATCCATCGATCTGGTGTCCCCAAGCGGATCATCCACGACAATGGTCCCCAATTTGCAAGCCAATTATTTTATCGATTTTGCGGCAAGTATCAGATCAGAATGTGTCTTCAACTACTTACAACCTTGCTACCAACGGGGTAGCAGAGGCGTTCAATAAGACAATCACTAAGCTCCTCAAAAAGTTCATCTCTTCAAGTAAGCGAGATTGGAACGTGAAGTTGAGTGAATGTCTTTGGGCCTACCGAACGATAGTCTAAATTCCTACGGGCAATACGCCCTTCTATCTAGTTTACGAGTGTGAAGCGGTCATACCTTTAGAGATACAAATATCGTCACTTCGTATTTCTCTGGGAAGCAAGACGACAGAAAGATATAATGATCGATTACATCTCCAAGAGCTAAAAGCATTGGACGAGAAGCGACTACAAGCTCAACAACGCATTGAGTTATACCAAGCTAGAATCTCGAAGGCCTTCAACAAAATGGTCAAGGAGAGAGTCTTTTATAAAGAAGATTTGGTCTTAGGTATCAGGTGACTTATGGTCATGACACATAAGACTAAAGGCAAATTCCAATTTAAATGGGAGGGACCCTTTATGGTAGAGAAGTCTACTCGAACGAGGCACACCGTCTAGCCAAGTCAAATGGTGGCATGCTCATGATGCTGATTAATGGCACGTTCTTGAAAAACTATTATCCCTGATCACGTTAACATCATACCTCTGATCAAAAAATTATTGTACATGATCACGTTAACATTAAACCTCTGTCATTAAGACAGATTTGTTTGACTGTTTCTTCTCCGAGAAACATCTTTCCTCGAGCAAAATCAATTTCATCTCCGCTTCTCTTGGGACTCCGGATGACATCGAGCTGTTATGATACATGATGAGACAGAGGCAAAACTTTTGGTTTTAGCCTTATCACTCTTCATTTCGAAGAATAGGTCATATTTTGAAGTTGAGCATGCTTAGACAGTGATTTTAGGCACTCTTCTTCCTGAGCATTCTTTTTGAAGAATAGGTCATATTTTGTAGACGAGCATGCTTAAACAATAATTTTAGGTACTCTTTTTCCATATCATTCTTTTCGAAGAATAGGTCATATTTTGATGTCGAGCATGCCTAAACAGCGATTTTAGGCACTCTTCTTCCTTATCATTGTTTTTGAAGAATAAGTCATATTTTGAAGTCGAGCATGCTTAAACAGTGATTTTAGGCACTCTTCTTCCTGATCATTCCTCTCGATCCAAAAAGATGGTGACAGTTCAATATGTAATAGTGGCATGTCCCTAATCATCCCTTCTCCTTCGTCATTCGGCGAGTCACGACTCGGTCTCGCAACGACCTCGATCGAGTAGAACTAATTGAAGATGGTTCGTGACACATCTCAGCAGAACGTTTTTATTGTTTCCATATTCATATCTGGATTCGGTGATTAGCTGCAAGCCTGAGCCTTGGCCATAATGAACATAAAGTGAAGCTTTGTAAGGAATCTCGACTTAATCGATAAATTCTCCGCAGAGCTCATGTTCCATGTCTTGACTTAACAACCAGACAAGAACAAAGATCCCGATTAAAGTGACATTTCATCTGGAATTTCAACCTACTTGATAAATTCCCACAAAGCTTATTCTTAATTCTTTAATCTCCAGCGAGATTTTAGAGGTCACCAGTGAAGGACAGAAAGGTCCACTTCAAATGGCACGGTCCGAAGCCTTCGGTGAATAAAGCTAGAAGAAAATATTAGCTTTCAAGCCTAATATAAAATCCTTGACAACTCATCATGCTGAGGGGAATAGCATGGCTAGCCCAACTCAAACGGTAGTTGGTAAAAGCACACCAAATCCGTTGATAGCTGAGGGTTTGCTAAAAATCTTAAAGGACCTAATTTCATTTGATTCCTCTAGAATTCTCTACTAATTATCCTCATGGAATAATGAATCCATAGAACGAGTAAGTCATGTTAAAGGTTTCTCCTCTGACCTTTCCATATATAATGGTGGCTTGCCTTCAGTCGCATCTTCCTCTTTTTGATCGGTCGAAACCCAACTTCATAACCAATTCATTCAGATATTCAGATGAACTGACTAAATGAGTTTATATGATGACTCATTAAGCCGAACACATTAAAGAATGCTCGAGATGCATATTTGCAGAACTTTTTCAATGTTTTCACATTCATTTCAAGATGTGACAACCTTTCTATTGATAGACAGCTAGAACCTCTCTATCAAATTCTCCACAAAAGTGCACAAATGATATTCCTTCCAGAGAAAATTCATTTTAAGAGTATTATTTTTCTATTTCCCAGTGGGATTACTTCAATCCCTAGACAAATTTTAAGAGCACTGCCTCCTATTCCCCGATAAAATTCTCTAGCAATATTATTACATTTGCAGAGAACAGTCAATTCCACCAAAGTCGCTTAACAATTCCAGTCTATGGAATGATAGGACTACATAAAACTGTAATCATTTTCCAACGAGATGAACTACATATCAAATCTATCACGTTAACATTTAAAACTCTGACAGCAAAATTTTCAATATATCTCCAGCGGATCGGAACTCCACTTGTCATTCTTCTCCACAGAATGCCAAGCCCACTCAATTACTATTGCATTAATAGTACATGAGCCCTTGTCAAAGTTAACATCACACCTCTAACAAGTTACTTTTATAAATTCTCAAGCGGAGAAATTGTCACGATCACTTCGGACATAGTCCCCTTCTAAATTTCCCAGCAAGGAATTTGCATCATATCTTTCCTGGCTTAATTATCATGTTAGTGATCACCTCTAACAATTCTTCAAAGCATTCCCTCGCAGAATCTATAGGAATGCTAATTTCCTTCTAAAAATCCTCATTAGATTCCTTTTAACTTCCCAGCGAGTTTTTAATAGATTCCCTTCGGAGTCTTTTAATACCCTTTTGGTTCCCCAGTGGACTTTTTGGTTGTCATGTTAATATTATACCTCTGACAATTTCTTCCAAAACTCTTAAAAGGAAATTTTAAATTCCCCACAGAGTATCAAATCACATTTTCCAGTGGATAACTCTTTCTTGCTGTCACATCCAGTCAATCACCTTTGAACGGCAACACTTTAAGCTTGGTGGTTTCTCAATCGGTTATGTCCATGTTATCTCTAGATCGACAGATAGCCAAATCTTATCTTTTAGTCCGGTAAGGACTACTCCGTTTGCCATTATGCCCAATTCGCTATCTCTTAACGGCAGGGCTCTGAGTCTGATGTTTCTTAGTCAGTTATGTTCAGTTCGTCACCTATGAAATGATGAGCAACTAGATCTCTTCCCATCTAAGGTATTGAAACTATTATATCTAGTTCACCACCTCTTAACGGACGAGTACATAATGTTGTTCTCCTTCCCCGTCAGGGTTGGGAGTTCCTGCTGTCATGTTAGTCAGTCACCTCTGAATAACGAATTATGAGCCTGATGTCTTTAGTCGGTCATGTCAAGTCCATCATCTTTGAACTGATGGGTGCCCAGATCTAATTCACTCTTACAGTCCCTAGTGGATTAGCTGTCATATTAACATTAAGATCTCTGGTAGCAGATTCAGAGTTTAGTGTGTCTTAGTCTATCATGTCCAGTGCACCTCTAAATAGACGGGTCCCTAAAATGGGTTCACCTTCCTCTTGTCGTTATGTCTAGTTTGTCACCTTGACGACAAAATTCCGAGCTTAGTGGCTTGTCAATCGGTTATGTCCAATCAAACACCTCTAAACTGATAGATAGCCAAGTCTCATTCTCTAGTCGAGTATGGACTATTTTTATCGTCTTGTCCAGTTTACCACCTCTGGATGATAGGGCTCTGAATTCAATAAATCTCATTCGGTTATATCCAGTTTGTCACCTCTGTACCGATCGATGTCTGGATTGATCCTCTAGTCCTTTATGGACTTCGTTTGCTATCAAGGTAGTCAATCACCTCTAAACAGCAAGAGCTCTGAATTTTATGATTTCTCAGTCAACAATGTTATGTCCAGTCAATCACCTCTGAACCGTCAGATAGCCAAATTTTATTCTCTAATCCTGTGCGTACTTTCTTTTGTCGTTATGTCCAGTTCGTCACTTCTGAACAATAAAATTCTGAGTCTGGTAATCCTTAATCATTCATGTCCAGCTCGTAACTTCTAAACTGACGAATTTCAAATCTCACCCTAGTCTAGTAGGGACTACCTTATTGTTGTTATGTCCAGTTAATCACCTCTGAATAACAAACTCCTTTTCTAGTGAGTCCTAACCTGTCACGTCCAGTCAATCACCTCTGAGCAGACATATTTCTAGACCTACACTCTTTTATCCCCAGTAGATTTTCTTTCCTAGACTAACTTTATCATGTTCATAACCCCTGAATAACATTAGTCTTGGTTTTAATTCCTTCGGGAATTTTACTTGGTGAAATTTCACCTCTTCTGTTCTTTTCAAATAACTTGCACGTTACGTTTTTCTCATATAGAAAACTTATATTACTTGTGGGTAATTACACAAGACAAACAAAGGCGAAGAAAATATTAAGAAAGAGCAAATGAGTCAATTAAATTTATTTTCATTGATTCAAAGGAAGAGATATATTGACTGTGTTACATCAAAGTTTATCACTCATATGATCTAAGCTCTGACACAAGAATGGACTTCCTCTGGCTCTGATAATGGCTTGAAACTTTAGCTCCTTTCGGTTAAGAGCAGTTATCTGGACTGTAAAGACTGAATTTCCCCTAATGTTGGTTTTTTTCGGCTCATGCAGAAAAGAGTGACAAAGCTAAAACCGGAAAAGACCCATATATCTGTAGAAAGATATTGAATGATGACAAGAAGGAGATTGTCATAGGATCTATCTTTATCATCACTTCAATCATGGTCTTCCCAAATATGTTCGAGCTCAATGCCAATATGTTGCAACATGGTGTTTCTGAGAGAATGCACTCTTCTTTGGCTCTAAACATGATGATAGGCTTCTGATAAATCATCCTGTCATTATCTCCAAGTATTATAGTTGCCAAAATGCCTCTTCCTGTGAGTTCACCCCTGGCGAAAATTAGTTCAATATGCTCTAATGTGTTCTCATCACTGAAAAGCGAAGCCTGGTCTTGAAAATGGGAGTAGGGACACCCGTCTATCCCCCTTACTGATCTAGATAGACTGTTGGATGGGCCAGAAGTGTAATGCACTATAAAACAAAGAAGAATAAATATGTTAGCATCTGGCAAAAGAAAATGAAAAAGTGCTAAGTCATAGAGAGAGGTAAATCCCAATTCCGCTTCGCTCCACGAGCGAAGCTAACTTCGCTCTGAGGTTAAGTTTCACACTACACAAAGGCGAAGTGCAAAAAATCCCCAAGGGCTAGCTTCGCTTGGAAGCTTAAAAGGCACTTGTGCCTAGGGAATTCAAAGGACTCAAAAGTCCTCGATTAAAGCTTCACTTTGAAGCTCAGCTTCGCATTTCTGCCAAGAAGCAGAATGCAAAAAGCCCTAAGGGTTAGCTTCGCCTGGAAGCTTGAGGAGGAAACCCTTCAGTTTCTAAATTTGATCAATGAAATTAAAGGGGAATGAAACTCCTAAAATTTGATAGGATCAAAATTAAGAGAGTTCGACTCCCTAAAAAATCATGGGTTCCTAGGGAATCTTGATAGGTTCTCCGTGAAAAAATCAAAACTGGCTTTGAGAGAGATTTGTAGATCTCTGAAAAAGGGGAAAGCCCTACCAGTAACTGGTCATTAGATGACCGAGAAAGGCGACGTCTCTATAGCATCTATAGCAAAGACGATAATTTCTTTCCATGGGCACCACTTGGACGCCATTGATTCGCGAAGAAGAACTCAAAGGGAGAAGATCGATCACTTAGAAAAGAAAACAATTTCTCTAAGAAAACAAACAGCCTGAGTGGCTTTTATAGACAGAGCTATATGGCTTCGCCTCCTTGAAAAGAGTGCGAGCTGCTATCCCAACAATTTGAAGGTCGAGAATAAAGGGAGAACCCCTTAAATGATGATGCTTCATTTTATGTAGCGCCTGCGAGGCAAAAAAATACTTAAGGCTCCGCATGAATCGATGCGACAACGCCTTCGAAGATAAAATACTAGAGACACTCAATGTGTAGCTCCGCCTCCTCAAAAGGAGTGTAAGTTGTCTCTTTGAATTAAATTCGAAAAGGCGGTTGGAGGTTCAAAAATCTAAAACAACGAAGTTAATTAACTTTGATCAGACGCCATCTTGAGCTTCGTGTGAAGCTTTATTTTAGCTCCGCTGCGAGCTCATCATTAACTTCGTAGGAAGCTTGGTCAGCTCAGAGCGCATATTTTAGCTCTGTTGAGAGCCCATCCTTAGCTTCGCCTGAAACGTCATCTTAGCTCTGCTGAGTGCTCATTTATTAGCTTTACAAGAAGCTCATTCCTCATGATGATTCTAGTATAAACCAATATGATTACCTAGTTCAGTGCACAGTTGCACCCAATGGGCTTTCCTGACCTAAGCAATGTCAAATTTTAGGTCTTAGACTTCAGGTTCAAAATATTTTAGAATTTGTGCTAATTCATTACAGATTCACGAAAATTTTGAAGGGTGTTTTATTAACACTCCAAAAAGGCAAACTCCAAGGCAGTTCTGCAGCCGGTCCAAACGATGTCAACTTGTCGACACTTCTAAAAAGATAAGTCAATGGCAGGCTGAAGACTTGTTCATCCCTGATGGACAAACCAATGACTTGGACTCCACTGATCCAGTGAAGCAGACAGTAAACCAAATATTTTTCCTTCTAAAGAAGCTCAAAGAGGCTAACTCCTAACTTCGCTGCAAGCTCAGTATTAGCTTCACAGCAAGTTGTCAATAGCTCCGTTGTGAGCTCATTCCTAAGTTTTGCCTGAAGCTTTGCATAGCTCTGTTAAGAGCTCAATGCCATCTTCAAAGCAGACTCAGCAGCTCCATTGTGGGCTTAGCTTCGGAAGAAGCTCTCTTCTTACTTTCGCTATGAGCTAGCTCCGCTACGAGCTCATATGGTCATTGTTGACCATTTAAATCTCAGCACGAGATTAATGTGATCGTTATCACATTTTAGGCATTTGTTTGATGTGATCCAATCACTCCTCAATCAGTTGGAGAGGATCAAGGAAAATTCCTTAAACAACTGGAGAAAATCAAGGGATTGATATGACAACCCTGAGTCAGCTGGCTAATTAACTTCGCCAGCATGTCCTAGCTTTGCAGAAGCTATGTATAACTTCCCAGAGAAGCTACTCTAGCTTCGTAGCGAAGCTAGACTATGTTGATATTTAGGGGAGCAGTTACACCCCTTTAAGCCTATAAATAGCCAAATGCTGGGCTTATTCGAGGCATAGAAGAAAGCTGAAAACTTTTGGCTAAAAAATTCAGAAGAGGATTGATCTTTTTAGAGAGATTTCACAAGAAATCACTCTTTTAGCTTTCGAGCTTTTCTCAGAGAACTTTGTTTCTCTTTCGGGTGCTAATACCCTTACAATCTTCCTTTCTTAAAGGATTTTTGAAATCAGGCAAGAAGGAAATCCCTAAGCAAAAGATTTGAAGACTCATTCACTCGTATCGTCAATAGAACAAAGTGGTCGTGTGCTGATCAGACTTCCACCGGCACACTTCCCCAGAAAACTCTAGAAGAGAGTTCTCGTAATTTTATTATTACTTGTAAACCTCTTCGATTTTTTTAAGTTTTCCCTAATTTCAAATCTATGGAAAACATACATCATCATTGAAAATCACCTAGAGGGGGGGTGAATAGGTGTAAGTGCTAATCTAGTGAACTAAATGTGCTAAATGCGAAAGCTTAAAACAAATATTGCAATCACTTAATACAACCAACAAGTGTAGCCGAATTTCCCGTGAAGGGCTCTGGACTAACTCCTCTTGATTCCCCTAAATATGGGTTGAGGTGCTATGTGAAGCTCTTGTGGTTAAGTATAAGTGAGGCACACACAAACAACCAAGCATATAAGAGATATAGCAATATGAAATATGCAAGGTACAAATGCAAGCAATTAAAATGAATGTACTGATTGAAGATGCTTTGCTAAAATAAAAGAGAGAAAGAGTTAGAGAGACAAAGGATCAAACGCAAAGGCAAAGATATGTTTCGAGGTTCGAGCCCCTAGCTCTACATCCCCGCCTTCACCACCGTGAAGGATTTCAATCCACTATAGGAGTACCAAACTCCTCTCTCAATCTTACAATGCCACCGAGGCAATACAACCACAATCCACCTCTACCGAAGAGGGATAAGGCCCATAGCCAACAACAAACTCCACCTCTCACTAGAGGGAGCAAACCACAATCCTCAACCTTTACCGAAGAGGGAGAAAGCCAATACCACTCCGATCAACCTCTACCAAAGAGGGATACATAAAGCAAGGAGGGTTTACAACTTAGAGGTTTCCACAACCTCAAACAATCTCTCTTTTTCTTTTTCCACAAAACAAGATCCTAATAGAATAGGATAGAAGATAAGCTCAAGTGTGAAAAACAAAGTGTTTTGATCAAAGAAATACTCTTGAGAAAATACCAAATAGATATAGAAATGAAGAACAATAACCAATTCCCAAAAACCTAATTTCTTTGAAAATAACAAAACACTTAAAAAACAAACAAGATGAATCTTTTTGCTCTTTAAACTCTTTTGAAAACTTCTTTTTAAAACCAGAGAGTAGGGAAAAATTAGCTCAGAAAATCTTGGCCAAAATCCCAAAGAAATGGGGTTTATATAGGCCAAACAGAAAACTAGCCGTTAGGCTGATCTGACAGCCTGACAGGCTGGCGGTCGGCCGGCCGGCCGACCGCCAACGGTCAGAAATATGACCGTTGGGCTATCCGGTCGACCGCACGGCCGACCGCCCAGATACAGAGAGCAGAGCTCTCTGGTCCAGTCGGCCGCCCGGCCGACCGTCCCTGTGTCTGCCAAACGTGCACAAGCCTGTGCACGTCGGTCGACCGCAAGGGTCGACCGGCCTTTGGTGCGATCAACCCGTGCGGTCAGCCGACCTGGCCTGTCAGCCACTGTTCTAGGACAGAAACACATGTTAAAAATATTTCTAAAAATACTTTTAAGTCTTGTAAAAATACCCAAAAATAGTTTTATCATTTTGCATTGATATATAAACATGTGATAAAAATTTCAACTCAAATATCAAGCAATTTGAAACCATTTTTGTGTTTTAACATTTTTATCAAAAATCAAAACATGTATTTTATCAAACTTGTATTTTTCAATAAGAAATCTGATTTTTCCTAAAACACATGAATAGACATATCAAAATAAGTTTGTTTAAGATATGAAGCATGTATGTATATTGAGCACATCTAATATACATAAAAATAAAGTAAACTTGTTTTGATCAATCTATTCATGAAAACCAAATTCAAAACATAAAACTTGTGTGTGTTGTGCACTTGAGCATATCAACTATACTAAGCTTTACAAATGGATCTAAAACACACTAAACTAAACTAGGATACCTAAGTCTTCTTGACGATCTTCAATCTTCAAGCCGACTCGATCCCAAACGTGATCCACCGAGTGCAAAGGTATGACCTTGATGCTCGGGCACTGGAATCACCATGAAAAGCTCCAAAAACTTCTTTGTTGAAGCTAATCACCAACTAATATCTTGTTAAATGATCTGAAACTAAAATCACAAGATTATTAGTAAACATAACTACATGAGTTAATCATCATCAAAACTAGAGAGGAAGGCCTCCGGGCCAACAATCTCCCCCTTTTTGATGATGACAAAACTCATGGAGTTATATATGCATAGATTAAAGTTAAGCTTCAAAGAAGCTCCCCCTTAACTCATGCATAAACAAATAAATATGCAATGAATAATAATTTATGTTTATTTGTTTTATGCAATGAATAATAATGCATAATCATGCATAAACAATAAAAGGTTCTAGATACCAATGAAATGTTCAAAACACAAAACATGCTCTAGATACCAATTAAACTTAAACTAAATTAAACTTAATATATGCAAAACATAAACATGCATATATAAACCAAAATCTTTCTCCCCCTTTTTGTCAATCATCAACAAAGGGGTAAAAACCAAAACAAAACAAAATTTTCTCACCCTTTTTAATACAAAGAATCAATCATCAATAAAGGGTAAAAGCAAAACCAAATCAATAAATTTTTCTCCCCCTTTTTGTTCGAAACAAAGAATCAACAAAGGGTTAATAAAAAATGTTCTCCCCTTTTTTTCTAAAACAAAAACAAAACCAAATAGGGGTGACAATCAATTAAGGTACCAATTGAAAATATGTCAAAGTAGCATCTTGATACCAATTGAAAGTAAACATAAATCAATCAACAAATGGTATATGTGATATACATTCATGAAGAGGAAGATGTGAAGCTTCCCTACATAGATACATTACATGAAGGAGGGATGACAAGCCCTAATTCACATAACATACACTATGCAATGCATAAGAGGAGATGTGAAGCTCCCCCTACACACGTGTACCACATAAAGAAAAGATTGTCAAGCTCTTCAATACAAGATACACTCATCATGAATCTATATGTAGAAGAGATGTTAAGCTCTCCTTGCATATAGGCAATACAAATCAAAACTTTTGAATTTTTTTTTTAAACAAAATTTTGAGATTCCAAATTTTAAAACATTCAAATAAACATCTTAATATCAAAAGAGAGTATTTTTTTTAAGTATATGATATCAATTTAAAATTTTTATTTTCTATCATAAAGCAAGGGAGTAGAAATACAAATACCAATTGTAAACATGAAAATTGAATTTTCTCCCCCTTTATGAAATACCAACAAAACACATGCATAATCTTGTTTAAGAATACCAATTGAAAGCTAAATCAATTGAAACAAAGTTGAAGCTTAAGCTTAGCATAAACAAAAACATATATATGTATGAAAAATAGATACCAATTGAAATTGATATTCTTGGAATTGAAAGCATACATACATACAAACATATATGAGTATACAAGAAAGGTCAAAATTGATACCAATTGAAAGAATTCAATGATACCAATTGAAACAACAATAATGATCAAGTGTATACATCATATAACTACCACCCAACCATGTTCAAGTTTAAAATGATTTTCAATATAAAGCATACATGAGCATGATCTCCCATTCAACCGCCCTTGAAGGTAGGGGTTTTCAAAAAATAGATTTGAAAAATAAAATATATTTGAAAAACTCTACCAAAATGAAGAATACCGTAACTAGTTATATGAAAAAATTGTAAACTAGTACGAAATCCTTCAAGCAAGGAATAAAAATAGATTATTTTTCATGAAATAAGAAATCCACATGATATCAAACACTCAAGTCAATTAAGCACAAATATGACTCATGAAAACAAACACATGAGTAAACAATAAATGTGAGTGTACAAATAAGATGTGAAGATCATAATCATGAAAGATGGACAATAAGCTCAATATTCCTTGAAACAAGAAAAACATGAAAATCATCAAAACTTATTTAATCTTCAAGGTATATGTATGTCCTATACAAACTAAAGTATACATACATATCCAAACACAACGAGTCCATAAAGATATATGCATGAAGGCACGTGGCTCAAAGGATGTATATGTATAACAATAATTTGGATAAAATAGACATATACATGAAGTTAAACAAAAACACATGGAAACATGAAAAACTAAATTTCTATTAAAACAAATTTCATTTCAAGGTATATGTATAATTTGTCAACACAAAAAGTATACATACATATCCCTAAACACAATTTGAGTCCATATTTATAGATTTGCATGAAAGGCAAATGACTCAAGGGGTATACATGTATATCTTAAAGTTTGGCAAAAATACACATATACATGAAATGAAAACTCATACACATAAAATAAATCCAAAAATAGGAATACAAGTTTAAAATGTATGAATCATCAAAACTAAACTATACTAGCACATCTAATGGGTTCAAATAAGCATTCAAGCACAAACATATATAGATTTATTTGTAGCCCACCATATGCACAAGTATAACTCCTAGTCTTAATGAAAACTAACATTTAAACATATATTCAAAAACATGAAGCATCAAAACAAGATAAAAATCATCATGATAAACAAAAACATGATTATTATGCAAATTCACATGTTATTAAACCTATGATAAACATGATAGCTAAACAATGGTGAGAACACAAAATGTGGGTCCATATAAACATGGGTGTCTCAAATACTATACATGTAAGTCATGAGCCAAATAAGCATGGCATTTACATGATAATCACTAAACAATAAAACATGTTATAAACAATGAATATGAAAAACATGCGTAAATAAAAAGAGTAAGAGACCGTTACCAAAACCTATGGGGCAACTTCTCCATGTCTCCAAAACAAGGTGGTCTTCCCACCAAACTTCCCTTGAAAGTGATGCATCCAAATAATCTCCTTTAAGTACGGAACGCATCCACTCCAAGGTACCGCTACTCTCACGTCATGTGAGAGCCCACACCTAAATCAAACATAAGAGGGGTGGTCTTTGGTACCCATATCTTATTGGGTCCATGGGGTTAGTATCATTTCTAACCCAAACAAACTTATTTGCTAAATTTGAAGTATGTAATCTATCAAAGCAAAATTTAGCAAGGTGGCCCTTACGTCCACAATGTGTACAAGTGTACACATGAGCATACATAGTGTGATGGTGTCCGTGAGGAGCATGTGTATGTCGTGGAGGGTGTGCATGAAAAGATGGAATTTGTTTCTTGTGAAACATGGATTCCAAACGTGTGTGGCTCTTGGCATATTGGCTCAAAGTGGAGCCCAAACAAACAACCTTCTTCTTAAGCATGAAAATATCATTATCAATCAAAGAAGAAGTATGGCATGCAATAGGTGAAGTGTGTGATACTACCCTAGCATGGCAAACATGTGCATTAATCTTATTTTGCAAAACTTCATTTTTCTTTAAACAAACATTTAAATCATTTGAAATAGGAATTATTTGATTTTTCAAAGCAACATTCTCCTTTAAAATAAAATTAACTTTTGAAGTTAAAACTTTATTATTCTTCAAAACATTATTACAATCATTTTTAGATTTCAAAAATTCATTTTCTTTTAGTGCAAAATTAAGTTGAGATTTCAATGAATCCCTCTCATTAGAAATCTCCTCCTTTTCTTGCAAAACAATGTCAAGTCTAGAAATCAAATTTTTATTTTCATTGTCAAGGCCTAGACTTTTCTTTTTCAAAATCTTATTTTTTCTATTAATTTTTCACAAACAATTGAGAGTTCTTCATTCAAAGCATGAGCATCAATATAATCATCACATGAAGAACTAGCATCAAAACTATCTAGTTGAGTTTCCAAATGTACCTCAAGGGAGTCATTCCCTTGGACCATGAAGCATTGAGAATCAGATTCTCCACTAGACTCTTCCGGTTGGATTGGCAATTGAAGCTTGGAGGTGGTGGTTGTCAACATATTCCACACTGCAAATGCAGAATCAAAGTTAGAAGCAAGCATAAGATATTCTTTGTTTAATGTGCTTCTAATGGCCTCAAGGGCTTGTGCATTGGCCCCTAAATGCTTGCGGTCACCAAGATAACATCTCTTTGTAGCGGCAAAGAAAACATGCAAACCTAGGGTTTTTAGGTACATGGACATCCTATACTTCCAAACAACAATGTTGGAAGGATAAAAGATAGGTGGGGTCATGAAGTCCATGGTAAACTATATGAGTGTGCAAGCAAGCAAATGCAAACAATAGATTAGCAAACAAGGGATCTCACTCCTAGGATGTTAAGCCTAAAGTATCAGGAGCGTTGGCTCTGATACAAATTGAAAATCACCTTGAGGGGGGGTGAATAGGTGTAAGTGCTAATCTAGTGAACTAAATGCGCTAAATGCGGAAGCTTAAAACAAATATTGCAATCACTTAATACAACCAACAAGTGTAGCCGAATTCCCCGTGAAGGGCTCTAGACTAACTCCTCTTGATTCGCCTAAATATGAGTTGAGGTGCTATGTGAAGCTTTTGTGGTTAAGTATAAGTGAGGCACACACAAATAACCAAGCATATAAGAGATATAGCAATATGAAATATGCAAGGTACAAATGCAAGCAATTAAAATGAATGTACTGATTGAAGATGCTTTGCTAAAATAAAAGAGAGAAAGAGTTAGAGAGACAATGGATCAAACGCAAAGGCAATGATATGTTTCGAGGTTCGAGCCCCTAGCTCTACATCCCTGCCTTCACCACCGTGAAGGATTTCCAATCCACTATAGGAGTACCAAACTCCTCTCTCAATCTTACAATGCCACCGAGGCAATACAACCACAATCCACCTCTACCGAAGAGGGATAAGGCCCATAGCCAACAACAAACTCCACCTCTCACTAGAGGGAGAAAATCACAATCCTCAACCTCTACCGAAGAGGGAGCAAGCCAATACCACTCCGATCAACCTCTACCAAAGAGGAATACACAAAGCAAGGAGGGTTTACAACTTAGAGGTTTCCACAACCTCAAACAATCTCTCTTTTTCTTTTTTCACAAAACAAGATCCTAATAGAATAGGATAGAAGATAAGCTCAAGTGTGAAAAACAAAGTGTTTTGATCAAAGAAATACTCTTGGGAAAATATCAAATAGATATAGAAATGAAGAACAATATCCAATTCCCAAAAACCTAATTTCTTTGAAAATAACAAAACACTTAAAAAACAAACAAGATGAATCTTTTTGCTCTTTAAACTCTTTTGAAAACTTCTTTTTAAAACCAGAGAGTAGGGAAAAATTAGCTCAGAAAATCTTGGCCAAAATCCCAAAGAAATGGGGTTTATATAGGCCAAACAGAAAACTAGCCGTTAGGCTGATCTGGCAGCCTGACAGGCTGGCGGTCGGCCGGCCGGCCAACCGCCAACAGTCAGAAATATGACCGTTGGGCAATCCGGTCGATCGCACGGCCGACCGCCCAGATACAGAGAGCAGACTCTCTGGTCCGGTCGGCCGCCCGGCCGACCGTCCCTGTGTCTGCCAAATGTGCACAAGCCTGTGCACGTCGGTCGACCACAAGGGTCGACCGGCCTTTGGTGCAGTCGACCCGTGCGGTCGGCTGACCTGGCCTGTCAGCCACTGTTCTAGGACAGAAACACATGTTAAAAATATTTCTAAAAATACTTTTTAGTCTTGTAAAAATACCCAAAAATAGTTTTATCATTTTGCATTGATATATAAACATGTGATAAAAATTTCAACTCAAATATCAAGCAATTTGAAACCATTTTTGTGTTTTAACATTTTTATCAAAAACCAAAACATGTATTTTGTCAAACTTGTATTTTTCAATAGGAAATTTGATTTTTCCTAAAACACATGAATAGACATATCAAAATAAGTTTGTTTAAGATATGAAGCATGTATGTATATTGAGCACATTTAATATACATAAAAACAATGTAAACTTGTTTTGATCAATCTATTCATGAAAACCAAATTCAAAACATAAAACTTGTGTGTGTTGTGCACTTGAGCATATCAACTATACTAAGCTTTACAAATGGATCTAAAACACACTAAACTAAACTAGGATACCTAAATCTTCTTGACGATCTTCAATCTTCAAGCCGACTCGATCCCAAACGTGATCCACCGAGTGCAAAGGTATGATCTTGATGCTCGGGCACTGGAATCACCATGAAAAGCTCCAAAAACTCCTTTGTTGAAGCTAATCACCAACTAATATCTTGTTAAATGATCTGAAACTAAAATCACAAGATTATTAGTAAACATAACTACATGAGTTAATCATCATCAAAACTAGAGAGGAAGGCCTCCAGGCCAACAATCATTTTATTACTTGTTAATGATTAGGGCACTTTCCAAATCACACATCATTGACAGAGCTTCCACTGTCGACCAAGATCTTAGACACTTAGCAGTTGCCAATGAGCATGGTGATGATCAAAGCATCATTGTGCGGTAAGTGCACAACCGGTGCTTTGGAGTCGGAGAATGAGATGGGTTTGGTTGGAGCCAATGGTGGGCTAGTTAGCACTGTAGGGTACTTACTCTTGTGGGCCTCATTGACGTAGATAGCCCTTTCCCGAGAATTGGCACCTTCAATCGGGGAGGCGCCAAAGATGGCATTGATTTTTCAATACTGGATGTCTGGTTCTCCTGCTGCGGGACCTCCCGGGGGGAGGGGGCCTTTCTTCACCTTGGTCTCCGAAGGCTGCCCGAGATCAAAGAAAAACTCTTGGAGATATCCCCTAATTCACCAGCTGGAAAAGTGCAGTATAAAATATCCAATTCCATATCCCTATCAGGACACATTTTGAATATGTTGATATCCATATTCGCATGGATACAAATGTAGAATTTATTGGGATAATCCAAATCATTTACATTCCTAGTGTTAGGGCAAATTGGCCCATCAGGGAGACAGAGAAGTGAAGACACAAATATACCTAGGTTGAGACCTATCTGACTCAAAAACATAAGCTGATAAGAGAGGCCCAACTTTCTATTTATGTTTTTCACTTTTTACTTACTTATCTGATGTAAGACTATTTAGATCAAACATGACTTGAAATCTCCCCTTTCATCTGTGAAGCTCACATGAATTATATGGGCCAACAGATCCCTCAACCCAGGGGTAAGGGGGCACAAGTTTAACATCTAGTTGGAGGTAGAAATTATATAGACAATTCAAACGGCACTTAGACAACAACATGGAAACAAGCGGTATCTAGCAGTTGTGGCTTCCAAACATCAGATTCAAACTCCCCCTTAGGCCATAACAAGGCTTTGATACCAATTTGTTATGACCAATCAGCTCAGGGAGACAGGCAAGTGAAGATACAAATATAGGTTAAGTCCTAGGCCCGAAAGCTTAAATTAATATCTAAAGGCCAAACTTTTTATTTGTGTTTCTTCACTTTTTACTCAATTATCCAACATAAGACTATTCAGATCACATATGACTCAACACATAGCAATAAGTAAAGGATTTGATTCTTCTGTATCATTCTCTTCATTCATGTTCTTATAATTCTTGTATTTTTTATGTTATTTATAGATGTAATTTTGGTTTCAATGCCTTTTATTTATATATATGCTTCATCTATTTCATTTACTGAACATGCCCATGATTTAAATCCTTTGATTGTTAGATATAAAATTTATCTATTTTTTCATTTATATTTTCTTTACTAGTTTTCATTTGATTATTTTGCTAAAAGTAAATACATCAGTCAATTATTTTCATTTAGTCAAGGAGATGTGGTCTGCCTAACTTATGGGTAGGGGAAACAAAGATTGTGATAATGGATTCTAAATTTGTAATTGAATTATGTCTCATATTCATCTTATGAACTAACGTCTTAAAAAAGATATTAAATTCGATAACCGAATTACCTTAAATTGTCTATCTATAATTTGTTGGAGGTTGTGATTCATATTGATCAACACATATTTAAGAGGCCATGAAGTAAAACTTTTACTTTCTACATTCATGTGATTATGGGCCTGTTTGGTTGGTTGCAAAACTTTGCAAAATGCAAAAAGTTTTGCAACTTTACCATTTACACTTGTTTGTTTCCATTTGCAAAATGCAAAAACTTTTTCCACTTTACAGTTGCTACAGTTAAATTTGTGGTCATTTAATTCTCACTTTTACACTCATATTTTCTCACTTGCAGTTGCTACAGTTAAATTTGTGGTCATTTAATTCTCACTTTTACACTCATATTTTCTCACTTGCAGTTGCTACAGTTAATTTTGTGGTCATGTAACTCTCACTTGTAGTACACCAATTCAAAACAGTTACTTGATAATCAATATATAATTTAATATTTTTAAATTTAATATTTTAAATAGTGTTCAATTTCTTATTTAAGTATTTAATTATTTTATATTTTTAATCTTTAATTTTTTATTGTTTTTAATATTGTTTTAATATTTAATATTTTACTATTATAATTTACTATTTTTATTTAATATTTTATTATTTTATTAATACTTATTCCATTTTTTATTATTTTATTTAGAGTAAATATTTTATTAATATAACAATATTATACTATAATATAAAATTACTATATATTTAGTTATTTAATTTTTAATATAAAAATTACTTTATTAATATCATAATAATTTTTATTATTATATTAATATTTATTATGTTAATATTGTAATAAAGTATTTAATTATTTTATATTTTAATCTTTAATTTTTTATTGTTTTTAATATTGTTTTAATATTTAATATTTTACTATTTTAATTTACTATTTTTATTTAATATTTTATTTAATATTTTATTATTTTATTAATACTTATTCCATTTTTTATTATTTTATTTAGAGTAAATATTTTATTAATATAACAATATTATACTATAATATAAAATTACTATATATTTAGTTATTTAATTTTTAATATAAAAATTACTTTATTAATATCATAATAATTTTTATTATTATATTAATATTTTATTATGTTAATATTGTAACAAAGTATTTAATTATTTTATATTTTTAATCTTTAATTTTTTATTGTTTTTAATATTGTTTTAATATTTAATATTTTACTATTTTAATTTACTATTTTTATTTAATATTTTATTTAATATTTTTTATTTTATTAATACTTATTCCATTTTTTATTATTTTATTTAGAGTAAATATTTTATTAATATAACAATATTATACTATAATATAAAATTACTATATATTTAGTTATTTAATTTTTAATATAAAAATTACTTTATTAATATCATAATAATTTTTATTATTATATTAATATTTTATTATGTTAATATTGTAATAATAATTTAGTATAATAATACTTTAATGATAATTTATTATTAAATTATAATTATATTTTACTTTGTTATTTTTATATTTCTATAATATTACAATAATATTATAATAAAATTTATACTATAATAATTTTCAAGTATTTTTAATATTATTACTATATTTTTACTATATTTTATTTCTTTTAACATTTTTAATATTTATATTTTATTAGTATTCTTAAAATTTTATTAATGTTCTTTAGATTTTCTTAAGATTTTATATCATTTATTTAATTAATATTTTATTAATATTATTATTATAAATAAAATATTAAGATTATTAATTTTTTATCTCAAATTTATTAATACAATTTAATTTGCAATATTAGATTTAATTTAATAATATTTATATTATTTAAATCACTGCTACAGTTAATTTTGTGGTCAACTTTTCCACTTTCACTTTTACATTACCAACCAAACACCGTAAAACACAAAATACTTTACCATTTACACTTTCACTTTACCAACCAAACACCGTAAAACACAATATACTTTTCCATTTACACATCACTTTATCAACCAAACACCGTAAAACACAATATATTTTCACTGCTACAGTTCACTTTTTCCATTCTCATTTTACAACTTACGACTTGCGACGTTTTGCAACGAACCAAACAGGCCCTATATATCCATCGCCTTTTCTGAATTATTGAGTTAATATTCCTACGATGATTGAAATAAAAATCTACTTCAAATATTATATTTTTTAATATTCATTGTTCCTTAAAGTTTTTATATTTATATAGATTATATGAATATATTCTTATTTATAAAGAAATAACTAATATTTCGTCATACTTGTTTACACAATACATTTGTATAAAATATTTTTGAAAATTGTTATTACGTTGGAGGTAAGGTTGAACAGTACAGATAAATACTAATTATTCCTATATTCTTTCACAAATAATAGGCAAAAGTCTCTTTGTTGAAAGATACAATTGGCTTGCTCACTTATATAAAATATTTAAGGAATACTCACCATATAAAGTTTAAATAAAGAAAAAATAATTATTATGCATATGAAAATTCTTATAGCATAAAATAATAAAATACATGAAGAATTTAATATAAATAAAGTGAAAATAAAAAGAGTAATGAACCCTAATTTTTTACATGTTAAAATTTATTCCACTTTCAAAATTTACTGATATTCAATTATATAGTCATTATTTTTCTTTTTACTTCTCCTACTATATTCCTAATATTTAGTAATAGATATCTAGAGGAAAAATATTTGACACATTCAATTAAAACTATATTAGTAATAAATAATGTTATATTGAAATAAATTATAAGTAACTTATGAATCGTATTTCCTGCAAGGGTAGTTAGTTTTTGTTCAGTATTAGTAGAATAGAAAACTCAAAAGTATTGCAGTAAAAGTGTTAAAAAGTTTATTATTGTATTAAATCCTTTCAAAGTGTAGTTTACCCTTATTAACAGGGAAAGATGATTTTTCTTCTTGTCATCAATAATTTTTCCTTTTATTTAAATATTTCTTAACTTAATTTTTGAATAATATTTATAATTTGATAATTATAAGATTCTAATTTTCATTTAGAGATAACTTTGCAATAGTTTTACATTGATATTTTTTAGAATTTTCTTTGTTGTCCCTAAGAGTGACATAAAGAAAAATATGAATTAAGTATTATCTATGCATAGGGACTTTTGAAAGAAAAAATATTTTAATTATTTGTTTTATTATTGTCATTCATGCATTTTGTCTTAGACATTTGAAGATAAATTATTTATGCTTTGTTTCATGCATTAAATTAAATGAAATTTCGAAAATCATATACTATTAGTGGTGAGATTCCAAAATGCGAAGGTTCTTACTTTTAAAGAAGAGCTTGTTTTTCCGGACAGGGCTCTCAACAATGTTGACTTTCCAGATCCAGGTGGTCCAAGAAGAAGTGTCATCCTATCAAATATGTTCATGTGTTAGCTAAATAATATTTAACTTGCACATTTCTAAATGAAATAACTCAATTTTATAAAATTCCATATAAGATCCATACATACATATTATACATAAAGAGTTATAACTTAAAATTGTATTTCGCAATATTCGAGGATTAAATATTACTTTCCTCAAGTTATCAAAATATCACATTGTTCGAAAACAAGTCAGACACCCATAATCATGCACATGCACAGACGCAGGCAAGCACTCATTCACATTTAGCAAGTACCAGAACTGAAGCATAGCATTTGAATAAAGTAAGAAAATTCAAGTGTTAACGGTATATATACAGATTAGATGTCGTATCTACTAGATCTGGCAACTAATCAAGATGAACCGGTCTAATTGGTTAGGTCGGTAAATATCAGGTGAGAGGTTTTCCGTTCAATAGAATGTTCCCTAATTTAAGAACCACTTCTTAATTTTCTTCCTTACTTAAACACCAAAGAGACTAGTACTAGTCAGTCTCGTATAATTAGTATAATAACAATAATATTTATAAGTATAAATATTTCAGTATAATTCTTGCAATAAGAACGTTAGTCCAAAATCTACAGGACAGAAAGTAAGGTACGTGGAAAGTGAATCTTCTTAAAATAATTACGTTCTCCGCTACGGTGCTTACAGGTTACTGAATGCTGGCCTGTCAAGATACAACACTCTTTCTCTTTTAGATAGAACAAACAAAAGACCGTACAATCAAACCAAAATTGACTCGTATCTTTCACTAGATTAGAAGCAGAAATTTGGATCAAAACAAATTTCTAATAGAGAATACTTGTTTATAATTTGGAGGATTCAGAGTAGAGAAAAAGGGAAGAGAAAAGAATTTCTTGTGAATTCTATGTGAAGAAATGGAAAGTTAGACCTGCCTTTTATAGCATTTAGAGGAAGGCAGTTCTGAGTAGTTGCAACAATTCAGACAGAACAGTTGCAATGTGTTAACCAGAAGATTCTTTACTCTAATTTTGATGATTATTATCTCATATAGTTATTATTATACTAACGATCTTATGAGAATTCAAGTTACAGGTTTAACAAGATCTTATTATGTGTGCTAAGCTTCAACAAAACACTCAAAGTCAAGATTGAAACTAACACAAGTTTATTCAAGAGTTCAAGCGCAAAGGACACACCATATACTTAAGAAAGAGTGAAGTTCAGGGAATCAAGTTTGAATAAGTTGAAGCATAAAATATTTTTGTATACATAAGATTAGTTTTGACAATATCTTATTTAGAGTTTGAAAGGCTCATTGGCACACATACAAAAAAATTGATTTCGAGATTTCTTGCAAAAGATAAAAAATATTTTAGTCTTGAATTTCATTTGTATAGAAATTCATTTTTGAGAAAAATGATTTTCAAAAGAGTTATTTGAAAATGACCTTGTTATTGAAAAATGACATTTCAAGAGTTTATATGTCATGTTGATTTTAGATCACATGTACTTTATCCAAAGAATTTACATAAATTCATTTTGCAAAGTTTAACAAATGTATTTAAAGAATTTTTCAAAATGATCTTAAACTATAACAATGTTAAAAAATTTGGTTGGTTGGTTGACCGCCTGGTCAACTGTCAGCAGAGCCAGTTAAGCTTGCTTTGTAAGTTAACCACCCGGTTGACCGGATATGCACATGATTGTGCACATATTCGAACTGTGCATGCCGGTTGACCGACCGATCGACTCTAGATCTTGCAAGACTTTTAGTAAGTCTTTCTCGGCCAATCGGCCAGTCGACTGACAGAAGTGCAGAGCTCTCTGTTTGAGCTCGATTGACCGGTGGTCGACCGGAGACTCCAATGGCACTTTTTTCCGTTGGCAGTCGATCGCCCGATCGACTGATAGTTATGTTTTTGTCTTTAACGACTATAGTTTAATTTGGACTTTTCTGGATTAACTCTAAACGGTTGTTTTAGATTTCAAACATCTATTTTTTATCCTCTATAAATAGAAGCACTATAGAAAACCCTAAAAAAAGTTTTGAACAAGTATTACAAGTTTGATATGATTTAAATTAGGAGATTAATGATTTTTCAAATTTAAAGCCCTAAAATCCAAATTCCTTTTTTTTGAGCTTACAATTCAAATCCATTACAAGTTTTCTCATCCACATAATGTTGAGCTTCCTTTTTCTACTCCAGATTATAGGATTGTGTTTGTTGAGTATTTGTGAACTTGAAGAGATCACCAACTCCATGTATTGTTGAAGTTTATTGAGGTTGCGGCTTCGGTAGAGCTTGCGGGCTCAGGTTGCTGCTCCAGCTCTTGTGGGATCAGGCGTTGGTTGTAAGAGAGACAAGTATAGTGGAATCTTTCATTACGGTGAAGGCGGAGACGTAGAGGAAGTGACTCGAACCTTGAAACACATCTTGGTGTTTGCATTTGGAATTTTCTCTCTCAACTCAACTCTATATACTTGTTCTAATTCTTACTTATTATTCTATGTATTATAATTAGCTAGTATTAATTTCGTATTGTCTTTCAAGTTTGCCATTAGTGTTAGCCATCATCTATTCACCCCCCTACGGTGATTTCAATTGGTATTAGAGCTTAGTTCTGTTTTTTCAGGTTTAACATCTTAGAGTAAAATATCCATTATTTGCTTGTCACTTTATTTGCTCACACACTATTATGGTTTCTCATGATTTTTCTAGCATTAAGTCTCTACCCAAATTCGACGGTCTAAACTTTCCTATTTGGAAAGTAAAGATGACATTGTTTCTCAAGTCTTTGGGACATAAAGTAGCCAAGGCCATGACTAAAGAATATATTGAACCCCACGGTGATGAGGACACTTGGTTCGAAGCCACCGCTAAGAACTATGAGGCCATTGCTAAGGCATAATATGCTCTCACACCAGCATTGGATGATGATGATTTGTCACTAGTCACAATTGTAAATCAGCGCATGAAGTATTGAATGACTTAATTATTAACCATGAAGGTACATCTCAAGTAAAAGATCAAAAATTGATTTACTTTGTTCACAATATGAAAACTTATATATGAATGAAAGTGAATCCATTAATAGGATGTTAACTCGCTTTACTAAGATCACTAACAGTCTCTCTTTCTTAGGTGATGCCACTGACAACGATCAAAAAATAAGAAAGCTGATTAGAGCTCTTCCCAAGTTTTGGGAAGTGAAAGCGACCATCCTCAAAGAGCTCAATGATAGGGAAGAGATGGACTTCTCTGACTTCATTGAAAATCTCAAAACCCATGAGATGGAGATGAAAGTTCGATAAGAAAGAGAACCCCCAAAGAAAAAGAAAATCACATTTAGAGCTACACAATTCATACTTGAAGATGATGATTTTATGGATGAGGATGAAGAAGACGAGTTTGCTATGCTTATTAGAAAAGTCAAAAAAAATGTTCTACAAGAAGAAAAAACGAGAAACTTTCATAGATCAAGAATACAAGGAAAAGGTGACAGAAGAAAAGAGAATATTGGTCCATGCTATATTTGTAAGTAGTTAGGACATCTTATCGTCGATTGCCTGTCTCTCAAAGCAACCTCCTCTAAGAAGCAACACAAGAAGAAGGCTATGGTTGCCACTTGGGATAATTCGGTAAGCGAGTCTGGTAAAGAAAGAAGTCATCACCAATGTGTGCTTCATATCTCATGAGGATGACCCCACTAAGCTATCTCTTGAAACTTTCTTAGATGATGAATTGACCATAGATAAGCTTGCTACTTTCTTTGAAGAATTACAACATGGATATTAGCTTTCAAAGAACAAAAAAGAAGTTGAGAAAAAAATGATTTTTTGAAAAATAAGTTAGATATTATTTTCAAAGAAAAAGGGGATTTATCGGTTTGTTTTGAAAAAGCTAAAAGGATTTTGATTCTTACAAGCTTGTTTGCAAGGGCAAAAGCTCTAAAATTGTTTTTGATAAAAATGAGTTTCATTTCATTAAAAAGAGAATAAATGTTTTTGATGTGACTTTGAAGAAGTGTGCCTTTGATATGGAGAAGATCGATTCTATGTTTTTAAAGAGAAAAATTCATGACAAACATACACCACAAGTACACACCAAGTATGTACACAAAGCACGACACACATATGCTTATTTCTATGACAAAGTGTATGCTTGTACACATTATGGCCGTAAGGGGCACCTTGCACATTACTACTATAGTAGAATAAATTTTAAGAATGATAATATTTAGATACACAAGGATACTAACCCCCAAGGACCCAAAAAGATATAGGTACAAAAGAACACACCAAATTTAATTGATGTAGGTGTGTCATCCTCCAAGACTTAGGGGAGGTGGTGCCTTAATGGTTGGTGCATTTACTATTTGAAAGACAAATCCATTTATTGCATCGCTATCAAGGAGACAAGGTGGAGAGACCACCTTTGTGAAAATGGAGGTTGCTACCTAAGATTCTAAACGGTAACATCTCCACTTATTTAGATTTGTGCTTATATTGTAAATACATATCATGATGTTAGTCTAAACTCTATACATGTATCCCATGCTTAGATGATGAGTTATGCATATGTATCAATTCATTTAGACAATTTTTCTTACTTGAATTGTTCATATACATCATGATTTCATTTTGTTTACATAATATTCCTACTTAATAATTCTATATTTTTATTTTTTCTAAATATTTATTGATTTTGCTATACTTTTTATTCTATTTATTATTATCAATTAACTTGATTTATGACTTATTGTTATTATTAAATACACAAATTATTTTAGAGTATTAAATGATTTGACTTTATATTTACTATTATTATTTACTAATATTTTTAATTACTTATTACTATTATTTCTATTACTATTCTTATTATTAATTGTTATTATTAGCAGTGGTTTTTACTATTATTATTTCATTATTATTATTATTATTTCATATTAATATTATTAGAGTTATTATTATTAATATTATTAATATTGTTTTTGTTGTTGTTATGGTTATTGTTAAGTATTATTGTTAGTGTTTATTATTATTGTTGTTAATTTCATCTTTGTTGTTATTATTAATTATTATTATTAATATTAGTTATTGTTATTATTATTGTTATTGTTAATTAATATTATTATTATTATTTGGTAATAATTATTATTACTAGTTGAGATTAATTATTATTATTATCTATTTTTATATCATGTGTCATTAGTTTTGTTGTTGTTAATTAACTACTATTGATATTATTATCATTATCATTATCATTATTATGTTTTTAACCCATTAGCTCCTACCCATTAATCCTAACCCAAATCCTATTACCCTATCCAAACCCATTAGCACATACATACCCAAAACCCATTATATATACCCAAGCCAAACCCACAAACCCTCAACCCAATATCCCCTTCTATATAAACATATTCTAATCCTAACTCTAATCCTAATACCTAACCCTAATTATCTTCTCCCTCCCCTGCAAAACATAGCTACCAGAGCCACCCATCAAATCATCACCATCTCCATGCTGGCCATCATCCCATGGCTCCCATCGAGCTCCACCGGCCTGCCCTTCGTCGACAGAGCCGCACCACCCATACGACCACCAACCCTTTTGGCCATCTGTACCCCCACAGCCTTATCCCTACAACCGTGCACCTTACCATGTCTCCTCCCTCTTCTTTGCTTGCAAACCCACCATGGCAGTGCCCCCGTCTCCGATGTACGCCGCCGAGATCCCCACGCCCATCATCACCCTCCACTGTGCCCAACTCCTCCTTGGCCGTACCTTAGCAGAGCTCCGACCCCAACCTCTGTCCTCTCGGCCACACCCTCAGAACCTTCCCGCACCCCTTCCTCCTCCTCACACCTGGGCTCCTCCACCTCCCCTATGGCCGCCTCTCATCCTCCTTTTCTCTCCAGCCGCTGCAGACCGTGAGCAACACCACCCACGGCCTTCATCACCATCCTACCACCACCGTTATCTCTCCCGTGAAACCATGTCATTATCACCATCATTCTCTCCCATGGCCGAGCATACCCTACCATGCCCCCTCCTTTCGTGAGACTCCACTAGCGAGCTTCGCCTCCTTCCCTTGTTCTCCGGCGAGAGCCACGGCGAACCCCGAGCACGTCATTCTTCACCCATGCATGGCACCCAGTAGGCTGCCCCCTCCTCGGCCAGCACCTGAGCTCTCCTTCCTTTTGTGAGTCTCCCTCTCCCTCTCTTTTTCTTTCTTTCTATGTATATGTGTTATGTGTTATGTATGGGTATATTTGTAAACATGTGTGGGTATACGTAAGTATGTGGTGTTCGTGGGTAGGTGTATGTTTGGGTGCATGTGTGCGTCGTTTGTGTGTATATCTCTGTAAGTGAGTGGACTCAATATGTCTCTTCTTATCTCTCAGTCCCTGCCCCTCTCAATGTGTGTTTGTTGTATACTGTAGCGATGCGGATTTGATCGTGTGATCCAAACCCGGTAACAGAAGACCCGGAGTTGCGTTCGCTATGGATCCGACACACGAGGCGATTCGGAAATCCAGACCGGTTTGTACAGTGTAGACCAAACGGTGATTCAGGTCCAGAATGCGCGTCATTTCATGTGAGTGTTTGCTTTTGTGTTGTTGTTCATTTATCATTGTTAGTAATTGTTCATTATATTTATTTATATTAAATTGTATGATTTAAATTATCATTTCATGTGAGTATTTTCTCGTGATATTTTATCTATTTTTGTTATTAGTCAGAATAACTAAATTATTCAGTCAATGTTAATTTGTTGATTTATGGTATTCAGAAACACTTGCAGCATTTATGGTTTAGAGTCTAGTTCTAAAGATCGACTATTTTGATTGGGAGATTGGATTAGTTGGAAAGTGGGTGTAACAGTTATGTAGTGGATTATTATACTATGTAAGAGTTTAGATATACCATAGATAAATGAATCAGATGTAATATTGATGTTAAAATGTATATAGACTCCATATTTTGATACTGAGACATTAGAGATCTATCATTTCATGTGTAGTTATGATAAATATTAGTATGACATTCAGTTGATCTTGAGTTTGATTGGTTTAGATAAAGGTATATATCTTATGTGAATTATTTATGAGACATGTATTTGGTGATAAATAAGATGGGGATTCATTTGTATTTTGAGAGTGGATTATATATGATGTTACTTATTAAAAGACTGATCTTCTTGATACTTGGACTTATATGGACTCAGTTGGAGTTGGAGTTGATTTGAGATTTATGTTCTTTTTATTGAATCTTGTTTAGCATTTAGATGGGATTAACAATTGTTAGAGTATTTTAGGATTTATTCACCGATTATTTGTTTGAGTGTAGATGAGTTTGTTGGTGTTGAGTATCAGATGTACACGTTTCTAGATTTAATATCGCTTGATGATGTTACACTCTTTTGTTATGATTTCGGTATCTGTTGATTTAAATTAATCTCGAGGATATTCAGCAGATTGCACTTCATGATTAGTTTTTAGCTATTACAGTTACCCAGTTATTAGTATATAAATATGTTGTGAGAGTGATTTCATTGATATTGGTGATTATATATCTTCAGATTTTTATAGTAGTTATCATGTTCTAGTTATCAGTGATTAGTGATACCGTTGTGATTAGTGATTCTATATCTCCAGCATTCTCCATCAGATGTCAGTTAATACATATTCAGTTGTCAGATACTAATTGTCAGTTGTCAGTTATCATATATTAGGTATTATTGACATTATCAGTTATTGGAGATATTCGGTCACTATTTCATTTTAGAAACAACTTATATTATTTTACTTACTAATAAAAGACATCATAACCTAGAGAAAAGGGGTAATTGCCTGATAATGCATGTCGTATATTTTGAAAGAACTTATTATGATATACCGAGTTGTGGATTCCACCATGGGGAACCAAGGTAGTACTGGCTACCTAATTATTTAGTTATCAGTTACCAGTTATCAGGGCTATACTCGAACTATGGTGTCACACTAGTTGTCTTTTTGTGTGGGGCTGTGGTCTCAGTTATTAGAGCCTTGAGATTTGTCCTACTTCAGCGCCAAGGGTGCTAGATCGTGATACCGGGTATGCATGGTACCCTTCCAAAATACATGCACTACATTGACAGGCAACTACAATAACGATAACATTGTTTGATATGTGAAAAAATAGTTGTGGTATGGGACACAGCTAAGTATTACATTACTTAGGTTAATAATAACCAACCAGACTAGAGACATGTTAGGTTACATACCTCTTTATCATCATTTGTTTTCTTTTACCAGGATATGAGTTATATTTCATTCATAGTTTTGTTCATGATATTAGTTATTTAGTTATCTTTTATTTACAGTTATAGTCATGTTATTATTGTATACACATATTATGTACCTGCACCATTCCTTCATCTTACACACTCATTGGGAATTCTTACTCCTTTGAGTTTGCACATCCAAATATACGATAATTTGTTATATTGATCAGGTATTCGATGAGATTGTATGTGTCATGAGGAGCCTATATTTTTTATCTATTTGATTATCTGCATTCTTGTCTCTCTTTTATTCCTATTGCTTTTTCTTTGATTCCTATATATCAGACTTATTGTTTATTCCATTCTTTATTCATATGTTATATCATGTATGGACAGTTATATATGATATTGTAGTGATCGTAATTTATTATAATTGATTTTTGTAACTCGTTCATGTTACTTAAGGCTTAGCGCGTATATGTGAGGTATTTCGTTGCGTATAAGCGTCACCGACTCTCGTCCCGTCTCCGCTCCAGCGTATTTTGGGAAGCGGCGCGTGACATTTTATATTGATTACATATCATGATGATAACCTTGAGTCTACATGTTTTCTCCATGCTAAATGACTTGAGTTATTTTGGTTATTGTGCATGCATGTGTATAGATATAAACACACACACACACACACACATACACACACACATATTGAAAATTTTTAATGTATGTATATTCTTTATTAAGCTTAAATTCAAAAACACAATTGAGCACCTCAACTCATAATCTAGAGGAACTATGATGAGAAGTTCAGAGCCTGTAAAGCATACTCGGCTTCATTTCTTGAAACTAATGCTTAATACATGTTGAAAATACATTTTTTTAAAAAAATTATATAATTTTTTGTCTTTATTTTTGGTTAATTTTGAGCAAAATTATTTGTACAAATACTTTTAATATGGACAAAACTATTTACCATGTAATATGATTTTAAATATATTTCCTACTTTTAAACACAAAACCAAAGTCTTCAATTTTTCCTTCTATTTTCTTTGATTATCTTGTCTTCTAAGAGACCTAAATAAGATAGCCATGAAAAGTCCAAGAAACAAGAACCCCATCCCAACTGGCTAAGTGCACCTATGTTTCTAAGTCTGATAAGTGCACAAAGTTCTTTCACAGCATTGTGAAAAGAAACAAGGGACGGGGTTATGTGGCGGCTATTTCTAAGGAGGATGGTTCACTGACGGAGTCGACGGAGGAGGTAGCATTGGAATTTCTTCGTTACTTCGAGGGACTTCTGGGTGCTAGTTCTCAGGTTGAGCATGTTGACCCTCAGGTGCTTCAGTGTGGGGAGGTTATCTCCTCTCATCAAGCTTGTGACCTGTTGAAGGAGGTTACCTCGGAGGAGATTAAGGAGGCGCTATTCGGTATTGGGAATGACAAGGCCCCGGGTCCGGATGGGTATAGTGCACTCTTCTTCAAGACGGCGTGGGATATTATTGGTGTTCAGTTCTGTGACGCTGTCACGGAATTTTTCTTATCAGGATCTCTTCTGAAGCAAATGAATCACACTTTGATTGCTTTGGTGCCTAAATCTGCTCATGCTAATTCTGTGAGTGATTTTCGGCCTATTGCCTGTTGTAATGTGATCTATAAGGTGATCTCTAAAATTCTGGCTGCGAGGTTACGACCTGTGCTCGGTGGAATTATTGATATTTCGCAATCTGCTTTTGTGGAGGGCCGGAGTATGATTGAAAATATTCATTTGGTCCAAGAGTTATTGCGAAAATATAACAGGAAGAGGGTATCCCCGAGGTGCTTGATTAAAGTGGACCTCCGGAAAGCTTATGATTCGGTCTCTTGGGAATTCCTTGCTGAGGTGATGACTGGTCTTAAGTTCCCGGACAGATTTATTGGATGGATTATGCAATGTGTAACCTCTCCATCTTATTCTATTGGCCTGAATGGAGGGATATGGGGATGTTCAATGGGAAGAAGGGATTGCGACAGGGTGATCCTTTGTCTCCTTTTCTTTTTCTTCTATGCATTGAATATCTGTCAGAAGTCTAAAGGTGAGTACAAACAGGTTGGGTTTCAAATTCCACCCTAGGTGTGGAAAGCTTAGGTTGTCACACCTGGCATTTGCTGATGATCTCATGCTCATGGCTAGAGGAGACATTCCTTCTGTCCGTATTATTATGGATAGCCTCAGGGATTTTGGATTGAAATCGGGCTTGTCCGCTAATTTGCTCAAGTCAAGCCTCTTTACGGCGGGTGTATATGGAGAGGAACTTATTCAAATGAGGCAGTTGACTGGTATCCCTGTTGGTGTGATGCCTTTCCGTTATCTCGGAGTCCCGTTGGCAGCTCAAAGACTGCAGTTGAATCATTTTACACCTTTTGTTGATAAAATAACTATGTATATCAACGCTTGGATGGCTTCTAGCCTTTCTTTTGTGGGTAGAGCTGAGCTTATCAGATCAGTGCTACAAGGAGTAGATTGCTTCTGGCTATCTATTTTTCCGGTCCCGGGTGCTATCATAGAGAGGGTAACTCGGCTGTGCAGAAATTTCTTGTGGCATAAGCGACATCATCCGGTTTCTTGGAAATCCATGTGCTTGCCAAAATTGGAAGGTGGATTGGGATTCCGAGATCTTAAAACTTGGAATGATTCCCTGCTAGCTAAATCCTTTTGGAACATTCACAAGAAAAAGGACACTTTATGGGTTCGTTGGGTGCATCACATCTACCTTAAAGGGGATATCTCTGTTTGGGACTGGAAGTGTATAAGGGACGACTCGCCATTGCTCAAGAGGCTAGTTGCGATTCGTGATAAAATATGCCTTATAGAAGGGTCTGTTGCGGCGGCAAAGAGGAGGTTATCCTCTTGGGTGGTAGGTGAGCGGATGTGTATATCGCTCGGATATGAGTTTTTTCGATATAAGGGTTCCAGGCTACCTTGGCCAAGCTCAGTTTGGAATTCGTATGTCACACCAAAGCATGCTTTTACTCTTTGGCTTGCGGCGCGGAAGAGGCTTCCTACAAAAGATAGATTGACCTTTCTTCAGGTTGAGGAATCGTGTGCACTCTGTTTTGGTAATAAGGAATCGGCTGATCATCTATTCTTTCAATGTTCCTTCTCTGCTATGGTTTGGAGATGCATTAGAGACTGGCTGGGTATCTCTCGGGGGATGTCGACTATCTCTAGTGCTCTTAAGTGGTTAAAGAAGGAGGCAAAGGGTTCCAGTGGCAAAGCAAAAGCTAAAAAGGTGGCCCTTGCTTGTACTGTTTATCATGTTTGGAATGCCCGCAATAGGAAAATTTTTGAAGGCCAGACTCAGGAGGTGGTTTCTACCGTCTTCAAGATCAAGCTGCACATCTATAGGACTGTCTTCAATGTGGATCCAAACGCCACTGTGGAGTTCTGAGAGATCTGGGATTTAAGACAGAAAAGATGGGCTGCCAGCAGAATTAGTCGACTAGTAGGTGTTTCTAGTCGACTACATTAAAGTATAGTCGACTAGCCTTTTTGGCATAGTCGACTCCTGTGGCAACAGAGGCAACAGAGAAGACGGATACATCCAGATCAATTTTTCAGTCGACTTAACTTTGTGGTTAGTCGACTTGGTGCAGGTATAGTCGACTAGGCTTTCTGACCTAGTCGACTTGGTGCAGGTATAGTCGACTAATTTTTCTGACTTAGTCGACTGGCGCAGAAACAGAGAACGAAGCTACATCCAGATCAACTTTCAAGTCGACTTGTAATTGGGGTTAGTCGACTACATTATTAGTCGACTGATTTAATGTATAGTCGACTAATAGAACATTGATTTGGGTTGTGGGAATACATTGTTATGGGATAGTGAGCCAGGTATTGGCAGTTAAGGGGGTTATACTGTATAGCCGGTTTGGCTTACATTCAGTTTCGATAAATAAAATTTACATTCTCAAAAAAAAAAAAACAAGAACCCCATCCCAAATTCAAATCCAAACCCTTAAATCTTGGTCAACTTGCCTCTGAGAATGCAAAATACAAACACTCTATGCTTTGCAAAAAGCAGATTATTTCGGGTAAATCTGTAGTGCTCAATGACTTTGAGCATCTCAATCTTGCCCAAATTCTCTGGGCTGATTCTCTTGAATACTTTGTTTCCATAAAAGAACAAGTTTATCATAATCTCATATTCTATGCAAACTTGTTTTTTGTAAACAATGTTATCTTTTTTTGGATAAGGGATTTAGAGATGAAAATTCCCCTAGAAGTCTTTACTCGCATCCTCCACCTCTCATATGAGGGTGTCGATATCTATGACCACACCATTGAAGATTTTAATTATCTCAATAATGAATCCCCTCTCATTGCATCCCAATTGCTCCACAATGATGATAATCCTGCTCTGGTGAAGAATGAGGAAGTGAAGTACTTTACTCTCACCGTCCAAATTCTAGCGAAGATTGTTTTCTACAACTTCCTTCCTAAATCGGGCGAGTATAGTCATGCTCGGGGTTGTCTTCTCTTCTGATCTATTGATTTGTGAAAGGCATTGGAGTAAAAATCCCTTAGTTTATTATTGATTTTATGCTATCTTAGAATCTTCTTATTCCGAGTAAGAATCTCCCTTTTGGGATGATGATTACTCATCTTCTCAGATATTTTGAGATTGACGTTTCTTCTGAGACTACCTTTGCTCCTTTTGTCTACATTAATCACACTCTTCTTTAAAAGATGCAAGCAGGATCTCGCGAACGTGCCTATGTTCCTCGGGCACCTCCTCAATACGATTTCGATTCATCTTCCTCATCTATCCAAACCTTCATGGATAAAATGAACTCTCTTGAGCATAGTTCCTCCTCTTCCTCCGAAAGGATTCTTGCAAATCAAGAAAAATTTTAGAATGATACCGCTCATATGTGCTCGGCCATTCGATACCTCCAGGAGTGTAATGATTATTCCTATTCCAAGCAAGAGTGGCCTCTACCCATGCCTTATGACTATGCTCAGCCTTTACCCTCTTCAGGCCCTCCTTTTGGTCTCTGGATGCGCCTTCCAATCCGATATATACTTATCGTTCGGTTGTTGATTCTCTAGATGATCCTCTTTATGAACCTGACACAAATTTCATCGACGAGCAGGGTTGATCCATCTTTTTTTTTTGTTGACGAAAAGGGGAGAAGAATTGGAGTTGAAGCTTTTTGGAGATCTTAAGATTTGTTTATTTTTCTATCTACTTTATGTAATTTTGTTTTCAAAAACGATTGGGCATGTATAACTCTATGACTTTGGATTATATTATGGTTTGTAATGACTATGCTCTATGCTTTGATTTATAGTTTATATGCATGCTCTATGATGATGTTTTAGATTATAGTATGCGTAGCCTCATATGTTTATACCTCTTTGTGATTACATGTATTGGTTGTGATAACATGTATTGGTGGTGGATGGTTTGGAAGATTGGAGGCACATATTTTCATACTATTCTTATGTTGTTCAATCTATCCTATGCATCTTAAGCGTTAAATTGACATATCTTTATTTATTGTAAATGAACTCAGGGGAGCTTTATAAGAAGCTCTTTCCATTATTGTTTTTTTAATAACTCCATGAGTTTTGTCATCATAGAAAACGGGGATTGTTGACCCAAAGATCCATCACTCTAGTTTTGATGATGATTATCTCATGTAGTGATTATAATACTAACGATCTTATGAGTGTTCAACTTACAGGTTTATTAAGATCTTAGTCTGTTTGCTAACTTTCAATAAAAAATCCAAAGTCAAGATTGAAGCTAATACAAGTTGATTCGAGAGCTCAAGCTCAAAAAACGCACCATATACTTAAGAAGGAGTCAAGCTCGGGAAATCAAGTTTGAATGCATTGAAGCATCTCAAGAATAGATGATTTTTGTATATGTAAGATTAATTTTGTCAAAATCTTATTTAGAGTTTGGAAGGTCATTGGTATAGACACACACACACAAAATTGATTTCAAGATTTCTTGCAAAAGAACAAAAGATTTTTAGAATTGAATTTCGTTTGTATAAAAATTCATTTTTGTGAAAAATGATTTTCAAAAGAGTTATTTCAAAATGGCTTTGTTATTGCAAATGAGATTTCAAGAGTTTATATGTCATGTTGATTTTTGATCACATGGACTTTATCAAAAGAATTTATATGAACTTATTTTTCCAAGGTTTAACAAAATGTATGTAAAGTATTTTTCAAAATAGTTTTATAATACAAAAATGTTCAAAATTTTGGTTGGATTGGTCGACCGCCCGATCAACCACTAGCAGAGCCAGTTGAGCTTGCTCTGCCTGTCGATCGCCCGGTCGACCAGATATGCACAGGCTTGTACACATATCTGAGCTGTGCATGTTGGTCGACCGACCAGTCGACCGTAGATCTAACAGGACTTTCTGTAAGTCGATCTCAGTCGATCGACCAGTCGACTGACAGAACTGCAAAGCTCTATGCTTGAGCTCGGTCAATCACTCGATCGACCGGTGACTCCAATAGCTCTTTTCCTAGACAATGACGATCGACCAATCGGCCGACTAGCAGTTGTGTTTTTGCCTTTAACGACTATATTTTAATTTGGGATTTTCTGGATTATCTCTAAACAGCTATTTTAGATTTCAAATGTCTATTTTTGATCCTCTATAAATAGAGGCACTGTATTAAACCCTAAAAATAAGTTTTGAACAAGTTTTATAAGTTTGATAAGATTTAAATCAAGAGATTAAATATTTTCCATGTTTAGAGCCCTAAAATCCAAATTCATTTTTTTTTTGAGCTTACACTTCAAATCCATTACAAGTTTTTCTCACCCACACAATCTTGAGCTTTCATTCTCTACTCCAGATTATAGGATTAAGTTTGTTGAGCATCTTGAAGAGATCTCCAACTCCTTGTATTGTTGAAGTTTATTAAGGTTTATGGCCTCGGTAGAGCATACGGGCTCGAGTTGTTACTCTGAATCTTGCGAGATCAGACGTTGGTTGTAAGAGAGTCAAGTATAGTAGAAATCTTTCATTGTGGTGAAATCGAAGACGTAGAGCAAGTGGCTAGAGTCTCGAAACACATCTTGGTGTTTGTGTTTAAAATTTTCTCTCTCAACTCAACTTCGTTACTTATGCTAATTCTTGCTTATTATTCTATGTATTGTGATTAACTAGTTTTATTTCAGCATTGTTTTTCAAGTTTTTCATTAGTGTTAACCATCACCTATTCACCCCCTCTAGGTGATTTCCCAACATTCAATGGTTACACAACCGTAAGAATGGTTCGGACAGAAACATTGGAACAGTTCAAATAGAACCGTTCAATTACAGTTAAAAACTCATTTGGTTGTTGGAATTTCGGGTCGGGCCCCGCATCTGTAAGTTGTACCTGCTCCAAAATGGAGCGTGTGGGCTGAAGCTTAGCCCAAAAAAGAACTGCGTCATGTACTGGCGGCCCCACACACTCACAGCACCAGCACTAGCACCGTGCCAAGATGGGGTGGCAGCGCGCATGTGTGGACATCACTTCCCAAAAAAACATGTGAAAACTCCAAGTGCCCTAAGAGCATACCCTTAGCTTCCAACTTTTCATATTTATACCACTCATCTTCCTTTACTACTTCCAATGTGGCACTAAAGGTTCTTCACTATTTTGATCCCATTTAACTTTTGTATTAGGTCGTCAACTTCTGACTTGTATCACATTCATTCGGAAATGGAATTGAACATGTGAATATACCACGTTCATCTCTAATAGAAGGAGAACACATTTCAACCATCACATATGCTTTTTGGGCATTGAATCTCACCTAAAATCTCAGATAAAGTTGAACCAATATTCACTTGAAATTTCTTGTTTCCCAATAATTCCCATAATGAATAAAAATTCAAGAAAATGCACGCACTATGAGACTGAATTTATAGTGAAAGGCGCTTTAAGAAAAAAACTGCATCAGGATAGGTGAATTAGGTCTTGAACCTTCGGTAGCGAAAGCTTTATCAGACTTACTAGCCAATCAGTGAACTAGGTCTTGAACTGTTGGCTGTTTGCATAAGCCAAGTCAACAGGACTCATACAATAACTTTTCAAAATCAACTTTAGTTCTCGGTTATGTCCATTTTAGCCTTGGACATTCTTGATTTCAAAGAGTGTACAACAGAGCTCCCAAAGATCTGGCACCAGCCTTACACTCACATAACTGATCATTCCATTAAAAGTAGTCTACTCTATCCCACTTGTTTTAATAACAAGCTATAGGCATCATTAAAAACGGTAAGCTTATTCTAGATCCAATTGTAGAAAGCACTTGGGTGCAACATAGGAATGGGTAGTCAATCTCCTAAGTGCTTACTCGCAAAGTCAATCATAACTAGTTTTTCCTCTTGAACTTAGTATGTGGGATCTTCATTCGCTAAGTAAGGTTTTTATTAAGTTGACTTGGTATAGTTAGGCTTTTATCCCCGTTCAGTTTATTCGCTTTCTACTCAAGTCTTTAGTGAATGAATCTGCTAGGTTATCCTTTTATGACACAAAGTCAATAGAGAACTCCATTTAAGAGCAACTGCTTGACGGTGTTATGTCTAAAACAGATGTGTCTAGACTTATCAATATATACAAAGTTTTGTGCCTTAGATCTCGCTACTTGATTATCACAGTGCATATAGCGGGCACTGGTTTAGACCCAGCGGTATATCATCTAAAAATTATCAAAGCCATTATGCTTCTTCTCCGGCCTCGTCCAAGGCTATAAATTTTGATTCCATTATAGAACGGGCTATGCAAGTTTGTTTGGAGGATTTTCAAGATACGGTCGCCTCCAAGAGTAAAAATATATCCGCTAGTAGATTTTAATTCCTTAGAATCTGCAATCTAATTTGCATCACTGTAGCCTTCAAGTACAGGTGGATACTTTTTATGTCTATAGGCATATTCTTTGGTATTTTTTAAGTAGCCTACTATTCATAGTAGGGCAGTCCAATGATCGTCATTAAGATTACTAATATACCTTCTTAACTTACTTACAGTGTAAACTATATCGAGCCTAATTTAATTCATTAAATATATTAGACATCTGATGATTTGAGAATACTAACTGTTATTTTTTCAATTCCTATGTTCTTGTGAAGGTGGATGTGAGGGAGAAAATGATTTGTATTTTTTATCCCATATTCCTTGAATCTTTCTATCCTCCTATTCACGTAATATGATTGAGATAGACTGATTTTATCTAGTATTCTAGTAATTATAATTCCTAAAATTACATCAGCAATACTCAGATCATTCATGTCACAATTGTTAGATAACATCTTTTTAGTGGACTCTTAGTCCCGAGTATTAATATGTTATCTACATAGAGACAAACAATAATACTTACATTTTTAACTGTTTTAGTGTAACCACACTTATCGCATTCATTAATAGTGAATTCATCTTTGATTATGATACTATCAAACTTCTCATGCCATTGTTTTGGAGCCTGCTTCAGTTTATATAAGGATTTGACTAGTCTACACACTTTGTGTTCTTGGCCTTTGAGTATAAATTCTTTAGGTTGCTCCATATATATTTTTTTCATTTAATTCCATTTAGTAATATAGTCTTGACATTCATTTGATAGATATCTAAGTTGTGTAATGCTTCAATCGCAATTAACATTCAAATTGACGTTATTCTCGTCACTGGCGACTATGTATCAAAGTAGTCAAGTCTTTTTTTTTGTCGATAACCCTTGTCTACCTAGCCTTGTACTTACTTTCGATTGGTTTAAGGCAAACTTGCCAATTCCTAAGTATGATTACTTAGGATGTATTCTATTTCACTGTTTACAGTTTCTTTTCACATTTATACTTTTGTGTCAGATATAACCTCCTTAAATGTTTGAGGTTCGCTTTCAAATACATTTGCTATGAAGTTTGAACTAAAAAATTTAGAGATTATCGATCTCGTACTTTTTCTTGGTTTAATTATTGATTGTTGGTTCACTAGGTCCTTCATCCCTGAATGCGGTTTCATTTGCTATTTTTTCAGAATCTTGTCTATTTCCTATTTGTACGGAAAGACTTCTTCAAAGAACACAACATCTCTTGATTCGTAATCATGTTCATATGAATATCAGGTATTTCTGATTTGTGTACCAAAAATCTATAGGCACTGCTATTCAAAGCATGGCCTATGAAAAACGTAGACTATTATTTTGATCCCAACTTAATCTTTTTATGTAATGATGCTTGTACCTTTGTAAGGCACCCCTAAATTTGTAGGTAATAATAGGAAGGTGGCTTTTCATGCTATAATTCAAATAGTATAAGACCAAATTTCTTGTGGGGTACTTTGTTTAGAATATAGTTTGTGGTTAACGAGCTTCCCATCACAAGTTATGCAGTACTCCAGAACTTATGAGCATGAAATTGACCGTCTCCTTTAAAGTTTAATTTTTCCGTTCGGCAATCCCATTATGCTGCAGAGTATATGGTGTTGTAGTTTGATAGATTATACCAAAATTAGCATATAACTCTCTGAATTCATTTGATTCATATTCTCCGCCTCGATTTAATTTTGAAATCTTTATATTCTTTTCAGTTGATTCTCATCCTCGACTTTATATATTATAAACATATTCATTGTCTCATCCTTACTATTTAGAAGATACACATAACAATATTTTATACAGTCATCAATAAAAGTAATAGAATATAGTTTTTTGCATCTTGTTGGCGCAAATTTCAAGTCACACAAGTCGTTATAAATTAATCCTAAAGGTTCAATATTTCGATCAATTGAGTGAAAAGAGTTTTTGGTGAACTTGGATTCAACACATATCTCACACTTCTGAATTTTTTTTCAAGTTGAGTTTAGGAATATATTCTAAATTAGACTAGTACCATAAAAACTTGTAATTTACATACCCCAATCTGGCATACCACGATATAGGAGACTCAAGCAAGTAAACAAAAGGCTTTCCTTTATTTATGAGTTTAGGGTACAAATAAAATGGATTTTTTGTTCACAACAACAACATTGGCCTTGAAAAGGCCATCAACAAGATAGCTCTTTCCCACATACATCTCACCCTTAGTACGTATAAATTTGTCAGATTCAAAAATCATTCTAAAGTGTTTCTTATTAAAGATTAATCCAGAGATCTGGTTCCTGTGGATATCTGAAACATGTGCACATCGTTCAGTGTGAGTTACTTTCCAGATGTCCACTTCAATATGACATTGCCCTTTCCTTCAACCTCGAAGATGACCAAGTTGCCCATGAACAATTGATAATCATACTCTAGTTTTTGATATTCAGTAAATAATATTTTCTCAAAGCAAATTTGTCCAGTAGCCCCTATGTCTACCCACCAATCCTTATTGTTGGTTGTTAGTTCACATCTGACACTACTCCTGATAGGCTTGGCGATGCATTGGTCGGTCATATTTGCCTGTGGCTGGTCCTGCTTGTTCTTCTTGGGATGACTGCGATATTCATTCGCCTTGTGTCCTTCCTTATTGCAGATGTAGCAAGTTTCCTTGAAGCGATTTTTTTTAACTCCATCGTCCTTGCCTTTGTATCCCAAGGCAGTGTTCTTCCGCTTCATGCCCTTGGAAGTAGATGCCTTTTCCTTTGAGTCTTTGATCACATTTGCCTTGGCTCATAGGAGTTTTCGTTACTCCTCTTCTCAAATTTTCGGTTATCCTCCTCAATCTTAAGCCTCATAATGAGATTTTCCAACTTCAGCTCCTTGCGCTCGTGCTTAAGGTAGTTCTTGAAATCTCTCCATGCAGGTGCGAGTTTCTCAACGATTGTAGCAACCTGAAAAATTTCAGGTAGAATTATACCTTCAGCTTTTATCTCGTACATGATAAGCTAAACTCTTGCACCTGATTGATCACAGTACTATGCACCATCTTGTACTCAAGAAATCGTCCTTCAACAAACTTCTTAGTACCATCATTATCACTCTTGTACTTCTAGTTGAGGCTTTCCCATAACTTCTTTGCCGTTGGGATAGGACTGCAGACATTGTAGAGAAAGTCATCCAGTCAATTTAAAATATAATTTCAACAAAGAAAGTCACCTTGTGTCCATGCATCGATTACAAGTACAGAGTCCCGATCAGTTCTGAGTTCTGATGAATCTTCTTGCAGGAACTTGGTCAGATGTAAAGTGGTCAGCTAGAAGAGAATCTTCTATGCTACCTCTTGAATTTCGTGCCATCAAATTTTTCTGGCTTCTCCGACATTCGAGTAGGAAGTAGAGCAGATACCATGGTTTGGAATGACACATTCAGTTACCTACTGGAACTATCTCCTTGATTAGTTTCAGATATTTTATGCAATTCAAACGGAGTCAAAGTTAGCCGAATGTAGAGTGGTCAGATAGAAGAGCATCTTCTTTGCCACCTCTTGCATGTTAGAACTGACAACTAATCAAGATGAACCAATCTAATTGGTCAAGTCGATGAATATTAGGAGGGAAGTTTTTCGTTCAATAGAACATTTCTTTATTTAAGAACCACCTTTTAATTTTCTTCCCTAGTTAAACACCAATTAGACTAGTATTAGTCAGTCTCTGTATAATCAGTATAACAATAATAATATTTATAAGACTAAATATTTCAGCATAACTTCTGCAATAAAAACATTAGTTCAAAATCTAAAGGACATGGAATGAGGCACGCGTAGAAGCGAATCTCATTAAAGTAATTACGTCCCCCACTATGATGCTAACTAGTTGTTGGACACTATTCTCTCATGATATAATACTCCTTCATGGCTCGTACCTTTAACGAGATTGGAAGCAAAATTTCGGACCAAGACAAATTTCTAACATAGAATATTTGTTTGTAATTTGGAGGATTCAGAGGAGATAAAGAAGGATAGAGAAAAATTTCTATGTGGAGAATGGTAAGCCAGACCCGCCCTTTTATAGCATTTTGTGGCCGCGGGGGGGAGGGGGGGTGCAGTTCTGAATGGTTGCAATAGTTCAGACAGAACTATTCACCTACGGTTAAAAAAATTGTTTAGATGTTAAAGTTTCGTGGCTAGGCCCTACATCCGCAAACTTGCACACTCGCCTCCAAAGGGTTGTGTACTGGCGGCCCCATGCAACACCAGCATCGGGGTGTGGCGAGCGGTGGCGACGCGCATGTGGGCATGATTTTCCCCAAACACGCACGAAAACTCCAAATACCCTAAGAGGACACCTTTAGCTTCCAACTTTTCATATTTATACCACTCAACTTTCTTTACCACTTTCAATGTGGTACTAATGGTTCTTCACTCTTTTAGTACCATTTAATTTTTATATTAGACCAACTTTTGACTTGAATATCTCATTCATTCGGAAATAGAATGGAACATGTGAATATACCACGTTCATCTCTAAAGGAAGGAGAACACATTCCAACCATCACCGATGATTTTTGGGCATTGAGTCTCGCCTAAAATCTCAGCTAAAGTTGACCTAAAATTCACTTGAAATTTCTTATTTCCTAACATTATCATCATTAAATATTTAATTGGCTTCACTTGTACAACCTTCTCTGATGATCTTGCAGACATGATAGACTTCAAAGTTTTTTCTCACAAAAAATGGTTAGAAGCTGTCATTTAAATGAAGTGTAAGGATGAAGTCATGGGCATGTTTAGGTTGCTCACAATCTATTTTTCTTATTTGACATAAAGAATATGGTTGTTACAAATTCTTGGTACCTAAACCTTAGCATAATTCTGACGGGCACGACCTCGACCTATACCTCACATGCTTATGAGTGAGTTACACTGGGTCTAAAAAAAACTTAAGCTTATTCAAAATTAGGTAGAGTCTACGTACCTTTCACGTGGACTTAACCAGACCCAAACCTATCTCGTTTAGTTATTGAGGAGGGACATACAGTGTCTATACTAATCCAATATGAAACACACAACCAGAACCTGCTAAAATACCTGTTACACTTCAATAAGTGTACTCATTTGTTTAAAGTTAAGCAATTGAATTCTTGTTATAGTTTTGTTGGGGTTGATTATATGACACAAGGGGGCGAGGGGGCGAGTATGCATTATTAGAGTCGAAAATTTTGAGTTTTTCTTTTCGTTATGGCCAGAAAGTTTTATAATAGTTTGCTTTTCAATTACATTAGGTTCTACAATTTCAAAAATTTCCTCTTGAATTTTGTGTGTCACTACTTGCTTCTTTTTTCCCCATATTATCCTGATTCGACTCAGTACTTACCCTAATAAAGAATGGTTTAATGAGATAGTGAAATGTAACCATTTAGGGGCATTTTTTTTGTTCAGAGATTTAAAACCACGAAGATAGATACGTAAAGTAATAAAGGTGTTATTTTTCATTATTCCTTAATATGTATGATGTAATTTCTACGAACTTATATTTTATCAACAATCCTAAACTATTTGAGGGTTTTTTAAAGAACATGATTATTAAATCTTTATAAAACAAGTTATCACTTATATAAAATCGATTTCCCTAATTTCCTAATAACTGCATTTAGTTTGAGGAATAATGGTGGCTAAAGTTAATGTTTCATTGTAGAAATTTGGCCCAAAAGTAACAATAAAGAATTTTAATTATTATTTTTTAGCTTAATATTTCTTATTTATACTATTATGAAGCATTATACTTAAATGAACAAAATTTTTAAGCATATAGAATTTGATATGTATAATAAATCATTTTGCGTCTCAATGTGATTATAGTTTGTTCTAACTTTTAAGGCGTGAGAAAGTAGATAAGGATATTTAATCTTTAGTCTTATGCATTAATATTTATAATTTGCTCTTTAAAAAAGTATAGAATTTTTACCTTGATGGCCTTATGATCCCCTTCACTCCGTCAAGAATTTTTATAGTCTCTTTGTTTGTGGAGTTGAGGTGCAAACTTCCCATGAATTCCTGCATAGAATTTTCTATTTATATGCAAAAGAAACTTCAAATGTATTAAAGCATATGGTTTATATGAGTTATAAAATTCGGATAGTACTCTAATAGTTAGGATTTATTTTCTTAAAGTTATTAAACCTCGAATGATATAATTATCAACTTAGCACTTACTTATATGAGCACTTATAATTATCAAATAAAAATAATTTTCTATCTTATAACTCTTCAAATTGAAAATTGATTATGTTATTAAAGTAGAAACATAAATTTATTTTATTTGTAGAAAGATGTTAATTTGTTTTGCTTCTCTTTGATAACAAAAAAGTTAAAAGGATATGAAATCTAATCATTTTGGAAATATGAGTAGATGGTAAAGGTAAGTTTTTTATATTCCTCAAAAAGAGTAAATCCATGCATGCTATGTTGTTGCTGATATAAAATTTTATTTTTTGTTTTCATATTTTAGAAACTATTTTTCTCTGCTTCTTATTTACAGTGTAAAGTTTAACATTTCTTTAAAAGAAAAGTATAGAAATTCAAGAATATAACTTTCTCCTTGTTTTAAAGTGAAAAAAGGTTCAGCATAGATTAGTGAAAATTTTCCTATAGCAGCTCACTGATGTCTGAGAAATAAAATAGAGTTGCGATTGAAATGGTTAAATATATCAAGAAACAATTATATGCCAGGTGAACCACTTGCGTTCCCTAGTTGTAAATTTGAGGATCCACTACTTTAACTTGTACATTTAATTTTTTCTTGATATTTCTACTAAAATTTTCATACTATATGCTAATGGATAAATCTCATAGTTTAGTTTCAGATAGTATTGTCCATCTCAAAGTAATTTTTGTGGTGATTGTTATAACTATGTTATCACCAAATATATGATATTATAAACTTTTAGATGTTGGTTTGTTAGAGGCATTTTCCTTACAATCTAGTTGTTCTAAGCTGTTAGCATGGTTATTTCTGTCCTTCATCTTACTCAAGAACAAGAATAGAGAAATTAAGTTTTTAAAAACAAGTTCTTGTGTGAAAATTTTCATCCAATATTGCCTCATCTTCCAATCTCTCATAATTTTCTTTTTCTATTTTTTCTTATTTAGATTCCAATTTTCAATAACTAGAACCTCCAACATATATTTTTCATTTAGCAATTTTAAGTCTTTATTCAAGGAGAGCAGGCTGCATTTCACATTGGATACTAAACCTCTTAAATGTTGCTTTTTTTTTAGATTTGATCCTTCTATTTCTATCGCTTACTTTTTTTTCCTTCTCTGTCATAGTTTTGAGTGTATAAATGTCCTTTTTGCTTCTCATATTAATTTGTAATACATATTCATTTGGTTCTATTGTATTTGCATTTTAGAAAACCTTATTTAATCAGCAAAAAGGAAACTTTATTTAAACTTAGGTCATATTGAATATATTAAGTCAGTGGAACTAGGTCCAAGTCGATAATCTGAACCATACATTATCTTAGTGTACAGTTGCTGTTCAATCTTTCAGTAGTTAACACCATATACCCGTGAATTGCACTCATAACTAATTACACTAAGAAAAAATCACAATCATCTATAAAATAATACACGGTTAAGATTTTCTTAGAATATAGAAATATTATCTTCAACTATCGCCATAACATCGAATTTTCATGAAGTAGTAGATACTTTAAAATTAAAGATACTAATCAGATTAAATTTTGATAGAACCCTTGAATCCATTATCTATCATTAAAGTCAATACTGGTCACACCATGCTTCTAAATTTTGGTGAATTACCTTCAACCCTTTGCAGTTGCAGCATATCCAAGTTAGATAAGAGAAATAAACTATCCATGAAAAGCGAGACATGAGGATTTTTATCAGTTTATTTAATTTTATTTGAAAGTACATTAACAAAGCAAAATGATCTATAACTCATAATAAATAAACAATGTAAGTACTAAAAACAAGTCATTTTCTTAGTCCATGTAAAAATTCTCACTGGCTGGTGCTCAAGGGTTGTGTATTTTCATTCCGTGGAGCTGTATGGAATTTGTTGATTGAGCTATAGACTATGTAGTATGCTGTTGCATGTAGGTGGTGGTGGTGCTAAAATCTTGCAAGATCACAAATACACTCCTGGTAGGGAGCTTAGATTTGGAATAAAACTCTAGTTCGACACCAAGCAAGCATCATCATAATCTCCTCGGTACATCCCATGCATGATTGCCGACTATGACAGACTGACTGAAGGCTTAATTTCATACCCTATGAACTAATCATTGAAGTAAGAAATTTTTTCTCTATTTTATAATTCATCAGTGCGGCGGGTAATTCCTAGAGGAGTTATCTATGCACCAATTTGCAGAGATTTAAAGAGTAAATTACAGAAGTTAAACCAGAGAAAACATGAAGATTTACGTGGAAGCCCGAAAGAAAAAAAACCACGGAGGGTGGTAGTTGCCTGATCTCTGACCTTAGGGTTTCTGGGATTAATTGATTATCCTCTTCTTGTTGGAGGGGTCTACTATATATATGGGTTGAGTGTCTATTAGATAAGGTTACAGAGTTTTTTCTATCTGAATCTCTATCCTATCTTAACTGCTTTTCTTGAAGGAGGTTAGAACAGAACCCCCTAGTAAGAATTTGTAGAGCACGTATTCGTCTTTGTCTAGTGGGACTGTAAGTACACCTAGAGGGGGGATGAATAGGTGTATGGCTACTCAATTGACAAATAATGCGGAATTGAAAACTAATTGCAACACACTTAGTGTAACCAAAGAGTGTAGCCGAATTTTCAGTGAAGGGCTCTAGACTATCTCCTCTAAATTTCTCTAAATAAGAGTTGAGGTGCTATGTAAAACTCTCTTGATTCAACACAAGCGAGGCACATAAACAATACCAAGCATATAAGATATGAATATGATGCAATGCAAGGTAAATAAGAGAGAGTTTAGAGATAGTGGATCAATCGCAAACACCGAGATATGTTTCGAGGTTCGAGTATCCAGCTCTATGTCCCTGCCTTCACACAGAAGGATTTCCACTAAATCGTCCACACAGGACTCCCACACATGGAACCTCCACTGAGTATTTGGGCAAATACAATTAGGAGTACACAACTCCTCTCTCCAACAAATACAACCTCTACACAAGAGGCAAGGCATAACAATAATCCCCTCTACACTTAGAGGGATGGGCACTTAGCCAAACAACAATCACTTCACACTTGAGGGATAAGGCTCAAAGCCAACACTCCAACAATCACCTCTACACTTAGAGGGATACCAACCAAACCAGACTCAACCTCCACAATCGCCTCTACACAAGAGGGATACCAACAAATAAAGAAGGTTACAACTCTTGGTGATCTCAAAGACTACAAACCAATTTTCCTCACAAAACAAGATCCTAATAGATAGGATAGATAGATAGCTCAAGTGTGAAAAAATAAAGTGTTTGGAAAACAAATCACAAAAAAAAAACACTTAGCAAAAACTCAAGAATGAAATAGAAATGAAGATCAAAACACTTTCCCAAAGACTCTCCTTTTATTTTGAATTTCCAACACTTTAAGACAAATAAAGATGAATCTTTTAAACCCAAAAACTCTTTTTAAACTTGCTGTTAAAATACTTAAGAAGATGAAAATTTTTGCTCTTAAAATTCTTATTGAAAACAGCTCAAAGAAGTGGGTATTTATAACCCTACAAAAAACTAGTCTTTACAGGCCAAAACAGCAGCTTAGTCTGCTATCGGTCGACCGCCCGGTCAACCGAGCAACGGTTATTTTTATGATCGTTGTGCTGCCGGTCGATCGCCCGGTTGACCGGGCCTGGATACAGAGAACAGCAGGTCTCTGCCGTCGACCGCCATCCAGAGAGCAGAGCTCTCTGGCGGTTGACCGACTCGGTCGACCGGCCCACCAGCCAAGGCTGCCGTGCACGTTTATGCACGTCGGTCGACCGGACCGGTCGACCAACTTCTGCCTCGGTCGACCGTCCGGTCAACCGGCAGAAGGTCAGTACAAACAGTTATATAGATTAAAATGTTGTCTTTTTACCTTCTAAAAAATCCCATAAAATATACATAAATTCCACAAAAATAATTCTTTTAAGATCTTTGAAATACAAATGTGTGACTAAAATTCAACACATATCATAAACAATTTGAACCATTTTTGTGATCTTGAAATTTTGTCTTAAACCAAAATCCGTATTTTTCAAAACTTAGATTTTTGAAATGGAAACCGTTTTCTCTAAAACTCATGTAAATACAAAAACATGATATTGAAACAAACTTGAAGCATGTTGTATATGGATAGAATCCAATATACATATAAGATTTATATCTATGTTTTTGATATAAAAGTCAAAACCGGTTAAACCGAAAAACCAATAAACTTTAACTTGTGTGTGTATGTGAACTTAAGCATATCAATACTATCTAATCTTTACACAAGATCTAAGCATCTAAACTAGATAAACCGATGTCTTCTTGTAGAACTTCTTCTCCAAGTCGACTCGATCCAAACACGATCCGACGAGTTTGACACCAACCTAGTGCTAGATGCAATCTTGACGCGCGAGCTCTTGAATCACCATGTGTAAGATCCAAAACTTCTTTGTTAAAGCTAAATACCTACTAATATCTTGATCAAATATCTGAAACTAAATATCACAAGATTATTAGTAAACTATAACTACATGAGTTAATCATCATCAAAACTAGAGTGAATGGCCTCTGGGCCAACAGAGACCTCTCCAGCTACCAGCGTAGTTGATCTGTTCTCGAGTTATAACTATCAGATTCAAATGAAGATTTGGCTTGGAGATAATTCGTAACTGATTCTATCTCTATCCTTTGGCTATTTGAATTGCTTCCGAGTTTAGATGAGATTAGGACTCTTCTGTAAATTCTACGGATGGCCGCGTGTCGTGTGATTAACATAGGGCTGGATGGACACGTGTCGCAATCTCGAGGAAGTCAAAAATCGACCACTACAATCAGTTAGCTCTCTTAACATTTCATTAGCAAGTCTAAATGTTGACGTTTCGTTAACGGTGTTAACATTGAACCAAAAGACTTACTTGTCATTTAAGTAGACCATAAAACTATTTTTCTCCTTTCTTTTTTCTTTTTTTTTTCCACCTCTTTTGTGTTATCTATAAAATCCAATAAAACCCCAAACGAGAGAGATCCTTACTCTAATGGAAAAATTGGTTAAAAGTTATGATTTTTTATATCTTGAAGTTAAGGCTCCGTTTGTATGTTTTAATAAAAAAATATTATTATTATTATTATTTACTGTTTTGTATATTTTAAAAATTATAGGATTAGGATTTTAAGAAACTAAATGTGATTGTTTGGTGCAAATAGTTATAAGTTTAGTCATCATGGAATTTGAAATTTCTATTGTGAATAGAAATTTTGAAAATTATGTTTTTAGAAGTTTTTATTTATCCAAACACTCACCTAAAATATATCGCGAATTACGTTTTTCAAAATACACAATTAATTACATGCTTTTGTGATTTTGTTAGGTACACACCCTAAAATTTTCACATATTTTTCTTAAATTTCTTTAAAGAAATTCAATTTTTTTGCAGACAATTGAAAAGAAAAAAAGGTTACTACTTTATCATTACTTGCAAGAACCATGACAATAAAATTAGAAGATAGAGAGGGAGGGGTTCCGACAATCTATTAAGGTTTTCAAATTAATCAACTACTAGATTTTCTAATGCAAGATTATGTAATCAAAGTTAAATAAAGAAAGAATACTAAACCATTGTTCATTAGATTTATTCCAGAATTCTTTTCTATTTTCTTCTTAACTGTAATATAAAAAACAGTGAGAAGATTCCTACCTATTGCTCATTCTTGCAAAAGACTGAAGAATAGGGAAATTTGATCGGAAGAAAGTATTTATCATTGTGTGATGTCAAAACACAAAAAAAAAAATTAATGAAAAGTAGGGAAAAGATTAAATCTTTTGACATCAGCCAGGTCTAGTACTGATGAACTATAAAATAAAAGGATGTTTTCTAACCTTAATAATTAAATCAAAGGGATTATTTTAAATTAAGTCTTAACTGAATGCGAAGTAATAAATGTTGCTCCTGGCTTAATTTTTGAACCACAGCATATTAGCGTGATTGCTTGAAGTCAGAAATTTAATTTCTAGCCCAATTAGGTTTAAGATAAAATTGGGTAAGGTTATTATCAAATCTCTAAAGGCTTAGAGAACTGAACTCTGCTAAGAAATTGCCTATAAAGTGTTGTGCCTACGACAACAACCTGATGAGGATCCCCTGAATCTTTCAAGCACGAAGAACAATCCCAAACAGCACAAAAAAAAAACACCAAGAGAAAGCACACACGCAAACAAACAATTTAACGAGGTTCGACCTCAATGCCTATGTCCTCGGGGCAATCAAAAGAGAGATTTTTACTTTAGAAGATTGATTACAATTACTAGCAGCCTCTCTCAAGTCTCAAGAGAGCTCCAGCAATCTTTTTTCTCAGATATAAAACCCTAGAAAAACAACCACAGCCTATAAATACAAACAGGTGTCTAAACCTGCACTCGCAGCCCGCACCCGCTTGTCGGTCGACCGGGCGGTCGACCGACCCCTTCTACTGGTCGACCGGTTGGTCGACTGGGTGCCCAACAGAGAGTTGGGTACTTTCAGTCGGTCGACCGGGCGGTCGACCGAGCTCCAACTTGTGCACGTTGTGCACGTCGGTCGACCGGGCCAGTCGACCGAACTTCTGATCCTGCGGGCGGTCGACCGGGCCGGTCGACCGGCCAACCTGTTTCCTGCTGCTGCTATTTTCTGCTGCTGTTTCCTTCGCCTTTTCGTCGTCGACTTCCTCGGCGATGACCTCGACGACCCCTTGGCAATCCATGTCAATTTCCTCAGCAATATTCTCTCTTTCCAACAATTCTCCACCTCAATGAAGATTTCCAAATCTGAGCCGAACTGTCCATCGACTCGAGAGCGGCTGCACCAATGTGGTTGCCTACGTACCCTGCCCAAGGGATCAAGCCGTCCGTAGTTCATCCAAATGAGCTTCAGCAAGCTCAAGCTACCTGAAGGACATGGAGCAAATCTTTACAATGTGCAAACTTCACTCCCGACACCACCTTAGTAAGCATGTCAGCTGGATTCTCCGAAGTGTGAATCTTCAACAGTTCGATGTCACCCTCTTCTAGAATCTCCCGAACGAAGTGATACCTGACGTCAATATGCTTCATCCTTGCATGATAGACCTGGTCCTGGCCAAGTAGATGGCGCTCATACTGTCACAGTTAATCTTCAGCAAATCCTGTTCCACGCCCAAGTCATCTAGCAACCCTTGAAGCCAGATCGCCTCCTTCATGGCCTCTGTCATAGCCATATACTCAGCATCTGTGGTCGATAAAGCGACGGTAGACTGCAGTGTGGAGCGCCAACTCACCGGTGCCTGTGAGAATGTGAAGACATTTCCCGTTGTCGACCGGCGCTTGTCAAGGTCACCTGCATTGTCTGAATCGACATATCCTATGCACTCTTGCTTTCTCGTGGAGTTCTTCTCAAACACTAGACCTACATCAATTGTTCCTTTGATGTACCTCAAGATCCACTTCACAGCTTCCCAATGACCCTGTCCTAGATCATGCATATATCTGCTCACCATGGAGACGGCCTGTGATAGATCTGGTCTCGTACACACCATAGCGTACATCAAGCTACCCACCATACTGCATATGGAACGTGAGACATATACTCACGCTCTTGAACACTCTTCGGAAACATCTTTGCAGACAATTTGAAGTGAGGAGTCATAGGTGTACTTACAGACTTTATATCCTTAATGATATTGGACCTCTGTAGTACCTTCTCCAAATAGCTCTTTTGAGTCAAACTCACCCTGCCAACTCTCCGGTCTCTAGTGATCTCCATGCCCAACACCTTCCTAGCTTCGCCCGGGTCCTTCATCTCAAACTCTGATGATAGATTCTTCTTCAGAGCATCAATAGCAGATCTCAACCTCGAAGCAATCAACATATTATCTACAAAAGAAGTAGATAGACATATTCACCTGATGGCAGCTTGTTGTAGTACACACATGGGTCATATTGGCTACGTGTGTACTTCTTCTTCCTGATGAAGCTATCAAATCGCTAGTAACACTGTCTAGGAGACTGCTTCAATCCGTACAGCGACTTCTTCAGCTTGCATACTAACTCTTCCTTCCCTGCAGTCTTGTAACCTGTAGGCTGTGTCATATAGATCTCCTCCTCTAGATCGCCGTGGAGAAAGGCGGTCTTCACATCGAGTTGGTCAAGGTCCAACTTATTCTGCGCAACCAAGGCAAAAAGAATACGAATTGACGAATGTTTAACTACAGGAGAGAATACCTCATTATAGTCAATTCCTTCCCTCTGAGCGTAGCCTTTAGCCACCAACCGAGCCTTGTAGCGCACTGCATCTTCTTGGAGAGATCCTTACTTCTTAGCATATACCCACTTGCACCCTATGGCCTTCTTCCCTTTGGGTAACTTGGTGAGTTCCCATGTGTCGTTCTTGTAGAGAGATTACATCTCTTCATTCAAGGACGCTTTCCACATTCTCGCTTCCAAACTGATCTCAGCTTCTCTGAAGGTAGATGGAATAGCCTCCTCAACGACTAGAAGTGCATACGCGATGACCATATCAGTGGTAAGCCAACCTGGTCTCCTAGTGTTCCTCCTTGGTCTTTCAACTGCAGTTGGATCGGGAACAGTACCTGTAACACTTGCTTTAATTAAAACATTTCTTTTTCCTAAATAATCATAAGGGACAATGGAATTAGTATGCATGCATGATATCTTAGTACGGGTATTATACGGGTATGTATATGCAAATGTATACGTAAGTATTTATACGTATAAGAATACTGCCCCAAAAGTCAACATCACCACCATCCCCACCATGCTTGTACTTCATGGAGAGGGGAGAAGCATGGAAGTGATTAAAATTGATGGGATGTTTAGGGGACACATGGCACACTTTCATGGGGGATTAGAGACTATAAATAGAGGGAAATGAAGAGGATTAAACATTTTGATCAAGAAACTCTCTCCCTCTTCACAAACTCTCTCCCTCTCTCTCTCCTTTCAAGCAGCAGCAGCAGCAGCAGCAGCAGGGGAAGCAGCAGCAATAGCAGCAGCAGCAGGGGAAGCGACAGCAGCAGTAGTGAAGGGCAGCAGCAACAACAGTCAAAAACGGCCAAAAATCAGGCCATACCACTTCAAGTGTGAGTAGAACATGCTAATCTTAACAACATGATGAGTAGAAATAAGTAGGAAATGAATTATGTGTAAGAGATACACAAGTATTTGACCTTATGAATATTCTGAGTTCATGTGTTTCAATTTCCGCAAGTACTACTCATGTTGTTTATGAATCCATGATTTTATTACATGTCTTGCATATTGATATTATATGATGGCATGATGCATAGGAGGAAGGGACCGGGTTGAACCGGAGGCGTAGAAAGGGAGATTATATATTATGTATCGGAGGAAGGGACCGGGTTGAACCGGAGGCGTAGAAGGGGAGATTATATATTATGTATCGGAGGAAGGGACCGGGTTGAACCGGAGGCGTAGAAGGGGAGATTATGTGTATATATATGGATATCACTATGATATAAGTCCTATGATATATTCATGCATAAACCCTTACCGTGTAATCTGGAAATGCTTCTTATCAGGCAATTTTTATGTAGAGTAGTCGACTTGGTCCCTGGGATAGTCGACTAGAAGTGTGATATTTGAGGCAGATATCCTGTTGGGTAGCAGGATTAGTCGACTACATATAGACTGTAGTCGACTAATCCCAGATTCAGAGAGCAAACAGAAAGTTAACAATCTGTTCTCGACAGTTTTAGTCGACTATAGTCTACTTACTAGTTGACTAATAGATTGAGTTAGTCGACTACACCAGGTGGGTAGTCGACTATAAGTGATATACAGTGAGTAACACAACTTTTCACAGTTTTAGTCGACTATAGGGAACTTCAAGTCGACTAGTACTTGAGTTAGTCGACTTATCAGGAAGGGTAGTCGACTACATGAGTCCCTGGCTGCCAGTAAAGAAGCAGGTACGTGTGAAGTATAATCAGTCGACTATAGCGTCATGATTAGTCGACTTACAGTTAGAATTAGTCGACTATAGAGTGGCCTAGTCGACTAGTAAGGCATTGGTACTGTGTTTTGTTTTGGCTCATGGCTAATTACAAGATCCTACAAAAATAGTATATCGACACACATGTCAACCAGATAATTTAGCCATGTATACCTACTTGATAAGCATATTTAAATATTATTTTACACACTGAGCCGTCAAGCTCACTCTATTCTAACTCCACCTACAGGTTTGGACAAGGGCAAGGGACCCGCTTAAGGGCAATTGTGCTGGATAAGCGTCACCAGGACCATTGTATTAGAAGCTACTTTTGTTATGTATATGATTTTGTATATCTATGCGTGCTTTTAGCTGGGCGTTACTCTTGATTTGTAATTATAAAGGACCTGGTGTTGGACTCTTACTTGTATGTATATATATATGTTGATATGGTAAATTTAGATTGTGTTCTTATGGATCATTGAACTTATATATGATAAGTCTCGATTGGATCATGCATGTTAGCTGTAGTGGGAGTTCTGATGTATAATAAAGAGTTTCTGATGATTGTATTGGAAGTAGTATACCCTGATGGGTCCCACGCTTGGATTATACGAGATGATTATGATTAAATGGAAATTTTTAACTGGGACCGTTACAGTTGCAGGATTTCGTCACTGGACTTCCTCGGACGTCCCAAGGACTAGATACAGTCTGGGTAGTGGTAGACAGACTCACCAAATCTGCCCATCTTCTGCCTATCCGGATCAATTATTCAATGGAAAGACTGGCTCAGGTATATGTCCGAGAGATAATCAGATTACATTGAGTACCTGAATCCATTGTATCAGATCGGGACCCAAGATTTCAATCCAGATTTTGGAGGAGTTTGTCCAGAACTATGGGCACTAAATTACAACTCAGTACAGCAGCCCACCCCCAAACGGATGGACAGTCAGAAAGGACCATTCAAATATTGGAAGATATGTTGAGAACTTGTGTACTGGATTTTGAGGGAAGTTGGGACAACTATTTACCCTTAGTGGAGTTTGCTTATAATAATAGTTACCAGTCCACTATCGGTATGCCTCCCTTTGAAGCATTGTATGGGAGGAGGTGTAGATCACCAATCTGTTGGGAGGAAGTTGGGGATAGAAGATTGTTCGGCCCCGATGTAATTCAAGAGGCTACGAAAAAAAAATCAAGCTAATCAAGGAAAGAATGAAAGCAGCCCAGAGCAGACAGAAAGCTTATGCAGACAATCGTCGCAGACCATTGGAGTTTGAGGTAGGGGATAGTGTTTTCCTGAAGGTATCTCCCATGAAGGGAGTGAGACGCACCGGTAGTAAGAACAAATTAGCCCTAGATATGTGGGTCCGTTTGAAATACTGGATAAAATTGGACCGGTTGCTTATCGTTTGGCCCTACCCCCTGCCTTAGAAAGGATGCACAATGTATTTCACGTATCTCAGCTGAGGAAGTATGTGCCCGATCCTGGTCATGTCATCTCCTATGAACCCCTGCATATACTAGAAGATATGTCTTACGCGGAAGAACCAGTACAAGTTCTTGATCGCAAGGAAAGGCAATTGAGAAGCAAAAATATTTCCTTGGTCAAGGTTTTATGGAGAAATCAAAACATAGAGGAAGCCACTTGGGAGCTGGAAGAGGAGATAAGAAAAGCCTATCCACATTTGTTCCAAGGTACGTTAAGTTTCGAGGACGAAACTTCTATAAGGAGGGTAGAATGTAACACTTGCTTTAATTAAAATATTTCTTTTTCCTAAATAATCATAAGGGACAATGGAATTAGTATGCATGCATGATATCTTAGTACGGGTATGTATATGCAAGTGTATACGTAAGTATTTATACGTATAAGAATACTGCCCCAAAAGTCAACATCACCACCATCCCCACCATGCTTGTACTTCATAGAGAGGGGAGAAGCATGGAAGTGATTAAAATTGATGGGATGTTTAGGGGACACATGGCACACTTTCATGGGGGATTAGAGACTATAAATAGAGGGAAATGAAGAGGATTAAACATTTTGATCAAGAAACTCTCTCCCTCTTCACAAACTCTCTCCCTCTCTCTCTCCTTTCAAGCAGCAGCAGCAGCAGCAGCAGCAGGGGAAGCAGCAGCAGCAGGGGAAGCAGCAGCAATAGCAGCAGCAGCAGGGGAAGCGACAGCAGCAGTAGTGAAGGGCAGCAGCAACAACAGTCAAAAACAGCCAAAAATCAGGCCATACCACTTCAAGTGTGAGTAGAACATGCTAATCTTAACAACATGATGAGTAGAAATAAGTAGGAAATGAATTATGTGTAAGAGATACACAAGTATTTGACCTTATGAATATTCTGAGTTCATGTGTTTCAATTTCCGCAAGTACTACTCATGTTGTTTATGAATCCATGATTTTATTACATGTCTTGCATATTGATATTATATGATGGCATGATGCATCGGAGGAAGGGACCGGGTTGAACCGGAGGCGTAGAAGGGGAGATTATATATTATATATCGGAGGAAGGGACCGGGTTGAACCGGAGGCGTAGAAGGGGAGATTATATATTATGTATCGGAGGAAGGGACCGGGTTGAACCGGAGGCGTAGAAGGGGAGATTATGTGTATATATATGGATATCACTATGATATAAGTCCTATGATATATTCATGCATAAACCCTTACCGTGTAATCTGGAAATGCTTCTTATCAGGCAATTTTTATGTAGAGTAGTCGACTTGGTCCCTGGGATAGTCGACCAGAAGTGTGATATTTGAGGCAGATATCCTGTTGGGTAGCAGGATTAGTCGACTACATATAGACTGTAGTCGACTAATCCCAGATTCAGAGAGCAAACAGAAAGTTAACAATCTGTTCTCGACAGTTTTAGTCGACTATAGTCTACTTACTAGTCGACTAATAGATTGAGTTAGTCGACTACACCAGGTGGGTAGTCGACTATAAGTGACATACAGTGAGTAACACAACTTTTCACAGTTTTAGTCGACTATAGGGAACTTCAAGTCGACTAGTACTTGAGTTAGTCGACTATACCAGGAAGGGTAGTCGACTACATGAGTCCCTGGCTGCCAGTAAAGAAGCAGGTACGTGTGAAGTATAATCAGTCGACTATAGCGTCATGATTAGTCGACTTACAGTTAGAATTAGTCGACTATAGAGTGGCCTAGTCGACTAGTAAGGCATTGGTACTGTGTTTTGTTTTGGCTCATGGCTAATTACAAGATCCTACAAAAATAGTATATCGACACACATGTCAACCAGATAATTTAGCCATGTATACCTACTTGATAAGCATATTTAAATATTGTTTTACTCACTGAGCCGTCAAGCTCACTCTATTCTAACTCCACCTACAGGTTTGGACAAGGGCAAGGGACCCGCTTAAGGGCAATTGTGCTGGATAAGCGTCACCAGGACCATTGTATTAGAAGCTACTTTTATTATGTATATGATTTTGTATATCTATGCGTGCTTTTAGCTGGGCGTTACTCTTGATCTGTAATTATAAAGGACCTGGTGTTGGACTCTTACTTGTATGTATATATATATGTTGATATGGTAAATGTAGATTGTGTTCTTATGGATCATTGAACTTATATATGATAAGTCTCGATTGGATCATGCATGTTAGCTGTAGTGGGAGTTCTGATGTATAATAAAGAGTTTCTGATGATTGTATTGGAAGTAGTATACCCTGATGGGTCCCACGCTTGGATTATACGAGATGATTATGATTAAATGGAAAATTTTTAACTGGGACCGTTACAGTACCCATGACCTATTCTTGACCCTGTTCCTCATCTTCAACACCTTCTTCAACTGTCTGATCACTGTCCTGTGTCACCTCAGGAATAATCCTAACCGATGTTAATTCCTCTAGAGATGGTGGATCTGCATCAATCTCCACCTGCGGCAATAGCTCCTTGGTCCTACTGGTCTCCACCTGCTGAGAGACCGTAGGCTTCATCAAAGAAGCCTCATGGAACGTGACATCCCTGCTGAGTATGAACTTGTTGTCCATTTGGTCCCAAATCTTGAACCCCTTGGTTCCTCGCTTGAAGCCAACGAACACCCCCTTCTTTGCCCTTGCATCCAACTTGTCATCTTTGACATGGTAGTAGGCTGGACATCCGAAGACCCGTAGCAAATCATAGTCACCAGCAGCTTTTCCTGACCAAGCTTCAAGAGGAGTCTTCCCCCTATTATAAACGACGGTAACCTATTCACGAGGTGGCATGCATACGCCAAAGCTTCAGCGCAAAACTTCTTTGACAGTCCTGCAGTGGATAACATACACCGGACCTTCTCTAGCAAAGTCCGGTTCATCCTCTCAGCCAGCCCATTTTGTTGCGGAGTCTCTCGCACCGTGAAGTGTCTCTCTATGCCCTCATCTAGACATAGCTGTAGGAAAGGATCCGATGTGTACTCTCCTCCATTGTCAGAACGGAGGACCTTGATCTTCCTTCCCGTGCTTCTCTCCAGATTAGCCTTCCAATTCACGAACAGTTCTAGGACTTCTCCTTTGTGTCGCATGGTGTACACCCAACAGCGCCTAGAAAAATCATCAATGAACGACACAAAATAATGGTTACCTCCAATCAATGCAGTCTTGGTAGGTCCCCAGACATCCGTGTGAACATAGTCAAGAATACCCTCCGTGCAGTGTGAAGCTGTGCCAAACTTCACCTTGGTCTTCTTGCCGATGATGCAATGCTCACAGAAATCCATCTTGCAGGTTTCGGCACCCTTCAGCAACCTTACCTCGCAAGAGTTTGCATTGACTTCTCTCCTGCATGTCCCAGCCTCATGTGCCATAGCCGGGTTGAATCTTCCTTTGGACTGGTAGAAGCCGCCACTTGCCCTGTCACCGTACTACCCTTCAAGTAGTATAGGTTGTTCCGGCGATCGGCCTTTAATACCACCATCGAACCTTTTGTCATTCTAAGGACTCCTTCCTTAATAGACACCCCAAGGCCTAATGACTCCAAAGCTCCTATGAAAATCAGGTTCCTCTTCAACTGAGGTACGTACCTCACTTCTTTCAGCCCCCTCACCATCCCATCAAACATTCTGATTGGAATACTACCAACACCCTCCATGATGCACGGATGATCATCGCCCATGACGACCGAACACCCCTCCAGCTTCTCAAAACTGGTAAACCAGTCCTGATTTGGGCATACATGGTATGTTGCACCTGTATCCAAGATCCACTCGTTTTCACCTGAGTTGCCTATGATGGGAGTTGTAACTGAAAAAGAGAACACCGACGAATCTGAGTCTGATCTATCTGCCTGTGATTTACTACTAGGAGTGTTAACCACCTTTGCGAGATTTGCCTCAGACTTTGATTCTTTCTTCTTTCCCTTGAACTTCGGACAGTCCACCTTCCAGTGCCCAATCTCTCTGCAGAAATTACACTGATTCCTTTTGAGATTCCTAAACCCTGGCCTGGACTTTGATCTTCCTCTAACCTCCTTGCCCTTCCTTGATGAACCCCTGCCTCTTACTTCCAATGCCTCTGCCGATGAGCTTGACTGAGAAGGATGTCTCTCCTTCTTCCTCGTCTCATAACTTATCAGTGCAGACGACACCTCATGGTAGTCCAACGTCTTCCTACCATTGATAAAGGTCAGTGTGAATGTCTCATACTCCTCCTCCGGGAGTGAGTTCAGGAAGATGATCGCCTTGTCCTCCTCTTCTACAATGACATCCACGTTCACCAAGTCTGTAAGAAGCTTCGTGTATCGGTTGATGTGCTCATTCACTGTGCTCCCCTTCTTCATCTGAAATCTGTATAGCTTACTCTTAAGCTGTAACCTTGACTCAACACTCTTCGTCAGGTATTTCTTCTCAAGGGTTTCCCACAGAAGCTTTGCCGACGTCTCATATTGCGCGAGATATTTTATGTCTTGCGTCAAACATGAACGAATCAACCCACACGCCGACCTGTTCATCTTTGCCCACTCTTCATCAGTGGTCGTGCTCCTCTTCTTTTCCAAAAGGAGTGTATCTTCGAGGTTCGATGCATTCAGGGCATCCATAACCTCACATCTCCACATCCCGAAATTATTTGTGTCATTGAACTTAACGACATCAATCCTCGGATGAGGATTCATGGTCTTAACTGAAACAATTTCTTCTGCCATCTAGATTACTTGATCCTCTATCTATGCGGAAAATCAATCAACTGGAAATAGATCACTACTTCGATAAAAATTGAATTTTTACCTTTTCCCTGAAACCTTAGATTGAGTTTCTCACCGGATCTACTCCACTACAGATTCCACGAGCCCTCCTTGCGTCCTCCTGAGATCGACACACGATCCCACGAACACGAATACCTCTGATCTGAGATCGACACACGATCTCCACCGAATCAGATCCCGAGCCCTCGAATCTCCAGACAAATCCCAAGCGAAACCTGGGAAGCTCTGATACCACTTGTTGTGCCTACGACAACAACCTGATGAGGATCCCCTGAATCTCCCAAGCACGAAGAACAATCTCAAACAACACAAAAAAACACCAAGAGAAAGCACACACGCAAACAAACAATTTAACGAGGTTCGGCCTCAATGCCTACATCCTCGGGGCAATCAAAAGAGAGATTTTTACTTTGGAAGATTGATTATAATTACTAGCAGCCTCTCTCAAGTCTCAAGAGAGCTCCAGCAATCTTTTTTCTCAGATACAAAACCCTAGAAAAATAACCACAGCCTTTAAATACAAACAGGTTTCTAAACCTGCACTTGTAGCCCGCACCCGCTTGTCGGTCGACCGACCCCTTCTACTGGTCAACCGATCGGTCGACTGGGTGCCCAACAGAGAGTTGGGTACTTTCAGTCGGTCGACCGGGCGGTCAACCGAGCTCCAACTTGTGCACATTGTGCACATCGGTCGACCGGGCCGGTCGACCGAACTTCTGATCCTGCGGGCGGTCAACCGGCCAACCTGTTTCCTACTGCTGCTGCTATTTTCTGCTTCTATTTCCTTCGCCTTTTCGTCGTCGACTTCCTCGGCGATCACCTCGACGACCCCTCGGCAATCCATGTCAATTTCCTCAGCAATATTCTCTCTTTCCAACATAAAGTCCCAGTAGTACTTTAGCAAAGAAATAGATGTATTGTGAATGGTGGTGTGAATGGTGGTGTCAAGACTATAGAAGGAGAATGGTGTCAATGGTCTTGTAATAGAAAGTTAAGTCGATAAACATATATTCAAAAGGAAAAGCTTGTTTATTATATAAAAATTTGAAGTAACTAATACAAAACTAGTTTTAACTAGTTTGAAGGAAATTAATTAGAGAGAGAGAGAGAGAGAGAGAGAGAGAGAGAGAGAGAGAGAGAGAGAGAGAGAGACCATGCATTATGGCTTTTGGTTTATAAAACAAATCTTGTAGTAGCTGTAGGATATATAACATTATTTCTCTAAATTCTAAAACATGTAACAAAAAATCATAAATCTTTTAATCAAATTAAATACTTGTCCTAAGCATGCAACTAACATTAAAAAAATAAAAAAATAATAATTCCTGGCATGGGGTGACGTAGTCGTGTAAAAGCATTATCCTAAAAGAAAGATGATCGGTTTCTCGTCTGGACCTTGAAGTGACCTCTTCTCCTAGCGGTAAAATCTCTCCCGGTAGGTCACCAGCACCCAGCTCAATACGATGGTTTAGGGCTCTGCTCAGACGAAGATTAGTGAAAAAGAATGTTGAGAAATCACCAAAAACTTGAATCAGAAAATTTTGTAAGAATTTTGAGAGAGAAAGAGACAGGGTCGTTGTAGTTGTTTCATGTAAAAAGATATTGTTGGCCCAAAAGCCCATCACTCTAGTTTTGATGATGATTAACTTATGTAGTTATACTACTAACGATCTTGTACTTATTTAGTTTCAGATATTTGATCAAGATCATAGTCGGGGTTTAGCTTCAACAAAAGATTCAAAGTCCAGTTTTGAAGCTATCACGTGTTGATTCAGGAACTCGCGCATCAAGATCGCATCAAGCACTCAAGAGGTGTCTAGCTCATGGATCAAGATTTGGACCAAGTCAAGATAGTGAAGAAGATTTTCAAGAAGACTTGCATCATATTTGTAAGTGTCAAGATTTATTTTTAGATAAAATATAAAGGATAGATTAGTTGTGGATTGCTCAAGCTCATATATACACACACAAAATTTATATAGTGTTTTCATAAGAATAGTTTTGCTTTTAGAAAATATCGTTTTGGCTTTTGAGCTTCAAAGTATATATCATTATGTTTCATGATTAGATTTCATCAAAACAAGTTTATATGGTTTATATGTGCTTTGAATTTCATCCATGCACATTGTAGGTTCAAATATTCAGAAAAACTTATTTGATGTTCAATATCATATGTTTGAGTTTTGTATTTATCAAAACTTATTTTAGAGCTTATTATTAAAAACATAGATATTTCATCTCATATGTGTATTGGATCATATCCATGCACACTAAGCTTCAAAAGAATTTAAAATATCTTGTTTTTGTATTTGGAGAAGTTTTGAAAAAATCGTTTTTCAAATTAAAGATTGATTTTGAAAATGCGGAATTTTGTTTAAGGCAAAATTTTCATATCACCAAAATGGTATAAAAAGTTTGTAATATGTGTTGATTTTTGATAACACGTATTTGTACTTCAAAATATTTCAATGAACTTATTTTTGTAGATTTTTAGTGATTTTATGGAATTTTATAAGAGTTTTAAAACAAAGTTTTTATGCTGAAAATTTGCTGACCTGGCCTTCTGGCGGTCGACCGACTAGTCGACCAATCCAGAAGTCGGTCGATCGGGTGGTCGACCGATATGCACAGAACGTGCACAACCCTTTTGGCTTGACAGTAGGTCGACGGTTGACCGAGCGGTTGATCGACAAGTCAAGCCCAGGGAACGGTCAACCGGGCGGTCGACCGGCAGGCCCCAATGGTCAAAAATATGACCATTAGCCAGTCGACTGACAGCAGAATCTTCTGCTGAGTTGGCTCCCAACGGCTAATTTTTGATCCCCTATAAAATGGGGTTCCCTTGGCCTGTTTTATACAAGATTTTGAGAGGGTTTCAAAGCCAGTCTTTCTCATCTCTCATAGAGTTTTTCTCCACTTATTTTAGGCTAAAACTTCCATATCAAAAGGAGAGTTTTCAAGAGTATTTTTCAAAAGAGATTTTTTGAGTTTTTCACCACAACTCTATCTAGCTTTTCTCACACAAACTTGAGCAAAAATCCTCTAGGATCTTTATTGTGAGAGTATTTTTGGCGATCAAAGTGGTGAGATCAACAAGTATTCATCTTTGTATTTGAGGAGGCGAACTTGCGGGTTCGTGTTTGTAACGAGTTCTTGTGGGAGCTCAGTGTAGAGGTGCGGCCTCGGCAAGCTAGTGTGCTTGCGTGTATTCTTCTTGTAGGAACAATAGAGGGACTAGTGAGTCCAAGAGTTCTAGTGTGAACTCGTTGTAGGTGTTGCGACACCTAGTGATCCAGTGGGATCGATTCTAGTGGAAATTCTTCATAGTGTTGAAGGCAAGGACGCAGAGAAAGGGTGCTTGAATCTCGAAACAATTCTTCCGTGTTTGCCATTGCTCATCCTCTCTCACTTGTGTTTATATATCTTGCATGCTTATATTATTTATCTCTTTATAAACTTGATATACTTATGCTTAATTGTTATATGCTTGGGATTGTTTGCTCACACATGTATTCAACCAAGAGAGTCATAGTGGCACCTCAACTCTTAATCTAGAGGAATCTTGAGGAGATAGTTCAGAGCCCTTCACCGAAAATTCGGCTACACTCTTTGGTTATACATAGTGTGTTGCATTTGATTTTTAATTCCGCATCATTTGCATTAAATTAGCTTCTACACCTATTTCCCCTCTAGGTGTATTTTCAATTGGTATCAGAGCTTGGTGCTCTTGATTTGGGTCTAGCAACCTTGAGTTAAAGATCCTCATTTTAGCTAATCACTAGTTTTGAACACACACTCATGGATTTCATGACACCTCCTATGTTTGACATTCTTAACTTCTAAACTTGAAAAGTTAAGATGTCCATGTACCTAAAAGCCCTAGGGATTCATGTTTATCTTGCCACTATTAAAAATTCATATTATTTAAATGGCAAACATCTTGAGGCTAAAACAAAAGCCCTTCATGCTTTAAAGAGTACCCTAAATGATGATTATTTATGTAAGATTGCTAATCTTGATTCGGCTTTTGAAGTGTGGAACACTCTAGTCTCCTTGGTGATCAAAAGCAATACCATATGGAGAGTGACTCGGATGATGAAAGTGATGCTTTCAACATATGCTACATGGTCCAAGAGGATGACCCCCTTGAGGTAAATTTCGAATCCGAGCTTGATGAGGATGTTGACATGTTATATGATGAGCTTGCTTTATTTTGTCAACAACTTCTTAAAAAGTTGTTGGCCCAGAAGCCCATCACTCTAATTTCGATGATGATTAACTCATATAGTTATAGTACTAATGATCTTGTGTTTAAATAGTCTCAGATATTTTACCAAGATCTTAGTTGGTGTTTAGCTTCAACAAAGGATTTAAATTCCATTTTTAGAGCTAGCACATATTGATTCAAGAGTTCGCGCATTAAGTTTGCATCAAGTACTCAAGAGGAGTCTAGCTCATTGGATCAAGGTTTGGACCAAGTCACAAAGAAGTAGAAGATTTTCAAAGAGAATATTTCCAAGAAGACTTGTGTCATGTTTGTAAGTGTCAAGATTTTGTTTTTAGATAAAATGTAAAGGATAGATTAGTTGGTGGATTGCTCAAGTTCATATACACACACACAAGATTTATATGTATTTTCATAAATGAGTTTTTGGTTTAGAAAATACCGATTTGATTTTAAGCTTCAATATATACATGTGCTTTATTAAAACTTATTTTAGAGGTTATTGTCAAAAATATATATTTCATTATATTTGTGTAGTGGATCATATCTAAACACACTAAGCTTCAAGAGTGTTTAAAATATCTTTTTTTTGTATTTGGAGAAATTTTGAAAAAATCGATTTTGAAAAATACAGATTTTTGTTTAACCCAAAATTCTATATTATAAAAATAATTAAAAATGTTTGTAATATGTTTTGATTTTTAACCAAACATGTTTGTATATCAAAGTATATCAATGAACTTATTTTTGTAGAATTTATGAGAATTTGTGAGATTTTATTGAAGGTAAAAAGACCAAGTTTTAATTCCTGAAATGTGTTGGACCAGGTCTTCTGCTGGTCGACTGGTCCGGTCAATCGATGTGCACAAACGTGCACGACCTGTTTGACTGAGGGACGGTCGACCGACCCGGTCGACCGCCAGAGAGCTTTGCTCTCTGGATCTGGCCCTGGTCGACCGTCAGAGAGCTTATGCTCTCTATATCCAAGCCTCGGTCGACCTACCAGTCGACCGATGGCACAACGGTAGAAATCTGATCGTTGGTCGGTCGACCGGGCGGTCGACCGACAGAAAAATCTGCTGAGTTATCGCCAACGGCTAGTTTTTTGAGCCTATTTATATGGGGCTTTTCGGGCTGTTTTCAAGAAGATTTTAAGTGGGTTTTCAAGTAAGTTTTTCTTACCTTTCTAAGTATTTATCTCCACTTGTTTTAGATCCAGATACTTTCATATCAAAAGGAGAGTTTTTCAAGACTGTTTTAAAAAAGAGATTTCTTGAGTTTTTCACGACAAATTCTATTCAAGTTTTTCTCACACATACTTGAGCTATCCATTGCTATATCAATCCTATAGGAAAGTTGTTGTGAGAAAGTTTTTGGGTGATCAAAGTGTTTAGATCTCCAAGTGTTCTACGTTGTATTTGAGGAGGCGAACTTGCGGGTTCGTGTTGTTTTGAGTTCTTGTGGGAGATTGGTGTAGAGGTGCGATCTCGATAAGCTAGTATGCTTGCGTGTGCTTATTCTTGTGGGAACAAGTGAGGGGACTAGTGCGTCCAAGGAGTTCTAATGTGAACTCATCGTGGGCGTTGCGGCACCGAGTGATACGGTGGGATCGATTCTAGTGGAAATCTTTCATAGTGTTGAAGGCGGGGACGTAGAGCAAGGGTGCTCGAACCTCGAAACAAATCTCCCGTGTTTGCGATTGCTCTCTCTATCTCTCACTTGTGGTTATATCTTGCATGCTCTTATTATTCATATTCCTTACTTTCTTGATATACTTATGCTTAAATTATTATATGCTTGGGATTGTTTGCTCACACTTGTATCAACCAAGAGAGCAATCGCGGCACCTCAACTCTTATTTAGAGGAATCTTGAGGAGATAGTCAAGAGCCCTTCACCGGGAATTCGGCTACATTCTTGTGTTATACTTGTTGTGTTTAGCTTAATAGTTTTTAGTTTGCTTAAATAGTTTTAATTCCGCATCATTTGTCATTAGATTAGCCATACACCTATTTATCCCCTCTCTAGGTGTACTTTCAATTGGTATCAGAGCTTGGTGCTCTTGATTTGGGTCTAACAACCTAGAGTTAAAGATCCTCATCTTAGCTAATCACAATATTTATACACACACATGGATTTCATGTTACCTCCATTGTTTGATATTCTTAACATCCAAACTTGGAAGGTTAAGATGTCAATGTACCTCAAAGCCCTAGGTATTCATATTTATTTTGCCAATATCAAATATTCATATTGTTTAAATGGCAAAAACCTTGAGGCTAATGCAAAATCCCTTCATGCTTTAAAAAGTACCCTAAATGATGAATATTTATCTAGATTTGCTAATTTTGATTCGGCTTTTATAGTATGAAACAATATAGTCTCCCTTGGCGAACAAAAGCAATATTATGTGGGGAGTGACTCGGATAATGGAAGTGATGCTTCCAACTTGTGTTACATGGTCCAAGGGGATAACTCCCTTGAGGTAAATTCTGAATCTGAGCTTGATGAGGATGTTGACTTGTCATATAATGAACTTGCTTTATTTTGTCAACAACTTCTTGAAAAATATGATTTGCTTAAAAACGACCATAAAAGATTAAAAAATAAATATGAGTCCATTTCAAAAGAAAAAGATTCTTTTCAAAATAAATTGGAAAACATCTCTAATGAAAATGAATCTTTGAAAAAAGAGAATATTTTCTTATTTTCTAAATTACATGATCTTTGTAAAGGAAATGATTCTTTAAAAAATAAATCAACTTGGTGGAAAAAGAAAAAGAAATTGCTTTGGAAGAAAACAACTCTTTAAAAAAAAATTGTTTCAAAAAAAGAAAATATTTCTAAAAAGAAAAAGGTTGTTAATTATCATACTTGCCATGCTATTCATGCCACTATTGATAAAAATAAGATTCAATTTTTAAAAAATAGAATAAATTGTTTGAGCTCAACTTGAGCAATTGTGCATTTAATCATTCTAAATTGGAAACCTTGCTTCAAAAGAAACAAGCTCCACATGTTCATGCACATAACCCACGGCACACATATGCACACTTTGCACGTCATGATCACACTCATTCTCATGTGCATATTAGAGTTTACAAATGTGCACATTGCGGCCGCAGAGGCCATTTAATAAAATTTTGTTTTGATAAGATAAATCATATTAATTTTGCTAATAAAAATGTTTGGGTTCCAAATACCCCCGTGGACCCAAAAAAAATGGGTACCAAAATTCTCACCTCTTGTGTTTGATATAGGTGTGGGCTCTCACATGATGTTAGAGGGTTCGTGCCATGGTGGTGGATGCAAGAGCTTGATGGACACTATAATTGATGCATCACTATCAAGAAAGATTGGTAGGAGGACCACCATGTTTTGGAGGCTTAGGGAATAGTGCATATAGTTTGGTAACTATCTCTAAACTCCTATTTAGTTTACATGCTTTTGTATAATTATTTTTAAGCTTGTTTTTGTTTTATTCTTTATGGGGTGAATACTTGTTTAGATGTTGTTTTCATTAGAACTTGTGTATATACTTGTACAAGTAGTGAGCATAAATTGATTCTTATTTGTTTGTACCTCATTGCTCTTTTGTACTCATTACATGTGCATGTATAAGCTAGTTTTAATAATTCTTTCATTTACACTTGTTTCCCCTATTTTTATGCATGTTTTCTTTCATGTATATGTTATTCTTATCTAAAATTAATAAATATACATGTATACCCTTGAGTCACTTACTTTCATGCAAATATTATGGACTCATTTGTGTTTGGGATATGTATGTATATTATTAGTTTTGATAGAACATACATATACCTTGAAGGTTGATTTTTATGATTTTCATATTTGTTTGATAAAAAGAAATTCATATTTATTTTGAGCCTTATTGATCATTTTCGTAAAAATGCTATTTACATGATTCTTGTGCACTCACACTTCATTGGTTTACTCATGACATTATTTTCATGAGTATTTTTGAGCTTTATAGATTTCTAGTGTCAACTCTTGTGTTTTTAGCATGCTTCATAAGATACATATGATTTGGCTTCATGGTTGAAGGATCTTTAACTAGTTTTTCAAAAATTACTTTAAACTAGTTATTTATTCTTCATTTGGTAGTACAACTATTTTCAAATCTCATTTTTGAAAACTTCTACCCTTAAAGGGCGGATGGATGGGTGACCATGCCTTGTGAGCCTTATTAAAAATCTTTTTAACTTGTGCATGAATAAGGTGGATACTTATGAGCTATACACATGTTCTTCATGAAATTCTATTTATTTGTATACTCATATTTATTTCTATATATGTATGAATCTAATCTCAAATAATATCAATTTCTATTAGTATTTTCTTTTCCAAACATACATATGTTTTGATTGTGCTTGATTTACAATATCCATTACATGTTTAAAGTACAAATTATATTTATGCTAAGCTTGACTTAAAATTAAAAATAAATTGGTATCTTTATAAGCTTATGCATTGTTTTCAATTGGTATTTCAATTGACATTTTATTTGGTATCAAAATTTACAATATATTTCAATTGGTATCAAAAATAAAAAATATTTTACTTTCATTGGTATCTTAAAATTCTGTTTATTTACAAGTGGTATCTCAAAATTTGTTTTGTTGACTTAAGAAAATTCAAAAATTTGTTCTAAAGTGATTTTAAAATTATTTTGATTTGAATTGCCTATATGCAAGGGGAGCTTTACATCTCTTCTATATACAGATTCATGTTGAGTGTATCTTATATTGAAGAGCTTGACATCTCTTCTTTATGTGATACACGTGTGTAGGGAGAGTTTAATATTTCTGCTTATACATTGTATATTATATTTTATGTGAGTTAAGGTCTTGTCATCCCTTCTTCATGTAATACATGTATGCAGGGGAGTTAACTTTACGTTTCTCCTCATCATGAATGTATATCGCATATACATCCTTCTTGTTTGATTTGACAAAAAGGGGGAGAAAATTTTTTTTGAGTTTATTTATGCCCCTGTGTTGATGATTTGATAAAAAGGGGGAGAGAAATTTAGAGATTTATATATGCATGTTTATTTCATTTTCTTGTTTTATACAAAAAGGGGGAGAAGGATTTTGAGTTTTGTTTATGCATATATGTTTTATTTATGCGAAAAGGGGAGAAGAATTTGGTGAGTTGATGCATATTTATCTCTTTGTTTATGCATACATTTTTGTTTAGTTTTTGCACTTTATTGAATATCTATTTGTTTATTGTTATGCATGAGTTAAGGGGGAGCTTCTATGAAGCTTAACTTTAATCCATGGATATATATATATAACTCCAAGAGTTTTATCGTCATCAAAAAGGGAGAGATTGTTGGTCCAGAGGCCTATCACTCTAGTTTTGATGATGATTAACTCATGTAGTTTAGTACTAATGATCTTGTGTTTAATTAGTCTCAAATATTTGATCAAGATCTTAGTTGGTGTTTAGCTTCAACAAAGCATTTAAAGTCCAGTTTTGGAGCTAGCACATGTTAATTCAAGAGCTCATGCATCAATATTACATCAAATATTCAAGAGGAGTCTAGCTCATTGGATCAAGGTTTGGACCAAGTCAAGAAGGAGAAAAAGATTTTCAAAGAGAAGATTTCTAAGAAGACTTGTGTCATGTTTGTAAGTGTCAAGATTTTATTTTTAGATAAAATGTAAAGGATAGATTAGTTGGTGGATTGCTCAAGTTTAATTACTCTCACACACAAGATTTACATATGTTTTCATAAAAGAGTTTTTGGTTTAGAAAATACCGGTTTGGTTTTTAAGCTTCAATATATACGTGTGTTTTATCAAAACTTTATTTTAGAGCTTATTATCAAAAACATAGATATTTCATCATATATGTGTAGTGGATCATATCCATACACACTAAGTTTCAAGAATGTTTAAAATATCTTGTTTTTGTATTTGGAGAATTTTTGGAAAAATCGATTTTGAAAAATATAGATTTTTGTTTGAGCCAAAATTTTTATATTATAAAAATAGTTCAAAATGTTTGTAATATGTTTTGATTTTTAATTAAACATATTTGTATATCAAAGTATATCAATGAACTTATTTTTTTAGAATTTATGAGAATTTATGGGATTTTATTGAAGGTAAAAAGACCAAGTTTTGATCCCTGAAATATGTTGGACCAGGTCTTTTGCCGGTCGACCGCGATAGAAATCAGTCGACCAATGTGCATGTGCACGGCCTTTTGGCTGGAGGGCCAGTCGACTGACCCGGTCGACCGCCAGAGAGCTTTACTCTCTGGATCTGGCCCCGGTCGACCGGGTGATCGACCATCAGAGAGCTTCTGCTCTCTGTATCCAGTCCTCGATCGACCGGCCGGTTGACCGATGGAATAACGATCAGAAATCTGACCATTGGCTGGTCGACCGGGCGGTCGACTGACAGCAGAAAAATTTGCTAAGTTGTCCCCAACGGCTAGTTTTTGGAGCCTATTTATCTGGGGCTGTTTTGGACTGTTTTCAACAAGATTTTAAGTGGATTTTCAAGCAAGTTTTTCCTACCTTTCTAATTGTTTATCTCCACTTGTTTTAGAGCCAAATACTTTCATATCAAAAGCAGAGTTTTTCATGAGTGTTTTGAAAAAGAAAGTTCTTGAGTTTTTCACCACAAATTCTATCCAAGTTTTTCTCACACATACTTGAGCTATCCATTGCTATATCAATCCTATGGGAAATTTGTTGTGAGAGAGTTTTTAGGTGATCAAAGTGTTTAGATCACCAAGTGTTCTACTTTGTATTTGCGGAGGCGAACTTGCGGGTTCGTATTGTTTCGAGTTCTTGTGAGAGCTCGGTGTAGAGGTGCGACCTCGGCAAGGTAGTGTGCTTGCGTGTGTTTATTCTTATGTGAACAAATGAGGGGACTGATGAGTCCAAAGAGTTCTAGTGTGAACTCGTTGTAGGTGTTGCAGCACCGAATGATCTGGTGTGATCGATTCTAGTGAAAATCCTTCACAGTGTTGAAGGCGGGGACGTAGAGCAAGGGTGCTCGAACCTCGAAACAAATCTCCCGTGCTTGAGATTGCTCTCTGTATCTCTCACTTGTGTTTATATCTTGCATGCTCTTATTGTTCATATTCATTACTTGCTTGATATAATTGTGCTTAAATTGTTATATACTTGGGATTGTTTGCTCACACTTGTATTCAACCAAGAGAGTCATAGCGGCACCTCAACTCTCATCTAGAGGAATCTTGAGGAGATAGTCTATAGCCTTTCAAGGGAATTCGGCTACACTCTTGTGTTATACTTGTTGTATTTAGATTTATAGTTTATAGTTTGCTTAAATAGTTTTAATTTCGGATCATTTGGCATTAGATTAGTCATACACCTATTCACCCCCTCTAGGTGTACTTTCAAAAGTATGAATTGTTAAAAATGAAAAACAAAAATTTGAAAAATAAAAATGATTTGGTTTCAAAAGGAAAGGATTCTTTTAAAAATAAATTTGAAATTATTTTAAAAGAAAATGAAGTTTTGAAAAAACAAAGTTATTTTAATTGAAGAAGAAAAAGAGATTGTTTTGGAAGAAAATAACTCTTTGAAAAGAAGAATTATTTCAAAGAAAAAGAAAATATTTCTAAAAAGAAAAGATAGTTGATTCTCATTCTTGCGATGCTAATAATATTGCATCCTCTTTTGATAAAAATGAGATTCATGTTTTAAAAAAGAGAATTGATTATTTTAGTTCAAATTTGATCAATTGTGCATTTAACCATAATAGATTGGAATCCATCTGTCGCAAGAAACAAATTCAACATGTTCATGCACATCCTACACGGCAAACACCTCATGCACATCACATCACATTCATTCTCATATGCATGCTAGAGTGTACACATGTACACATTGTGGCCGCAAAGGCCATCTTGCAAGATTTTTCTTTGATAGATTAAATTCTATAAATTTTACAAATAATAATGTTTGGGTTCCTTATAATACTAACTCTCGTGGACCCAAAAAGAAATGGGTACCAAAATTCTCACCTCTTGTGTTTGATGTAGGTGTGGGCTCTCACATGACGTGAGAGGTAGGGTGCCTTGGTGATGAATGCATGAGATAGATGGACATATCAAATTGATGCATCGCTATCAAGGATGCTTGGTGGGAGGACCACCTGATTTGGAGACTTAGAGATTGGTTTATTAGTTTTCTGATCGGTCGCTAACATTGCACATTCATTATCATATTGTCATACTTATTATAGAATAAACTCTGCTTTTTTCTAATTATTGTTTAATTTATTTGCAGGCCCATTACTAAAGGAGATGGAAGAGAAATGAGCCCAAAAGCCCATCAAATTCTAATTTAAATCAGAATTAATTCGAAGTTAGTAAATCAAGGCAGATCAAGTCGGTTCAGATCGGTTGAAAACCAGTTAGAATAAATCCCTACAAATCAATCGGTTGAAGCCAAGATCAAAGGCCATTTCGTCAAAATTTCGGACTTAAACTATAAATCCAACTGAAGATAAAATAATCTCTCGAAATCAGGAACCCCCACAACTCGGCTGTGGCCACTTGGCCAAAGGAATGCGGCGGAAACGCGGCAATTACCGCGTTTTCGCGGCTTCGTTAGGGAGTTAGGGGGAGCGTTTGCTCCCCTAATATTTGTACACTCTCATATGTTAGGTTTTGCCTATAAATACTGGAATTTTCAGAGCGTACGGGGAACGACCATACAGAGATGAATTTAGTCCACTTTTTCATTCTTTGTAGTGTAGGTTTTGCTTTTCTTTTCATGTAATTTTCAGTTTTAATTTATGTAAATAGAGGAGATCAGAGTTTCATAGGAGAATGAGAACGAAGCTTGTGCTGAGAGTGGTACCGGTGTAAGATTTTCTTCTTTTCTCTTATTATTATAAATTCGAATCCGTAGTTTCCCTTTTATATATACACTTTGTTTTTCTTCTTCTTCTTCTTCTCTACTTTTCTTCTTTTGGTACCAATTGTTATCCAAGTGAGTCTTAAAGCAACGAAAGAGCCTTGCCTTTGCGAGTGCCACCGATAGCTCATGACGATGGATTTTGAGTTTCATTCTGTATCACTTCATACTCGCAACGTCTTGATGATATAATGTGGAGGACACGAAAATCAACTCTTATGGGTTATACGTTGATCGCCTCACTTCAAGGTAACTTCATTGCAAGAGATTCAAGGTAAGCATTTGGCCAAAAGAGGTAAGTAACTTTTAGATTCTTTTCTTTTTATTCTTTAGTTTAGAACACCACAATCGACCACTTCTTTTATCACTCCTTTTTCATTTCTTTGTACATATCATTTCTAGTATCTCTATCTTCTTAATCTACCATCTTCTTGCTAATTTAACTTTAACTCCATTTTTCCTTTTTCTTTTAAAGGACTAAAGAAGAACTTTAACCATACTTTGTAGCCTAACAGAGAACTTACTAAAAAACTTCCATCGCTAGTCCCTCCTTGTGGATCACGACCCGCAGAGCCACTTGCTATTGCGGTATAATTGAGTAATTTGCACTCTTTAATCTTAAAATCTGAAATACTGCATTTTGTGTGCAGGTTCTAACTCAATCAAATTTTGACGCCGTTGCCGGGGAGGGACAGTGAGTTATTCTCTCTTTAAAGTTTATATTTTTTGTTAACCTTCTTCTTTATTTTTGTGTACAGATTTAACAATAAGGAATTCTAGCTACAGTGGACATATAAGTGGTTCTAGACTCTGCTCAAGAAAGCAAAGCCCAGAAGCCCTCAGATTTGCTACATTTCTGTGGTAATCTGAGTGAACTACTAACCTGTATTTTCTGCAGATTGGCTGTAGTGCAAAGTTTAATATCTGTAACTATCTATTTTCTTATTTGTCTCACTGTACTTACTTTCTAACCTCAACAGTAAAATGATGTTTGTTAAATGCTAATAACAGTTTAGACTTTGCATTTAGGCACGTGTCTAATTCGTTTACATTTTACATTACTGTTGAAGAGTGTTGAAGTAAAAGGTACGTTTGCATGGCATATAGTTTAGGAAACGTTCTTGAGTGATTATTTGCTTGTTGAATATTACTTTTCTTTATCCTGCACACTTTGCACAATCAATCTTAAGGGCTTGTCCTATAAACAAGATAAGGTGGAGAAGTCATTACCCTCTCTTAGCCCACAAACAATCTCCTCACTTACTAACCCAAGCCTAACTAAAAATGAGTAGACGTTGGCCCTAGGGACATCTCGGACTCAATTAGGAGATTATCCTCAGGGGGAATGTGTTAGAATTTGACTCCTGCCAAATCAGTGTCTAAGGAAAGGGATTGAGGGGCGAAACCCCGAAGGCTGGTGGTTTGGCTTAATTAGGCCCGTCGCTTTTGCGTGGATACCTCCCATCAATCTTGCCTTGGCCTGGCTGATTAGCTTGTGGTCAAAATCTGCATTATACCTCCCGTGGACAGTCTAACTAGTTAGGAGTCGTCTAGGTCAAAGGTCTATCCTAACTTAGTTTAGAATTTTTTTCTTTATTTATTTGTTTGTGTTTTATTGTGTGATATGGCTTATAATAATAATTTTTTCAATTCTAATGGTAATCCATATTACACCTCTTTTTCGGATATTACCAATCCGGCATATCATAACTTTAACCAACCTAGTGTGCCGGATTGTCTTATCCGAATCAATATAACCCATGCCCCCAATCTTTTAACCATAGCTTCCAGAATAATTTCAACTCTTCACAAAGTCAATGGGGATTCATCTCCCCGAGTCCAATTTTCAACCAACTTGTCCTCCTTATCCACCTTGTCCACAATATTTCCAAGATTCATACTCAGTTCCACCAGTCCAAAATAGAAAACCATCAATTTTGGAAATAAGTATGCGTGAGTCCAAACAACAATCACAAAATCTAATGGACTCACAATTTCACCACCAATTTCAAAATAACACTTCATCTTTTCAAGACCAATTGCAACAAAACGATGAACCAATAACTATAAAAAGATGCTTGAAGCCATGACTCAGGCTCAAAACGCTCGTAATCATGACATAGATATGATGGTTCAAACTCTACGTTCTCATCATTTGACCAATTCTTATGTCCCTAACCATTCTGTTAGAGCCGAAGAGTCATGTTGTTTTAAAAAACAAGGTTCCATTTCAGCACAATCATTTGAACTTACCCAAACTCTAAATTTTGAAAGTGACATTGACGGTTTGGCAAGTTATCCCTTTTCTGAAATTGAACTTGAGAATGAATATGATCATGAACCTCAACTTAGTGATTCAATTCTACTTCCTGATTCAATTATGACTCCGGTTTATTCATCTGATTTCAATCTTTTTCCCGAGTCAACATTGGATCCGGTGCTAATTCATAATGGATTGAATCGCCCATCTTTGATGATCATCCTATTGAACTTGACCAATTTCATACTTTTGAAAGTCCCATTGACAAATTGGCAAGTTCTCATTTTTATGAAATTGAACTCAATGAGAAATATGACCTAGATTCTCAATTTTGTGATCCAGTTCAAATTCCCAAATCAATATTGACTCCTGTTTTGTTACCCGACTTGAGTAATATTTTAGAGTCAGTTTTGATTCCCACACCTGTCATTCTTGAACTTGAATCACCAATATTAAGTCACATTCCATTGTGGGAAAATGAATGTGGAGTTGAGTTTCAACTTCTTGATTTGGACCCACTTCCATAACTAATCTTGACTCCTAAACCTTTACTTGACTTAAGTCACTTTCCTGAATCGGTATTTGTTCCCGTACTTCCTAAGTTCAAGTCAATCATTTTATCTTTTCACACTCCATTTTGGGACAAGGTGGTTGACAAAATTGACTCCGAAATTAATTATGGAATTTGGAAATTAGTTGGGGTTAAATTTTTAATAAAAATCCTTCATGTATACATCATTTTAGTGGGTTATATTAGAGAGATTTCTTGTGGATTCTTCCGAACTCCATGCAAAGTCGATTGGGCCGCATTTCGTGGACCAATCAGATCACCACCGAAACCACCACCTTAAGATAGTATATTCCTCCCCTGTCTTCTTTTTCATGCATCTATGCATTAATTCATACATTGACAATGCATGAGATAGGTGTGGGGAGGGTTCTAACATAACTTAGATTTTTCTTTTTATTTTTATTAAAAAATTTAAATTTTCTTTACTTTTAAAAACTTTTTGAAAATAGAAACAATATTTTGACATATTTTTTGCAAGAAATTAAGTCAATTTTATGGAATAGGAAAATCAAAATTAGGATTTCTTAAACTTGATCAAAATAAGATTATTTGTTTGATTTTTAGGGTTAGGAAGATAATTTGTCAAAGTAATTTAGTCTTGATCTTTATCTTAATGAAATATGCACACTTCATGCACACTTAGGATTCAAAAATAAAGATTCTTATTCCTTATAAAAAAAGAAAAAAAGAAAAAATATATCTATGAAAGATGAACAAATCTAATTATTGATTAGCTAGGTGCTTTGGCCTATGTAAGCCTTGGTATTTATGCGGAAGATGATTAAATAAGTTTGAGAAAAAATATATATATAAAAAAATCTCTGATTAAGCTGGGTATTTGTGCCTAATAAAGTATAAGTATTCACGCCTAAAAGCGGTTCATATAATAAAATCCTTAGTTTTGTGGCCTTATTTGCTGAGTCCTTAAGTCCTGGGGTGTTTCTCACCCATGCCCTAAGACCGTTTGGTTTGGGAGTCATCGATTAAAGGCTCGTTACATGGACAGATTAGAAAGCCTAATAAAACTAAGGAATAATATCACCAAATATATATATATATATATATATATATATAAATAATAAATAAGAGTTAGAGTTAAAGAACCCTTAGTCAAAATTTTTACGGTCACAAGGTGCATATGACTTAGAGTAAAGTAATAGACTAGATGAGAAGTACAATTTGACTCCTTACTTTGATTGATAACAAATTTTTGAATAGAGACTAAGTTTAGGAATGAAAAATTCGGTTTTCCTATAAGTTATAGATTACTTAAAACTTACAATAATATTTCAAACATTTTTCTTTCAAAATGTGTTTTCAAAATACTAACATTTTTCTCTTTCTTTACGGATTTTGTGGGTGTAATCCACTGAAAATCCTCACGAGACAAAACTAATCCTCTAGGGGTAACCTAGAGGTTTAACGGCTTGTTGCACATGCTCAGTGCAATCGCGTGACTTGCGAAAGTGGTCTAATAATTTTTTGTTTAGTTGTTTTGCTCGAGAACGAGCAAAAGATAGGTATGGGAGTGTGATCGGTCACTAATATTGCACATTCTGTATCATATTCTCATACTTATTATAGAATAAACTCTACTTTTTTCTAATTATTGTTTAATTTATTTACAGGCCCATTACTAAAGGAGAAGGAAGAGAAATGAGCCCAAAAGCCTATCAAATTCTGATTTAAATCAAAATTAATTCGAAGTCAGTAAATCAGGGCAGATCAGGTCAGTTCAGATCGGTTGAAAACCAGTTAGAACAAATTCCTACAAATCAATCGGTTGAAGCCAAAGATCAAAGGCCATTTCGTCAAAATCTCAGACTTAAACTGCAAATCCAGCTGAAGATAAAATAATCTCTCGAAACCAGGGACCCCCACCACTCGGCTGTGGCCACCTGGCCATAGGAATGCCGCGTAAACACGGCAATTGCCACGTTTTCGCGGCTTTGTTAGGGAGTTAGGGGGAGCGTTTGCTCCCCCTATCTTTGTACACTCTCATATATTGGGTTTTGCCAATAATACTGGGATTTTCAGAGCGTACGGGGAGCGACCAAGCAGAGATAGAATTTAGTTCACTTTTTCATTATTTGTAGTGTAGGTTTTATTTTTCTTTTCAAGTAATTTTCAGTTATAATTTATGTAAATCAGAAGAGATCAGAATTTCACAAAAGAATGAGAACGAAGATTGTGCTGAGAGTGACATCGGTACAAGATTTTCTTCTTTTCTCTTATTGTTAAAAAATCGAATCTGTAGTTTCTCTTTTGTATGTACTTTGTTTTTCTTCTTCTTCTTCTTCTCTACTTTTCTTATTTTGGTACCAATTTCTATCCAAGTGAGTCTTAAAGCATCGAAAGAGCTTTGCCTTTGCGAGTGCCACCGATAGCTCATGACGATGGATTTCGAGTTTCATTCTGTATCACTTCATACTTGCAATGTTTTGATGATATAATGTGGAGGACACGAAAATCAACTCTTATGGGTTATACGTTGATCGCCTCACTTTAAGGTAACTTCATTGCAAGAGATTCAAGGTAAGCATTTGGCCAAAGGAGGTAAGTAACTTTTAGATTCTTTTCTTTTTATTCTTTAGTTTAGAACACCACAATCAACCACTTCTTTTATCACTCCTTTTCTATTTCTTTGTACATATCATTTCTAGTTTCTCCATCTTCTTAATCTACCATCTTCTTCCTAGTTTAACTTTAACTCCATTTTTCTTTTTTCTTTTAAAGAACTAAAGAAGAACTTTAACCATACTTTGGAGCCTAAAAGAGAACTTACTAAAAAGCTTCCATCGCTAGTCCCTCCTTGTGGATCATAACCCGCATAGCCACTTATTATTGCGGTAGAATTGAGTAACTTGCACTCTTTAATCATAAAATCTGAAATACTGTATTTTGTGTGCAGGTTCTAACTCAATCATTTTGGTAGCTATCTCTAACTCCTATTTTTATTCATGCTTTCATATAAATATTTTTAGCATGTTTTGGTTTCAATGTTCATTATGTTAAATGATCATGTTTTGTTCTTCATGTGGTGATTATTTGTATAGATGTAGTTTTTGTTGAAACTTGTGTTTATACTTGTACAAGTAGTAAGCTACACTTGATTATCATAAGTGTGCCTCATTGATCATTTGTACTCATTATATGTACATATACAACTTAGTTTTGATGATTCTTTTATTTACACTTGTTTCCCTATTTTTGTATATGTTTAGCTTCATGTATATGTTCCTTTTGTCTAAAATTAATAGATATCATGTACATCCTTGAGTTAATTGCCTTTCATGCAAAATTCTATTATGGACTCATCTATGTTTGGATATGTATGTATACCTTTAAGTTCAATAAAACATACATATACCTTGATGCTTGTTTAGTTTTGATTGAAATTTTAGTTTTGATGATTTTCATATTTTTGATAAAAGAAATTCATGTTTGTTTTGAACCAAATTGATTATTTTCATGAATATACTATTCACATGATTCTTGTGCACTCACATTTCTTTTCTTTACTCATGACCTTATTTTCATGAGCATTTATGAGCCTTATAGATTTCGAGTGTCAACTCTTGTGTATTTAGCATGCTTCATGGGATATATGATTTGTTTTCATGTTTGTAGAATTTTTAACTAGTTTTTCAAAAATTACATTAAACTAATTATTTATTCTTCATTTGGCAGTGTTTTCAATCTACAACTATTTTCAAATCTTATTTTTGAAAACTTCTACCCTATAAGGGCCGATGTTTGGGCGATCATGCCTTGTATACCCGTATTGAATATCTTTTAAACTTGTCCGTGATAAGGGTAGTACTTATGAGTTATACACATGATCTTCATAGAATTTTTTTTTTGTATACTCATATGAGTTTCTTATATATGCATGCTTCAAATTTCAATTAGTGTCATTTTCTATTTGTATTTCCATTTTCATACATACATATGATTTGATTATGCTTGTTTTATAAAATCATTACATTTTTAAAGTACAAATTATATTTATGTTAAGCTTGAGTTTATTCCAAATGTTAATTGGTATCTTTACAAGCTTATACATTGATTTCAATTGGTATTTATTTGATATCAAAATATACTTCATGTTTCACCTTCAATTGGTGTCAAAATCTACTATTGGTATCTTAAAAAAAAATTTTTACAAGAGGTCCAACTTTAGTTTTGTAAACTACTATTTGATTTCATTGATATCAAAATCTATTTTGTTGACTTCAAGAAATTTCAAAAAATTATTTTAAAAGTGGTTTCAAAATTTGTTGATATGTATTGCATATATGCAGGGGGAGCTTAACATCTTCTATATATATATAGATTCATGTTGAGTGTATCTCACATTAAGGAGCTTGATCTCTCTTCTTTATGTGGTACACGTGTGTAGGGGTAGCTTAACATCTCCGTTTATACATTGTATATTATACTTTATGTAGGTTAGGCTCTAATCATCCCTTCTCTATGTAATGCATGTATGCAGAGGGAGCTAATTTACCGTCTTTCCTCTTCATGAATGTATATCGCATATAAATCTTTATTGTTCGATTGTTTCACCCTTTGTTGATAAATTGACAAAAAGGGGGAGAAGAATTTAGTGAGTTTATATATGCATGCTTAATATTTGGTATTTATGCATATATGTTTTGTTTAATTTATGCATTTTATTGAATATTAATTTGTTTATTGCTATGCATGAGTTAAGGGGAAGCTTCTATGAAACTTAACTTAATCCATGCATATATAACTCCATGAGTTTTATCATCATCAAAAAGGGGAAGATTGTTGGCCCAAGGCCCATCATTCTAGTTTTGATGATGATTAACTCATGTAGTTATAGTACTAATGATCTTATGCTTATTTAGTTTCAGATATTTGATCAAGATCTTAGTTGGCGTTTAGCTTCAACAAAAGATTCAAAGTCAAGTTTTTAAGCTAGTACTCGTTTATTCATGAGCTCGCGCATCAAGATCGCATCTAGTACTCAAGAGGAGTCTAACTCATGGATCAAGGTTTGAACCAAGTCAAGATGGAGAAGAAGATTTTCAAGAAGACTTGTGTCATATTTGTAAGTGTCAAGATTTAGTTTTAGATAAAATGTAAATGATAGATTAGTTGTGGGTTGCTTAAGCTCATACACACACATAAAATTTATATAGTATTTTCATAAGAATAGTTTTGATTTTAGAAAATATCGTTTTGGCTTTTGAGCTACAAAGTATACATCATTATGTTTTATGATTAGATTTCATCAAAATAAGTTTATATAGTTTATATGTGTTTTGGATTTCATCCATGCACATTATTGGTTCAAATGTTCAGAAAAACTTATTTGATGTTTCTATATCATATGTTTGAGTTTTGTATTTATCAAAACTTATTTTAGAGCTTATTACCAAAAACATAGATATTTCATCTCATATGCGTATTGGATCATATCCATACACACTAAGCTTCAAAAGTATTTAAAATATCTTATTTTTGTATTTGGAGAAGTTTTGAAAAAATCATTTTTCAAATTTAAGAATGTTTTGAAAAATACGGATTTTGTTTAAGGCAAAATTTCTATATCACAAAAATGTTTCAAAAAGTTTGTAATATGTGTTGATTTTTGAGCACACACATTTGTACTTCAAAGTATTTTAATGAAATTATTTTTGTAAATTTTTAGTGATTTTATGAGATTTTATAAGAGTTTTAAAAACCAAGTTTTTATCCTAAAAATTTGCTGACCTGGCCTTCTGGCAGTCAATTGACTAGTCAACCGATCCAGAAGTCGGTCGACTGGGTGGTCGACATATGTGCACAGAACGTGCACAGACCTTTTGGCTTGAGGGCCGGTTGACCGGACGGTCGACCGACAGGTCAAGCCCAAGGAACGGTCGACCGGCAGGCCCCAACAGTCAAAAATATGACCGTCGGCCAGTCGACCGACAGCAGAATCTTCTACTGAGTTGGCTCCCAACAGCTAGTTTTTAATCCCCTATAAAATGGTGTTTCCTTGGCCTTTTTTATACAAGATTTTGAGAGGGTTTTAAAGCCAGTTTTTTCCATCTCTCTTAGAGTTTTTCTCTACTTGTTTTAGGTTAAAACTTTCATATCAAAAGGAGAGTTTTCAAGAGTGTTTTCCAAAAGAGATTTCTTGAGTTTTCAACCACAACTCTATCTAGTTTTTCTCACACAAACTTGAGCTTTCCATTACTATAATCCTATAGAATCTCTCTTGTAAGAGTATTTGTGGTGATCAAAGTGTTGAGATCACCAAGTGTTCATCTTTGTATTTGAGGAGGCGAACTTCCGGGTTAGTGTTTGTAACGAGTTCTTGTGGGAGCTCAGTGTAGAAGTGCGGCCTCGACAAGCTAATGTACTTACGGAAACAAGAGAGGGACTAGTGAGTCCAAGAGTCTTGTGTGAACTCGTTGTAGGTGTTGCGGCACCGAGTGATCCAATGGGATTGATTCAAGTTGAAATCCTTCATAGTGTTAAAGGTGGGGACATAGAGCAAGGGTGCTCGAACGTCAAAACAATTCTCCCGTGTTTTCAATTGCTCATCTCTCTCTCTCTCTCTCACTTGTGTTTATATATCTTACATGCTTATATTATTTATCTCTTTATATGTTTGATATACTTGTGCTAAATTGATATATGCTTGGGATTGTTTGCTCATGCTTGTATTTAACCAAGAGAGCCATAGTGGCACCTCAACTTTTAATCTAGAGGAATCTTAAGGAGATAGTTGATTAGTCACATATATTGCATATACATTATCACCTCATCGTACTTTTTAGCTAATAAATCCTATTAATAAGTCTTCTTCTTCTTTGTTTAATGTAGGCCCAATTGCTAAAGGAAAGGAAAGAGAAACAAGCCCAAAAGCCCACCAAATTCTGATTTAATTTAAAATAAATTCGAAATCAAGGAATCAGGACAAAATCTTGACATATCAGAGAGGTTAAAAACCGGTTGAGAAGAATTCTCCCTGAATCAAGCGGTTGAAGCCAACAATCAAAGGCTGTTTCGTCAAATCCTGAAGCTGCAATGAGAAAACCAGCAGAAGATATGGCAAATCACCAAACCGGAGCATTCCACCAATTGGGTGTGGCCACATGGCCACACCAGGGCCGCGGAAACGCGGCCCTAGCTGCGTTTTCGTGGCTTGTTGAAGTCATTTGGGGGAGCGTTTGCTCCCCTAATCTTCCCGGGATCTCCCCCTCTGGTTTTTCCCTATAAATACCAGTTTCAACAGAGGAAAACGGAGCGAAGACTAGGATTAGAATTTTTGTTTATTTTCTAAGGATTTAGGCTCTTTGTTATATAGTACAAAAGTTGTATTTTTGTTTTTCAATTTGTAGTCCAGTACAAATACTTGTGAAAGAGAGGAATTGAGTGCTTGTACTTGAAGATTGAAGTGACATCAATACAAGAATCGAGCCACATTTTCTTCCACTCATATTATGGTATGTCATGCATTATTTACTTGCTTTCTTCTTTGTTTTTCATGAGTAGCTAGATCGTTTTCTGGGCTCACTATTGTACCTCTCTTCAATTCTTCTTCTCTTCTGATTTTAACGAAAAAGACCCAATGAATCATTTGCATGCTTTACTTCAAACTTTCTAAAGTCAATCTTAAGTTTTGCCTATGATCAAATTGAGACATTTAGGATTTCAATAGAAGAATGAACAGTTGAGTAGTGAGATAGTGAGCCCAGATTTTCTTCCTTATTATAATCAACAAAACAATTTTTGAGCTTTTTAAATCACCTTCTCCAAAGCCTTCTCTAAAGTTGCAATTTCTCTTTTAATCATCTCCTCCTTTTCATTCTCTTTTCACTAAAAAAAATGAGCACAATCTTTGTTGATAAATGAATCACCGAAAAGCTTTCATCGCATTCCTCCTCGTGGACACGACCCGTTAGCCACAAGCTATACGGTAAATTCTTAACTCTTTAATTGTTCTTTCATTTTAGCAATCAAATTTTTGGCGCCGTTGGCGGGGAGGGAACGGTGTATTTGTTTTTTAACAAGTTTTTTGTGTTGTTTCAGGGACTTGAAGATTCAGATCTAGCATTTAAGCTTTGCAAGAGAAGACTTGCAAATTCTGTGCCCCTACTCTCGAAAGTAGGAAACAGAATTTCAAGAAATTGCGTTGCAAAAGTTTAAAATTTCATTGGACTACTAAAACTCTTTTTTGCAGGACATATTGCTCGCAAAAAATTAAGTTTTTGTACATTATATTCTTGCTATTTCTGCTATCCACCATCCCTGTTTTAATCCAACAGTAATTTGAGTAATTGTTAATTGCTTAAAAAATGTTTATACTTGCATTCTAGGCATTTGTCTAATTACGTTTATTTTACAATTACTGTTGAAGATAGCTGGAGACAAGGTATGTATGCATAGCATATAGTTTAGGAAACATTCTTGGGTGATATTTGCTTTTGAATGCTACTTTTCTATATCTTGCACACTTTGCACGAATCAATTTAAAAGGCAAAACCCAAGTCAAGATAAGGTGGGGAAGTCATTACCCTTCCTTAACCCACAAACTATCTCCAAGCACGCACAACCTAAGCCTAAGTAAAATCTGATAGACGTTGGCCTTAGGGACATTTCGAACTCATTAGGAGATTATCCTAAGGGGGAAGGTGTTGAAATTTGACTCCTGCCAAATCAGTGTCTAGGAAGGGGATTGAGGGCCGAAAGCCCGAAGGTTGGTGGTTTCTTAATTAAGGAACGTATTTGATGAATAACCTCCCACCAATCTTGCCCTGACTTGGCTGATTAGCTTGTGATCAAAGTCTACATTATACCTCCTGTGGACAATCAACCAGTTAGGAGTTGTCTAGGTCAAGGTACCTTAGATTTGGCTTGGTTGTTTTCTTTTCTTGACTGTTGGTGAACTTGTTTGAGATTGTGTATGCAAGTGTGGTCAAGAGACCATAATTCATCTAGGTTAACTAGAAACACATCACCACCCAAGTTTGAAACATGACCAGATTCGATTATGGATCGACCAACATCTTTGCACGATAGGTTCTATCCCATTAGAACATCACTTCCATCCTGCATCCAACTTCCATCGGTTGGTGAACACAACTTTCAGCTTAAGTCACAGTTCATCAATACACTCCCGAAATTCCATGGCTTAGAGCCCGAAGATGCTTATTTCTTCATAAGAGAATTTGAAGAAGTATGCTTAATGATGAAAATCCCACACCTTGCAGATGATGCTATTAGGTTGAGATTTGTCCCATTTGCTCTTAAGGACTTAGCCAAGAAATGGCTCTATAGCTTAGCGGTCGGCTCTATCACATCCTGGGATGGTTTCATCAAGGTCTTCTTGAAGAAATTCTATCCAATCCACAAGACCGCTCTCGTTAGGAAAAACATCATGCAGTTCAAGAAAGAACCTAGTGAGCCATCCTCATCATGGAATAGAGAAATATCGACAATACCAAATTCTTTATGACAGTTTAGACTACTCGACCAAGACCCTCTTAGAAAGCATGTGCCAAGGGGGATTCTTGCAGAAGGATGAGCATGAAGGATGAGATTTATATGAGAATCTAGCTGAAAAGACCATCCAATGGGAACCTACTAGTGAAAGCTCTAGAAATTCAAACTCTATCTCTTCAAAAGAAGGTCTCCATTCGATTGAATCATTCATAACTAACGAGGCTACCTAGCGAGAAGACTGGAAGCTTTAGAAACTAAGGAACCAAGTCCAGTCAATCAAATCAGCCCGAATTAATTTCAACTCCGGGTTGTACTTACTGTCAGGCCATGAATCATGTGTTTGAGGAGTGTCCTGTATTTCAAGCTCACCAACACTTTCCTGAACCGATGAATGCGGCCTTTTCAAGGCCGAACAATGATCCTTACGCTCCAACGTACAATCCTGGCTGAAGAAATCACCCAAATTTCTCATGGAGCCATCAAAATAATGACCACCCACGGTCAAATCATGCAAGCCACTTCCATCACTCTAATAATTCTTCCAATCATCAACCCAATTTTTCCAATCACCCTCACAATTCTCCTAACAATTTTTCAAATTATCAAGAAAATTTTCCCAACCAAGCTCCACTATCTTCCTTCCAGAATCCTCATCTCGAAAGGAGAATGACTGATTTTGAGAGAAACATGAAAAGGTACATGAAGAACCAAGATTCTCTCATGCAAACAATACAGAGGCTAGAGGGTCAAATGAGCCAGTTAGCCAATCCACAACATGAGAGGCAAAAGGGTACCTTGCCAAGTCAACCAATTATGAATCCTAGGAATTCAAAACAAGCTCATTTGGTTGAGGGTCAATCACTGAATCAATGTAATGATGTTCATACATTAAGGTCGGGAAAGAAAGTTGATAACCAAGTGTCAACACCACCTAATACTAGTCAGCACAATCACACTTCAGCATCCACCTCATCTAATCCCACTCCTAAATTTAATAAATCTGAAAAAGATAAGTCAATCAGTCATGTGCACCAGCCTATAGCACCATTTCCTAATAGGCTGAAAAACAAGTAAAATCCACACATGGATAAGATAATTGAGATCTTTAATCAAGTAAAGATAAATGTGCCACTTCTTGATGCCATCCAACAAGTTCCATCTTATGCTAAGTTTCTTAAGGACATGTGCACCAAGAAGAGATAGACTAATGTACCTAAAAAAGTCTTCTTAGCCACTAACATTAGTGAGCTAACATTAGTGAGGTACTATCGGGTCCGATCCCTGTTAAGTACAAGGATCCAGGTAGTCCAACCATTGCCTGTACAATAGGACAAGCCGAGATTAGTCGTGCACTTCTTGACTTGGGGGCAAGTATCAACTTGCTTCCATTCTCAGTTTATCAACAACTCGGGTTGGGCGATCTTAGTCCAACTCGAGTCACTATCCAACTGGCTGACCGTTCAGTAAAAGTCCCAAAAGGAGAGATTAATGATGTTCTTATCTGGGTCGGGGAGTTTATTTACCCTGTCGATTTCATAGTTCTAGAGACACAACCTGTGTCCAACTCCAATCATAGGGCTCAAACTCCTGTTATCCTAGGGCGACCATTCCTTACTACTGCCAATGCCATCATTAATTGTAGGAATGGGTCCACGAGGTTAACTTTTGGGGACATGACTAGGGAAGTCAATGTCTTCAACCTAAAAAAATAACCTCGTAAGATAAAAGATCAACCATTTGAGGTAAATTTTGTTGAAAATAATTGTGATGAAGAAAGTGAAGATATAAAAGATGAGTCGCTGTTTCTTAATAAATTACTTAATGAAGGTGATTATCTTGATGAGAAGGCAAATGTTGGAGATCCTAATGTTAGAGTACCCTTTAAAAAGGGGAAATTTGATTTGAATATCTTCACTTTCTATGAGCCAACCAATAAATCGCATGAGAATATAATTCAAGAACCTCAGATTGACATACTCTTTGAAAACCTCTTCAAAGAAGAACTCATGTGTTTGGATGAACCAACTAGGGATCATTTGGTTAATTATACATTTCCAGGGGAAAGTGTTGACCTAAACTTTGAGGAGATCTATGAAACTGAGTTAGAATTCTTAGGCATTCATAATGAAGAAGTTCCAACTGAGAAGTGTGGCGGAGATAAATTTTTGAATAATGATTGTAGTAATATGAGGAAGAAACACCTAAAGAAGGTGAGACTGGGGAGGAAGGAAGCTAAACTGACAAAACAACTGGCCTCCCCACTTTGCCCTATAAAGAGGACCCATTGGAATGATGGGAAGAGAGCTAGAGGGATAAGGCCGAAAAAGATTTAGGTGTAGGAGAAACTTGATGTTGTACATATTTCTGTATAATATATGCACCTCTTTTACATTTCATTTCATGCATATATACATTTCTTTCATACGTTGGGGATAATGCACGAGATAAGTGTGGGGGAGGGTTCTAACATGATGACTAATATAACTTGAAAAAAAAATTGTATATATATATATATAATACTTTTTGAAAGGTAAGAACAATATTTTGATATATTTTTGTAAGAAATTAAGTCAATTTTAAGGAATAGGAAAATCATAATTAGGATTTCTTACACTTGGTCAAAATAAGATGACTTACTTGATTTTTAGGGTTAGAAAGAAAATTTGTGAAAGTAATTTAGTCTTGATATTTATCTTGATAAAATATGCACAATAAATACACTTACACACTTAGGGTTTAAAAACAAAGACTCTTATGCTTTATAAAAAAAATATATATGTATGAAAAAAGAAAAAAATAATAAACTAATCTAATTATTGACTAGCTAGGTGCTTTGGCCTAAGAAAGTCTAGGTATTTATGAAAAAGATAATTAGATAAGTTTGAAATATATATATATATATATATATATATATATATATATATATATATATATATATATATATATATATATATATATATAAATTCTCTGATTAAGCTGGGTATTTGTGCCTCATGAAGCATAAGTATTCAAGCCTAAAAGGGGAACATTTTATAAATAAACATCTTAGTTTCGTGGCCTTGTCTGCTCGAGTGTTTAAGTCCTTAGGGGTGTTTTCTCACCTGGTGCCCTAAAACTGTCCGATTTGGGTGTCACTGACTAAAGGCTCGTTACATGGGCAGATTAGAAAGCCTAATGGAATTGAGGAATAAATACCACCAAAAATAAATATAAATAAGGCATAGGAGTTAATGTTAAAGAACCCTTAGTCAACTTCATAGTCACGATGGTGCATACGACTCAGGGTAAATTAATAGGCTAGATGAAAAGTACAATTTGACTTCTTACTTTTATTGATGACATATTTTTGAATAAAGACTGAGTTTCGGAATGAAAAATTTGATATTCCTATAACTTATAGATTACTTAAAGCCTTACAAATATACTTCAAATATTTTCTCCTTTAAAAATGCATTTCAAAAATACTAACTTTTTTCTCTTTCTTTATGGATTTTGTGGGTGCAATCCACTGAAAACCTTCACGAGACAAAATTCATCCTCTAGGGGTAACCTAGAGGTTTAACGGCTTGTTGCACATGCTCAGTGCAATCGAGTGACATGCGAAAGTGGTCTAATAATTGATTAGAATTAGTCTAATGTTTTGCTCGGGGGCGAGCAAAAGATAAGTGTGGGGGTGTGATTAGTCACATATATTGCATATACATTGTCACCTCACCGTACTTTTTAGCTAATAAATCCTATTAATAAGTCTTCTTCTTCTTTGTTTAATGTAGGCCCAATTGCTAAAAGAAAGGATAGAGAAACAAGCCCAAAAGCCCACCAAATTCTGATTTAATTCAGAATAAATTCGAAATTAAGGAATCAGGGCAAAATCTTGACATATCAGAGAGGTTGAAAACCGGTTGAGAAGAATCCTCCCTGAATCAAGCGGTTGAAACCAATAATCAAATGCTGTTTCGTCAAATCCTGAAGCTGCAATGAGAAAACCAGCAGAAGATATGGGCAAATCACCAAACCGGAGCATTCCACCAATTAGGTGTGGCCACACAGGGCCGCATTTCCACAGCTTGTTGAAGTTAGTTGGGGGAGCATTTGCTCCCCCAATCTTCCTGAGATCTCCCCCCTCTGGTTTTTCCCTATAAATACCAGTTTCAACAGAGGAAAAAGGAGCGAAGACTAGGATTAGAATTTTTGTTTATTTTTTAAGGATTTAGGCTCTTTGTTAGATAGTACAAAAGTTGTATTTTTGTTTTTCAATTTGTAGTCCAGTACAAATACTTGTGAGAGAGAGGAATTGAGTGCTTGTACTTGAAGATTGAAGTGACATCAATACAAGAATCGAGCCACATTTTTTTCCACTCATATTATGGTATATCATGCATTATTTACTTGCTTTCTTCTTTGTTTTTCATGAGTAGGTATATTGTTTTTCTGGGCTCACTATTGTACCTCTCTTCAATTCTTCTTCTCTTCTGATTTTAACGAAAAAGACCTAATGAATCATTTGCATGCTTTACTTCAAACTTTCTAAAGTCAATCTTAAGTTTTGCCTATGATCAAGTTGAGGCATTTAGGATTTCAATAGAAGAATGAACAGTTGAGTAGTGAGATAGTGAGCCCAGATTTTCTTTCTTATTATAATCAACAAAACAATTTTCGAGCTTTTTAAATCACCTTCTCCAAAGCCTTCTCTAAAGTTGCAATTTCTCTTTTAATCATCTCGTCCTTTCCATTCTCTTTTCACTAAAAAAAATGAGCACAATTCTTTGTTGATAAACGAATCACCGAAAAGCTTTCATCGCATTCCTCCTCGTGGACACGACCCGTTAGCCACAAGCTAATTCTTAACTCTTTGATTGTTCTTTCATTTTAGCAATCAATAGTCCAGAGCTCTTCACCGGGAATTCAGCTACACTCTTTGGTTACACATAGTGTGTTGCATTTGATTTTTAATACTATATTAGTTGCATTAGATTAGCTTGTATACCTATTCATCCCCCCTCTAGGTGTATTTTCAGATATGTAGAGAGATAAGGTCTATTTATAACGCTCTGCCGATCTTTCTTTTTGTAACAGCCCTAAGAGAATTGTGTGCTCGTGCGAGTTGTTGCAACGTGCAGGTCCAATTCTCTTTGAACGGGTCCAGGGAGAACAATCTCAACAGATGTTTAAATCAAAATTTAAATAAACAAAATCAAAACAAAAAGTTTCAGGTTCAAGAACTCCCCTGAATCGAATTGCATTCATGTTCACAAGTCGTGTGTGCGCCACCCAAACCTAAACCCGGCATGCGCGTGCGTGTGAGGAGTGAGACAAGGCCCAACTATTCATTACAATAGGCTTGGGAGGAGTTAGTATATATATATATACTACTCAACCTCTCATCTCCTATTAATGTGGGACTAAAAACTTGGGCAAAATGGAGGGAAACTCAAGTTCCCCCCCCCCCCCCCCCATAAGAAAATAAGCCTAACAGTTCCCCCCAAAACTTGAGTTTTAGGAAAGATAAAACAAATCAACAATAATAAATAACAAAATCATCAAATCAAAAAACATGAATGAAATCGGGCAACATTATAATGTGGATTCGGGGTCGATAGCTTGTGACTTTGAATCTAGCTTTAGTGAATTTCATCGCCACCTGAGAGACACTATAGACTACGCTTTGAATTAGGCCTCTTTAACCGATATTGATGAAAGACACACACAATAAGTCTCCATCTATTGAGCGAGTAGATTGAGCGTTATAGGCCATGCTCACAATAACCAACTCATGAGACTTTCTTAGGGTTAGCCCTATCCCCAACTGCGGCCATCACGGTTCCTCTCACGTAGGTAAGTCACTCAAGGGAACTACAGCTGGATAATATACCATCTACACTACATGCATTGGAGTTATTAAAAGTAAAACTCAACCTTACCTAACTGTATCATAAGAGTATCGTCACTATAGAGACAGGGTAGTAGCTACAATACTACATATAGGACATAAACATATCTAAGTCGATGATCCACACGAGTATCACCAGTCCAGCTTGTTTCCACCACATTGAATCTTTTTCATGGAATTAACTCCTAATCAAGCAGGTTGGGCTCCCGCAGGCAGTGAACTCTACTATAGGTTTAACCCCATCTCTCTCGATGATTCTAGGACCACACTCCTAGAAAGACTTTTAGTCAACAGGTCAACAAGATTCCTTTCGGACTTTACAAAGTCTAGAATTACAATTTTGCTTAATAGGCACTGAACAAACTTAAATCTGATCTGAATATATCTGTTCATCTTCTTATTAGCATTCTCTTACTTTAGAATCTCAATAATAGATTTCAAATCAGTATGAGCTGAGATTGAAAGTATGGATTTAGGCAAAATAAAGAATTCTGATAGAAGATCCTTTAACTATTCAGCTTCAGAACAAGTTGTTCTAGAGCAATAAGCTCAGACTTCATGGTGCTTCTGGTAATCACTGTTTGTTTGCATGATTTCTAGGACACAGTACCACCACCGAACATGAATACATATTCGGTAGTAGACTTAACATTGTTGGAATCAGTGATCCAGTTAGCATCACTATAACCTTTCATAACATCAGGATATCAGTGTAAGTTAGACAATAGCCAATTTGCTTCTATGATATCTGAAAACTCTTTCTAGTGTAGTCCAGTATTCTCTACTAGGGTTACTGGTATATCTACTTAATTTACCTACTGCATAAGAGATGTTAGGCCTAGTCCTATTGGAAACATATAGAGAAGTGAACATATTAATTGAGAGTATTTCAGCTGAGACAGGCTCACCTGTGTTTTTTTTTAAAGCAATTGAAGAATAATATGGTATAAAAATTGATTTAGTGTTGCAAAAATTAAATTTATGAAATATAATTTCAATGCTATAAGCTATACTCAAAGAAATTTCAGTAGGGTTTTTGGATATTTTCATTCCCAATATCATTTAGATAGGATCTAGATCCTTCATATCAAAGTTTTGGGAGAGATAATCCTTTACCTTTTGAATTTCATCAAGAGAAGTTCTAAGGATAAAAATATCATCTACATATAGACAAAGGATGATATACTCATTGCCAAAATTTTTAGAATATATGCACTTGTCATGCTCATGGACAGTGAATCCAAATTTTGCAATAATTTTGTTAAACTTTAGGTGTCATTATTTAAGTGCTTGTTTAAGTCCATATAATGACTCCAAATTTTGTATACTTTTTTTTTCTTGTCCCTTAGTAATGAATTCTTTTTGCTAGTCCATGTAGATCTCTTCCTCGAGGTCTCCATTAAGAAAGGCAGTTTTCATATCCATTTGGTGTTATGAATTGATACACGTGCTAGAAGGATTCTGATAGAAAAGATCCTGGCAACAAGAGAATAGGTGTCAAAGAAGTCAATACCCTTTTGTTAGGTGAAACTCTATGGTTTTGTATTTGTCGACAGTGCTATCGGGTCAGAGTTTCTTCTTGAAATTGATTTACAACCAACCGGTTTGCATCTTGGAGGAAGGTCAGTGAGAATTTAAATGTTATTCTCCATTATAGACTTGATCTCACTGTCTTCCAGAAAAGAGATTTAGAAGAGTTTATTGCTTTCATGGAGGGCTAGGATCACTTTCCACAAGATATGTAAGAGTCCTAATTCTTTTGCTCCTTCTAGGTTCAGAATCATTGCAGGAGCAGAACTAGAAGAAGGGATATCAGAGGTAGAAGGAGTGCAAGAAGGATTACTAGGGATTTTAGATTTAAAAGGAAAGATGTTTTCAAAGTAAACAAAATCCTAGCTTGGATGATGGTGTTTTTAGATATTTAACTAATCTCATAGTTACTCACTAGGAATCAATTAATATTGCTATTTAGTGCATATCCGATGAAGATAGCATTAACAGTCTTGGGACTGTTTTCTTTTTCTTTGGTTCCGGTATTGAAACCTTAACCAAGAAACTCCAAACTTTAAAGAATTGGATGTTAGGAGTTCTCCCTTTTCAATGTTCATAAGGAGTAACATCAGAGTCTCTTTGGGGTACTCCATTGAGGATAAAATAGGCAGAGAGGAGAGCTTCACCCCAAAGGTTCTCGGGTGCACCTGAGCTGAGTAACATGCAATTAACTATATCAATCAATGTTCTGTTTTTTCTTTCAGCAACACCGTTGGACTGAGGTATGTAGGGAGCAGTTACCTCATTAATAATGCCGTGATCTTAGCAGTGCTAAATCATTTATTTGAGATATATTCTCCCTATGATTAGATCTTATAATTTTGATCTTCTTTCCAAGTTGGTTCTCAGCTTCAAGTTTATACACCTTAAACCAATCAATGACTTCATCCTTAGATTTGAAAAGATAGGTGTAACAGAATTTGCATTAGTAATCAATGAATGTCACAAAATATCTTCTATCGCCTCGGGTGAGAACTTTATTCGAGTCACACATATCACTTTGAATAAATTCGAGGGGTTCATAATTTCTTGTGATAGAATGAAAAGGTGTTCAGAGATTTTTGCCTTGAACACATATTTCATATTTAGAAGATGAATCAAAAGAAGACTTAGGAATGAGATTTAAGTTAATCATTTTCTTGATAGAATTGAAGCTGATATGTCCAAATCTTCCATGCCAGATATCATAAGACTCAATGTTCAAAGTAACAAGAATAGAAATTTCAATATCAGAAGAATTTATTACATTGAGATGGAAAAGGCCATCACAAACAAAACTCTTTCCAATGAAAATATTAGATTTGGAGATTACAAACTTATTGGAATCTTTCAAAATTCTGTAGCAAACTCTAAGAAGTGAATATTCGCTAATAAGATTCTTATAGTGTGGTACATGCAAGATCCCTTGAAGAGTTTTTTTCAGAGGTCATCATCAGATCAATGCGTCCAATTTTCGTTTTCTCTCTGGTTGAGTTATCTACCATGCTCACGCTTCCTTCATATTGTTTTTGATATGATTTAAACCAGAAGCGATCAGTACAAATGTGAATATTAGCTCTTGAGTCTAACTACTAGTCTGAACAGAAGGTGATTAAGTTGATAATAGGAAAAGAAAAAACTAACGTAAAGGAGTTGAAGTTCAGTTCCACCATGTTGACCTTGTGCCTGCTATTTCCTCCATTTTCTCTTGGTTGAGTTTTGACCGGTTCCTTCTTCCTGTTGAAATAATGAGGCACCAAGTGATTCATTCTCCCGATGTAGCAGAATCTTCTATCGATATTCTAGCCAGAGGTGTTTGGGTTTGAAGAAGGAAGACAGAGAAGATTTGAAAGAAGAGGAGTTGCATGGGGAGAAGAATGAAAATGATAGGGTTTTTTGAACTTCTTGCCTTTAAAATTCATGAATTTGCGCTGACGCTTATCCTCTACCAAGTTCACTTTAGTTTTCATATCTGACTTGATTTTGGAGTATTGCCTATGCTGGTCTTCTATGCGAGTCGCTTTTAGGGTTTGAATAAGGGTTAGGTCACCTTTCTTATGACAGAGGTCTCCAGTAACGACTGACCGGGATGAAGATATCAGTGAGACATGACACTTTATAATCATCAGAGAATTGATTTCCTTTCGGTTGAAGGTGTCAGATATGATCTTGAAATTCATAAAGTTGATCATTAGTTTATTCACTATCAATCATTATGAATTTATTGAATAAGGAGGAGGTGAATCTTCCGATTCCAGTATCATCGAGGCTATATTCATCCTCGAGAGTTATTCATAGTTCTTTAGCACTCTTATATTCATAATAAATATCATATAGACTATTAGAGAGTGCACTAAGAATCCTATAGAGACAATGATAGTCAATTTTCTCAGGTTTCAAATAGATGTAGGAGGAGTCTCAGCAGGAGAAGTTCCAACAGATGATGATTTAGGAGAAAGTGTAGGAATGGTGTCATCTATGTAGGGATGCCATCAGATGCGGATTATTCGCATATATCCGATTCTGAATCTGCTTTCATCCTGGATACGGATATCAATTTTCACATCTGTCAATATCTGTATCTGTATCCGTATTCGAAGGTTAGGTGCCAATACAAAAATGATAAAGGCAATATTCAGTTCGTATCCAATTCGATATCTGAAGGTTAAGTGCTTGATAATGATATTCGCATGGAAGAGACTATTCTTTAATGGAATGAGGTAAGAGATTTTGATATTTAAAGTTGGTGAAAAAGTAATGGTGGAAAGTATCCAATTCTTGCAAGAGTAGCACGAGATATTTTGAGTATTTTGACATCAATTGTGGCATCTGAATCAGCATTTAGCATCGGAGATCATGTAATCCATTGCTATAAAAGCTGAATGACAATGGATATGGTGCAAGCATTGATATGTACACAATAATATCATAGTATGCATCACATTTTATATTATTATAGATGAGATAAAAAGTAACATAAATATATATGTTTATTTATCTTTAACTGTATCTATTTTTACATATCTGATTAGTATCCACATCTGATCTGCTAATATCAGATCCATATTTGATATTTAATTTTGGCAGATATAAATATTATTTTTTCACATCTGCCAATATCTGTATCCATATTCGTATCCGAAGGTTGGGTGCGAATGCAGATATGGTAAAGGCAATATCTGATCCGTATACGATCCGATGACCCCCTACATCTATGGAGAATATGAGTCGTATGGTGGTCAACCAATATTTCATCTGATTTGCTCACGTCTTAAAGTATGCGCCAGAGAATTTTTCCAGTTTGACACCTTTGGAATGATCAGGGTTAGTCATAGTGATGGGATGATGCTACCTGAATTCTGTGTTTCAAAATAATTTGAAAATCTCAGAATTTAGGTTATGTTGGTAGCTTTTAAAAATAGTGTATAATTTCTTCTTTAATTATGTGACAAATGATTCTAGCAAGATATAGTTTATGTTAGTAATACTAAATTACAAAGGCTGACCAGCTTAATGTTTTCTAAGGTTACCAAATTTTACCAGTACAATTGGCCATGTTGGCGTAACTCAGGTGGGAGGTTTTCCGTACTTGGCGTTCCTTAATTACAAAACCACACAGAGTACCCTTAATTAGTTAAACACCAACTGAACGGAATTTTGGGAAAAGATTAACCTTTTAATTTTCTAATTAATACCTAGTATGAACTAGTAGGAATAAAATTATTGCAATTAATTCTTATACTAAGTTTGCAGGAAACAAGAGTAGAGCTCTTATTTATGTGAAAGTTATTTCTATCACAACATTAAAGCAGCTACTTTGCAGACTAACTAATATCTTAATTAGTTACTCGTAGAATATCAGTAAAAACAAAATAACAAACTAATTAATTACTATGCAGGAGTAAATCACTATGCTTGCAAAATGATAACTTTTAGATAAGATCCTATTGTATGAAAATCTTCCTAACTGTCTGTTAAGTTATCTAGTTTGTAAGAGACAAATATTAAATCAAGTTGAAGGAATCTTGCAACAGATAAGAGTTTACAATAATATGATAAGATAAAATCTAAATAGTTTAGAAAGATCTTATAAATAATTTTATAAGTTTTGTAATAAAATAATTTAATGAAATCTTTAAGAATAAATAAAATTTGAAAACATGATCCTGTAACAAATCTGATAAGAACTTGTAGTAGAATTCAAATCTTAAAAATTTGGTTTTATGAAAATAGATTTCAATAAATTTGCTTTTTGAAATTTTGAGAAGAATTAAATATTTTCTATTGTAAGAACAATTTTAATAACATAAAACATGTAAATGATTATATCGCATGAACAAGTATTGTATTAAAGGATTTATTGCATGAAATATTATTAAACAATAATGTTTCTTTTAGATTGTAGGATATATAACAATATTTTTTCTAAATTTAAAACATGAAACAAATCAAATTATAAATCTTTTAATCAATTAGATACTTGTCCTAAACATGCAACAAATATAAAAAATTAAAGAAAAATAAATTGCTAGCCTGGGGGGACGCTGTCTAGCAGAAGCACTGCCCTACAAGAAAGATGGTCGGTCCCTCGTCCAGACCTTAAAGTGACCTCCTCTCCTAACAGTAAAAACTCTCCCGGTAGTTTACCAGCACCCAGCTCAGGAAGATGAGTTAGGCCTCTACTCAGAGGAAGATTCGTTGCCCGAAAGTGAAATTTTTTTTTTTTATTGAGAAATCACTAAAAACTTGAATCAGAAAATCACAATTGTCCATCAGGAGTTTTGTGAGAATTTTGAGGGAGAAAGAGACAGCGTAGTTGTAGCTGTTTAATGTAAAAAGATACATACAGAGATAAGATCTATTGCTGATCTTTCTGTTTGTAACAGCCCCGAGAGAATCGTGCGATCGTACGAGTTGTTGTAACGTGCTGATCCAGGAGAAAATCTCAACAGATTTTTAAATCAAAATTTAAGTAGATAAGAATCAAAACAAAAAGTTTTAGATTCCAAAACCCCCTGAATGGAACTTTATTTGTGTCTGCAGGTCATCGTCGCGCCCACCTAAAGCAGAACCCGATTTGATTTGGCGTGTGCGCGCACGTGTGGGGAGTGATGCAAGGCCCAAGTATTCATAAGAATAGTCTTGAGAGGAGTTAGTACATATACTACTCAACTTCCCATCTCCTATCCTGTGAGAGTAAAAACTTAGACAAAACGGAGGGAAACTCAAGTTTTCCCTCACAAGCCAATAAACCGAACAGTAGCAAGATCTTTTTGGTTTGCCAGTTGCATTAAAATATATGTTCTTCTGCATGATCAATTTCTGGATCCAAAGATCCACAGATGCCACAAATATTTTAAATTGTATGTTTCAAGAAAAGTACTTTCCTTTTTGAGGAAGAAAAAAAATTTATATCTCCATATGTTCCTTAATTAAACGTAGACTTTAACTTTAAGTGTGCAGGTCATCAATTGTTCGATCTTTAGGCCTGCCAGTTAAAGTTCCTTAAAAAGTGCAGGTTAGTTTCTTGTGGAGTGTCTTTCCGAACGAAGCAGCCTGCAAAACTTTCAAAACAGCCAATAAAAGCACAAACATGGAGAGTTAGACAAAGTAAATTATAAATTTTCTTAAGAAAAATTTTAAATCATAAACCTCAATTGATGAAAGCGTGCCAATTCATGTACTAAAGAAATTTACTCGTAAATTTAGGTAACACTATTGGAAAGTTGAAATAATTTCTAGCTTCGTCCCTGACCAGCCACCAGGTGAGTGACCAATACCTGTATGGAGTTGATCGTAGCATTGACGAGGGTTGGAAGAGCCCTCCCACTGACATGAACGTCGGCCTCGACGCTAAGGTTCTGGAATCGGATTTCGACCTTGGGAGCTCTCATCCCCAGCCTAATCAATATTAATGAAAAAGATATAAAACTGGAGAAAAGAAAAAGATGACATATTTAAATTCTATGTCTACGTACTTTTCTTGTACATCTCGAATCTTTCGAAGGAACTCCTCATTCTCGTCAGAAGTCCATGGATGCTCATCTGCCATTTCCGTTCTCTCTCCTCTCTCTATCTCTTACTATGAGAAAATCAGTAATGAGTGAGAGGCGGATTAATAGAGGAGGCCTTGTGCTATATAATTCGCATGAAATGTTGATTAGAAATGAGTCGGTGGGATTTGCACATCACAAGGAACTATTGATCGTACATACAAGAATAAAAAAATGGGTACGGGCTCCACGCTTTTTTTTTCTGTGGCTCGAGAGCCAAGCAATAGCTTTATATATGCAAACGGATAATGAGGCGGAAGTTGGAATTAAATTAATGTTGGCCCACCAGCGGAATGGAGCATGGTGGCCGATGCATGTTAATCGTACTACATAGTTTCTTTTTTTGGTTTTCCTTGTAATATCACCAGTCAATTGTTTATGTGAGAAAACAAAATATGGCAAAATAGAAAACATAAACAAAGAGGCAGTTGTTTAGTTTATTGTCTTGTAGCTAGGTTTGGTTAGAAGGCAAGTGAAACAAAGAAAAAGAAAATGAAAAGAAATAGAAAGGGAAAGTAAAAGAAAAGAAAATGTGATCCCTGCTGTGGTGGTCAAAATTTGACCCTCACAAGATATGATACATGTCCTAACAAACAGGAGTCTACATCACTCTGAAGCCATTCAAGAAGCCGCTCTTCTCCCGAGGATGCTTCCATTCCAGCGATTCCAATGCTCTCAACCATCTCGGAGCTCCTCCCATTCCAAAGAGTTCATCTTCCCACAAAACAACTACGGTAATAGGTCATCTCTAATCTCCATCTTCAATTACACCATGACAACAGATCATCCCTGATTTTCGCCTTCAGTTACACAATATGATCTTTCTCCACGTTCATAATGTCAAAATGTCCTCCAACCTAGGCAGTTATGGATAGAGGTAGGCTTCTCTGCATGCAATCCCAATAATCAAGCGCCAATTATCAGCCGTTATAACAAATCAACATGTGCAGATCATGATGTTACGAGGATCACGCCCGTACCATCTGCCCCCATGCACGTAGATCAGATCAAGTATAAGTAGACCTCCTCTTCAAACAAGGAGAAGGTCCTTCCTTCCAATCAATCCTCTAGGACAATCCAACAAATTCTCTGTAGTTCATGTAATCTGGAAATTGTAGTGGAATCTTCTCCTCCTCCCTATGGTTTTTTCCCGATTTGGGTTTCCGCGTAAAAACCCATTTGTATCTCTCCTTTTTTGTACTATGCATCACTTTTATTCACACGCTTCCACTTCCCAACTCTCGTTTGTGGTGTGAATCGACCGTCTGACCATTTGCGGCGAAAAATCTCTATTACAAATTAGTGCTTTCATTGAGATCTGAGTTTCAATACTCAGATTTCTCCTTTATCAAGCCCTTCCTTAAAAATCCCCTAAATTTAATGGCCCCAAAAAGGCAGCCGACCTCTAAAAGTCCTCCCAAGAAGTTCAAGATACTGCTACTCCGGTCAGAGCGACCTGATCCGGACCACCGCTAGTATCAGGATAAGATAGTGATCTATACCAGTCTATCTTGTGCCGGATCTTCCCTTCCACCTTGATGAGAGTAGCCTCTGATTGGTTCTACTTTCTTCTGCCACGCTCGATCCATGGCTTCAAGGACTCACTAAGTTGTTTCTCTCAGTATTCCTCCTGTTAGGAGTTCAAGTAGAACAACCATCATCTCCTCTCTTTCAAGATGAGACCCTCCAATAGTTTCAAGATGTACATTAACTACTTTTAGAATCAGCTTGCCAAAGTACACAACTGCAGCGAGTTATAGCACTAATGATCTTGTGATGTTTCAGTTTTAGGTTTAATCAAGATCATGGTTTAGTTTTAGCTTTATCAGTAGACTCAAAGTCAAGTTTTAAAGATAACTAGTGTTGAGTCAAGAGCTCAAGCATAAAAATTCATATCTAGCACTTAAGAAGGAGTCAAGCTCAAAGAATCATGTTTTGATAAACTCAAAATAAAGAAGAAGATCATATCAAGAAGAAAACTCATGTTTGTAAGGTTGTTTAGATTCTTATAAAGTTTACATCTAGATTTGTTTGCTTAAGCTTGCACCTCCCCCCCCCCCAAAAAAAAAAAAAAGATATTAGTTTTATATTAATTTTCAAGATCAAAAGTTTCAGTCTTGAGATTTTGGCTTCAACAATATGAATTTGAATTTTGTTTAACTTGTTTTTGTGTTTACATCTTATAAAATGAAGATTCTAAGTTTTCAAATTGAATTTTAAAATACAAAAGAAGTTCAAATGTTTATAATATATGATAATTTTTATCACATATATTTGTGCCAAACAATATTTATAAGAACTTATTTTTGCAAAATTTATGAGAATTTATTTGAAATTTTAAAATATATAAAAAAACAATTTTGGGGCTGAAGCTGGTCGACTTCCCGGTCGACCGCTTATGTACAAATGTGCACAGAACTCTGGGCTCTGGTATTGGTCGACCTCTCGATCGATCACTGGCTTAAGCTCATTTGAGCAGGCCTAAGCCGGTCGACCACATGCTCTGAGCTCAACACTGAGCTCAGATGCTTGTTCTGGCCGGTCGATCACCTGGTCGATCGAGTGCAATGGCTCTTTTTCTGAGCCATTACCAGTTAATTGCGAAAGATGCAGAATGCCTTTAACAGCTAGTTTTCGATTTTAAAATTTTTGTTTTATCTCCATATGGTTATTTTTTTACTTTTTCAAAGTTTTATCATGTCTTTAATGACTAAGATTACTCTTTTATGGTTATATTCCTTTCCTATAAATAAGACCCATTGTAGAGAGTTTTGTAAGAAGTTTTGATAAGTTTTTAAAAGAAGATTTGAAATAAGTTTGAAAGAAAAATTTTTGTGATACCATTTTCACATCCTTAAGAGAGTTCCTGAAAGTTTTTCTTGAGCCCTCAAATTTTGAATCTCTAGCTTTCTTACATAGACTTGAGCCAATCTCTTCTTTATGTATTCTATAAGGATTTTTATAATGAAACTTTTATTGTGGTCAAGACTGTTGATCATAAATTATTCTTCATTATATGGTAAGTAGTTAGAGATTGCGGCCTTGAAGCGAGCTTGAGGTTTCATATATTTAGTTCTAGCGGGAACAAGTGAGTGATTTGAGGGTTCAAGAGTTCTTGATGAAACTTGTAGTATTGGGTGATCTTGTGGGATCATTCATAATGAAAATCCTTCATTGCGGTAAAGACGAGGACGTAAAGGAAGTTACTCGAACTTCGAAACAAATCTCTAGTGCTTGTGATTGCTCTTCTTTCTCTCTCTCTCTCAACTCAACTCTGCTCACTCTTTTTATATCTTGCATTTTTTTACTTGCTTATCGTTATTTACTTGATATTATTCTATATACTTGCACTCATTTAAACGAAGAAAGCAATTAGGCACCTCAACTCTTATTCAAGAGAAATTGAGAGTAGCTTTTCACCGGAAATCCCGGCTTCACTTCTTAATTGTCATTTGTGTGTAGATTTTTGTTAGTTGAAGTTTTTAATTTCTGCATTTGATTAGTATATCACCTATCACCCCTCTAGGTGATGCCATCTAGTTCATCCCTGATTGGCCAACTGCTCTCCAGAAGGCTCATCCTTAATCAGGCAACATCACCCTCAAAGGCTCATAATTAATTGGTCAACTACCATCTGAAAATTCATCACCAATCGGGTAACTGCTAGGCTCATCCCCTATCGGGCAACCACATCTGGAAGGTTCATTCTCGATTAGGCTACTGCCAGTTTGTTTGTGTCTTGAGGAGGGAAGCTCACATTCGAGAATTATAGTGCAAACACCTATCTATGAGTTTCTAAGACTCATCCCTAATTAGGCAACTATTTCCCGAAAGGCTCATCCCAATTGAGCAATTACCTGCCTAACTTCGTAGGTGAGGGCTCTCCTCATTCAGAATCCTATGCTCATGTACTCCGAAGAGGAAAATCCCCACTAGAGAATGATAGCACCAATATCAGAATCGAAGTCAAATTTTCCGTTAAGGGCTCTAGAACTTCTCCTCACAATTCCTCTTGAATAAGAGTTGAGGTGTTTTAATAGCTATCTTGGAACAATCAAAGTGTGAACAACAGATAATGCAAAGCTTATAGTAAAGAGAAAAAATTAGCTAGCTAGTAATAAGCAATGTAGAGTTTGGTAGAGAGAAAGTGAGTGGCGATCACAAACACAAGATGAATTTTTCGAGGTTTGAGCAACTTGCTCTACATCCCCACCTTCACCGCAATGAAGGATTTTCACTAAGTCTCAAGAACTGGTTACATTTCACAATGGATTCTGTAAGACTTCGGAGCCGTAACTCCTTGCTCTTTTCTCTTCCACTAGAGGAAAGCATCTCACAAAGATTATAGATGAAGAGTGACCCTCTCTAGATCACAAACCACTCACAATAAACATTCTTATAATTTAGTATTAGAGAGATGAAGCTCAAGGAATTGTGTGTGAGAAAATTAGAGAAATAATAGAGAAAAGCTCAAAATCTTTTTGTAATAAGTGTATATGATTTTGGCACAAAAAACTATGTATTGGGGTTAGATAGAATAACTTTATATATAGGTTTACTAAAAATAGCTGTAAGAAATTCCAAAACGAGAAGGTTAACTTAAAAATCACGTTTTAAAACTGAGTCAACCAGTAAATGATCTAATACTGTTGTCAACAGCACAGTATGCAACGGCTTAGCCATTACAAGGGTTTGCCTATCGACAGTTTAATGAAGCTATTGACAACACAACTAATACAGTGCATCTCAGCTTTTGACAGTTGCCTTTGATTGTTGAACGCAAGCCATAAAACAAAAAAATCCAACTCTCTATAAAAGCCTATTGACAGTCTCTGAAAGAGAGTTGTCGACAATTCTATTGAAAATTCTATCAACAGTGCTCTTGCAAAACACATGTCGACAATACAGTTAATGATACTATCAACAGCACAAGTTGGTTGTCAGAAAATCTTTCAAAGAAACTAGGAGTTTTTTGAAAACAATTTTGTATATAAATACATTTATCATAAGATGTGCAAATTGTGTGTGTGAAATTCCTTTGAGCCTCTCTCATTTAAATTAAACTTTAACAATCTGTTTCTTACAATGATGAAACAATCTAGTCAAAGAATAAACCACAAAATACATCTTCAACATTTAGTTAGTGTAGACCATCTTCTTTGATCTCCCATAGTTATTGAAGATGAATCCAAACTCAAAAACCTGAAGCTTATAAATAGTCAAGTAATTTTATTAGTTCTCATGTTTATTCAAAGTAGAGAATTATCAAAACCAAGAGTGATTGCTCCCTTAGGCCAATATTTTTCACCTATATGTCCAAGCCTCATGTGCCGTAGCCTGGTATAATCATCATTTGAACTGATAGAAGTATCCACTTTCCCTGTAACTGTATTACCCTTCAAGTATATAGGTTATTGCATCTGACGCCCTTCATTACAACTATCGAGCCTCTAAGCATATTGAGAGCACTAAATCTACTAGTTATTTCTAGACCTTCCAAAGTGCTAACTGAGATAAGGTTTTTTCCAATTGAGGTACATACCTCACTTCTTTCAGTTCTCACTAAAATCACCTAGAGGGGGGTGAATAGGTGATGGCTATATGTAAATGGTCACAAATGCGAAATTTAAAAAATTAACCAACACAATAAGCTCAAATGAAAGACTTGCAATAAATGAAGCAATCAACAGTGCAAGAATTAAGGAGTTTAGAGTTTAGAGATATTTGAGCAAACGCAAACACGCAGATATGTTTCCGAGGTTCGAGCCACGCTCTACGTCCCCGCCTTCACACTTGAAGGATTTCTACTATTGAAGATCCCACTGGATCACCAATACAAGGACACACTTGTCCCGTCTCTCGTGATGCCGCAACACCACCTTGAGCACACTAGCTCGCCTTGAGGCCGATGCCTCTACAACTTCACTCAAAAGAAGATTGATCACACTTGATCACAAATACGCTCACTTGCACAATTCTAGAACCAAAATGTAGATGTGGAATTATGAGATTGTGTAGTGCAAAAGCTAGAGAGAAGTAGAGGTAAAGACTTCAAGTAGGTGTCTAAAACTTTAGGGCTTTTGGAGAGAAAATCTTTTATAAAAGGAAGCCTTTTGAAAACTTGTAAATCTTTTGAAAATGATGTGTATATTCTTCTAAAATAGTTGTCATATCAATATGAAGTGACCTCCTATTTATAGGGGCCAAAAACTACACCATAGATCCATTGGGATTAAAAAAACAAAAAGAATCTGTCAGAAAAACTAGCTGTTGGAATCTGTCAGAGATTCTGACAGCTATCGGTCGACCTGTCGGTCGACCGCCAACGGTCGAAAATATGACCGTTGGGGGACTTGGGTCGACCCAATTTAGCCGAGAGCACTGCAGAGTGCTCGGTCGACCGGGTCGGTCGGCTGATACGCACATGCACAGAATGTGCGCATCGGTCGACCGTACGGTCGACCGGATGCTGTCAGTTCTGAAAAATCAGAACTGCCATAATCCAGAAATCTTGGTTTTTGGGTATAGGTCTATGATATAAAGTTTTGGATCTTGTAAACACTAGAGTGTGAGCACATGTCACTACTCTAATAGGTTAAAACATTTTGATAGAAATTCCTTTGATAAAAACTTGTTTTTCCAAATATTATTTTTCCAAAACTTAGAGTTTCTAAACCTTATTTCCAAAAACATGTTATCTTTAACTCTAACTTGGAAATAAAATTTTGAAACTTATTTTGAAGTCTAGAACCAATATAAAAAGTGTGTGTAAGTGTAAATCCCATAACTCTACTTCTATCATCTAGGTTTTGACAAAAAGATCTAAAATAACAAAAATACAAATACAAATTTTGATGTTCTTCATAAACTTGATCTTTGGCTTGGTCTTCTCTTTAACATCTTGTTCCCAGAGCATCCTATTGTGCTTGGCTTGGGAATGCAAATTTTGGCGAACTCCAAACGTGTGAGTCTTATTTGCGGAGCCGTCAAAAACGACCTTTTAACCTGAAATTCTTGTAAACAAAAACTTGTTAAATACATAACTAGATATGTTTTGTTATCATCAAAATATCCACTAAGATATAGGGCTAATGGCCTTTGGGCCAACAATCTCCCCCTTTTTGATGATGACAAAACATATTTAGTTATCACAAATATTTTGGGTAGAGTCTTCAAATGAAGCTCCCCCTCAACACATGCATATACTAAAAAATCATACTCAGGGATAGTATCATACTCAGGCATAGTAAAGATCACCATATTTTATGCCAACAAAAAAATACTCATGTCATAGAACAAATACTCATGTCATAGATACGGATAACACATGGGTTCATACATGACATAAATAAAAGAAAAGCAACATGTCCACATCACACAAAGTATGTCCAATATAAAACACAAAATATGTCCAATCACAAAATAACTCTCCCACTAACTAACTCTCCCCCTTTTTGACATCATCAAAAGGGGAGGTCACTCCTCAGCAGCAGCATCACTGTCATCGTCATCGTCATCCTCCTCATCGTCATCGTCCTCAGAAGAGTTCCCTGCAGGAGTACCCTCAGCCATCGTCGTATCACCAGCAGCAGTGTCCTCAGCCATCTTCTCATCACCATCATCGTCTTCCTCCGAAGAAGAAGAAGAAGAAGAAGAGGCTACCTCCTCGGGATCAACGCCGAGCACCTTCGGCCGAGGTGGGGGAACTGAAGAAGGAGCTCTGGTAGGAAATGGAGGACCGGTGGAGGGAAGGGGACGAGCAATGGTAGTGGGATCAGGAGTAAACATATCAAATTTCGTAAAGAGCGCCTCAAATTGCGTATCCATGAATCTCATGGAGTCAGCAAAATAGGACATGTCGTTACGAATTCCTCAGATCTGAGAGTTCAACTCCTCACGGGAAGCGGCCTCTTGTTTGAGACGGGCGTCCATCTCCGTACGAAAAGCTGCCTCTTGCTGGAAACGAGCGTCCATCTCCGCACGAAAAGCTGCCTCTCGCTGCTCAATCCAGGACTGGTGTGCCTCGAACTGAGAGCGGACCTTAGAGGACATAAGAGCTAGAAGGTCAGGAGGTAAAACTGGGGCAGAAGCAGATGAAGTGCCTGGGGCGGAAGATGACCCTGGGGCAGATGAACCAGGGACAACTGGAGGAGCAGGAGGTTGCTCAAGAGCGTGTCTACGCAACTGGGCTTCCATCCTCTTCAAAAGAGAGCCGTCAATATCTACTGTAGGCTCATCGGAATCGATAGAGGAAAGATCAAAATCTAGAGCTTTAAGGATATGGGTAATCACCATGCCATAGGGCAAGGTCCTACCGGACAGACGGATCTGGTCAGAAGCCATATGTGAAGCTATGAGACGGGGAAAATTTATTCTAATGCCTTACAGAAGGCAATAGATGATCAAGGGCACAGGACCCCTAGCATGGCTGTATTCACCAGATTTGGGGACAATGTTGAAGAAAATGATTTGGCCAGAACTTGAGAAGTGAGGGTGTATCTACTCACAACTTCATTTCTAACCAAACCGGGTTATTATCCCCGTGAATCAATATGGATGCGGTGAGGGAAGACTCACCCTCCGAAAACTCAAAGTCAAGAAGATCAAAGGAGTACACATCAGCACCACCAGTGGGTAGGTGAAGGATATCAGCAAATTGACTGATGCTAATGTTAATATCCCTACCTAGAACTCTAGTAGAGATACGGTTTCCATCAAAAGAAAAATTGGTATAAAAGTAGGACACAAGAGGGGTATAGACTTGTTCTCGAATGGTTAAGAACTCGTCTAAGGAATTGTTATGCAAGATGCGGGGGATGTCCAAGTGCTCAAAATCTTGAATTACAACAAATCTCCCCGAATTGATATTTCTTTTGGAAAGATGGATGAACCGATTTTCAGCAGTTTCATTGATAAAAAGTTTCTTGGGTTTGGGTGTAGATGAAGTGGGTTTAGCAATAGCTTTCCCCTTCTCAGTCCTAGTCCTCTTTGACATTTTTGAGTAAAAATAGGATTTTTAGGTCAAAACAAGTTAGGGCACGATCTAGAAAGTTTTAGCAACCTAAAATCTTGACAAAAGATAGTAGATCTAGAAGCTAAAAGTGAAGAACAAGGAGAAAAATCAAATTTTTTACCTTAACTGTGAAGGATGAAACCCTAGAACAGAGAAAGCCGAATTTCTTCGAATCCAGCGGATGGATGTACCTGAAATTGAAGATCCGGCACTAGAAGTAGGAAATACAAGTGGGTTTTTAATTGATTTGAAATCGGATGAGAGATTGGAGAGGTGGAAAAATTTTGGAGAGGAGAAAAGTCGGGTTCCGTCGCCAGCGAGTGAGGAGAGAGAGAGAAAAGTCAAATAAATAGCAGATCTGGACCTGATTGCGATGCCCGGGTCGACCGGTCGGTCGACCCAGAAAACCCGAGAGCTCTGTAATCTCAGAGCGGTTGACCGGTCGGTCGACTCGAACAACCCGAGAGTTCTGCAGACTTACAGCGGTCGACCGGGACTTATTTTCAGTCGACCGATAAAAGAACAGAAATAAAGTTAATTTATTTCAAGCAAAGTTGGTCGACCGCAGCTAGCGTCGGTCGACCGTCTTTGCCTGAAAGGCAGTCTGAAGCAGCAGCCCAAAAAAATTTTTTAAAGGGAATTTAATTAAATGTAAGTATGATATATTTAACATACAGGATCAAACATATGTTTTAGTCTTGATTAAGTTAACATATCATCCAAAATTACATACAATCCTTTTTATTTTATTTTTCATATTTTAGACAAAGTTTTAGAGATGTTGAAGCCGAATACCCAGTGACGGGTTCTGAACTTCATCCTCTTGATTCCTCTTGAATGAGTTGAGGTGCGCAATTGCCATCTCTAAGGTATTTGCATTAAACATGAAATCTTACAAAATTTATTTTTAATTTGAAATAAAAGGTGTATCGGTATATCATCAAAATTGTACATGTGGACATATAGTAACATAAAAGACATAAAATTACAATAAGCAAGGCATGTACACAATCATGATAGAGATGTATAGTTAACATGTATCATTGTAGCATAAAAGTAAACTAACAATTCTATGCAATTGTATACATACACAAAAGTCAAAAACTTTTAAATGGAGAAGTTACCGAACATGGGCAATCTCCAAAATATAGGTGCCTCCATGATAGCGATGCAAGCTTGATGTGATCTTTGGGCTTTGTTGCATCCACCACCCGGGCACCGTTTCCCCCTAAGTCTTGGAGGAAGTAGATCCACCTGTTTCATCTAAAATTGGTGGGTCTTTTGGTACCCATATCTTTTTGGGTCCTTTAGGGTTAGTACCGGGACGAACCCAAACATATTTATTATGCACATTATTTTTAGCAAAACAAAACTTTTCTAAATGGCCTTTGCGGCCACAATGCGTGCAAATGTAAATTCTACCATTACCATACATGTATGCATGTTTATGTGTATGTTTCCGTGCATGTACATGGTGTGTATGTTTCCCTTGGGTTACTCCCTTAGGAAATCTAGATGCGAATTTGTTAAGATCAAAAGCACACTTCTTTAAAGTGTTATCCAAATTTTCAACACGTTTTTGAATTTCTACAAATTCATTTTATTACATGATGCAATAAGGGTTTTACCTTTACAAGCTAGTTTATATTTTTCAAAATCAATTTTTAGATTCTTAAAAGCCTTAGTTAAATCATTTTTTTCTTTAACTACAATATCCATCTTATTTTTCAAAGCATCATTTTCCTTTTTCAACTTTTTATTATGAGATTGAGAAATCTCATATCTATGTTGTAGTTCTTCAAAGAATTGGGCTAACTCATCCATGGTTAGCTCATCATCATCTATTGAGTTGTCAAGAGTTACCTTGGTTGCATCCTCCCCATGTGCCATGAAGCACATGTGCGCGGCGTCGTTTTCCTCCTCGGATTCCGACTCCGTGTCATCCCACGTGGCCACCATAGCTTTCTTCTTCTTATGGCCGTTCTTGGAGGTTGTGGCTTGGAGAGCGGGGCAATCCGCAATAAGGTGTCCGATCTTCTTGCAATGGAAGTAAGGACCGGGTTCTTCTCTTTTCTTCTCATATCTTCCTTGAGGTTTCCCTCTCCGGAAGTTGCTTTGCCTCCCTTTCCTATAAACATTTTGCCTACCTTCCGGATAAGCATGGCAAAGTCCTCATCGCAATCCTCCGATGAGTCGTCCTCTTCAATAGTGGTTGGAGTAGCTTTGAAGGCGATTGTTTTCTTCTTGGGTGCCTCCCTTTCTTCTCTTACCTTCATCTCCATCTCATGGGTTTTGAGATTACCAATGAAGCCGGAGAAGTCCATCTCCTCTTTGTCGTTTAGCTCCTTGAGAGTTGTAGCCTTGACTTCCCAAGCTTTGGGAAGAGCCCGAATGACCTTGCGAATCTTTTGGTCATTGTCGATCTTGTCTCCTAAAGAAGATAAAGCGTTAGTGATCTTAGTAAAACGAGTGAGCATGTCATCAATGCTCTCATTTTCAAACATATAAAAGTTCTCATATTGAGAACGTAGCAAGTCAATCTTGGCTCTTTTGACTTGTGACGTTCCCTCATGAGTCACAATTAGAATGTTCAAGCCTCAAATGCGGATTTACAATTTATGATGCGTGACAAATCATCCTCATTTAATGCTTGGGTTAATGCATATTGGGCTCTAGCATTAGCTTCATAATCTTTGGAGGTGTCCTCGGACCATGAGCTCTCATCGGTGGTAGGTTCAATGAAATCTTTGGTTATGGCCCTAGCTACTCTAACTCCTAGGGACTTAAGGAATAGGTTCATTTTGACCTTCCAAATAGGAAAGTTCAAACCATCAAACTTGGGTGGGGACTTGATGCTAGAAAAGTCGAGTGGAGCCATGAATGCACAATAAGTATGAATATAACAAATGAATGCAACAAATGAATATAGCCAAATAAGGATCTCCCTAAGGTTGTTAGACCAAAAATGTAGGGTTAGGCTCTGATACCAATTGAAATCACCTAGAGGGGGGGTGAATAGGTGATGGCTATATGTAAATGGTCACAAATGCATAATTTAAAAAATTAACCAACACAATAAGCTCAAATGAAAGACTTGCAATAAATGAAGCAATCAACAGTGCAAGAATTAAGGAGTTTAGAGTTTAGAGATATTTGAGCAAACGCAAACACGCAGATATGTTTCCGAGGTTCGAGCCACGCTCTACGTCCTCGCCTTCACACTTGAAGGATTTCCACTATTGAAGATCCCACTGGATCACCAATACAAGGACACACTTGTCCCGTCTTTCGTGATGCCGCAACACCACCTTGAGCACACTAGCTCGCCTTGAGGCCGATGCCTCTACAACTTCACTCAAAAGAAGATTGATCACACTTGATCACAAATACGCTCACTTGCACAATCCTAGAACCAAAATGTAGATGTGGAATTATGGGATTGTGTAGTGCAAAAGCTAGAGAGAAGTAGAGGTAAAGACTTCAAGTAGGTGTCTAAAACTTTAGGGCATTGGAAGGAAAATCTTTTGTAAAAGGAAGCCTTTTGAAAACTTGTAAATCTTTAGAAAATGATGTGTATATTCTTCTAAAATAGTTGTCATATCAATATGAAGTGACCTCCTATTTATAGGGGCCAAAAACTACACCATAGATCCGTTGGGATTAAAAAAAACAAAAAGAATCTGTCAGAAAAACTAGCTGTTGGAATCTGTCAGAGATTCTGACAGCTATCGGTCGACCGGTCGGTCGACCGCCAACGGTCGAAAATATGACCGTTGGGGGACTTGGGTCGACCGCCCGGTCGACCCAATTTAGCCGAGAGCACTGCAGAGTGCTCGGTCGACTGGGTCGGTCGGCTGATACGCACATGCACAGAATGTGCGCATCGGTCGACCGTACGGTCGACCGGATGCTGTCAGTTCTGAAAAATCAGAACTGCCAGAATCCAGAAATCTTGGTTTTTGGGTATAGGTCTAAGATATAAAGTTTTGGATCTTGTAAACACTAGAGTGTGAGCACATGTCACTACTCTAATAGGTTAAAACATTTTGATAGAAATTCCTTTGATAAAAACTTGTTTTTCCAAATATTATTTTTCCAAAACTTAGAGTTTATAAAACTTATTTCCAAAAACATGTTTATCTTTAACTCTAACTTGGAAATAAAATTTTGAAACTTATTTTGAAGTCTAGAACCAATATAAAAAGTGTGTGTAAGTGTAAATCCCATAACTCTACTTCTATCATCTAGGTTTTGACAAAAAGATCTAAAATAACAAAAATACAAATACAAATCTTGATGTTCTTCATAAACTTGATCTTTGGCTTGGTCTTCTCTTTAACATCTTGTTCCCAGAGCATCCTATTGTGCTTGGCTTGGGAATGCAAATTTTGGCGAACTCCAAACGTGTGAGTCTTATTTGCGGAGCCGTCAAAAACGACCTTTTAACCTGAAATTCTTGTAAACAAAAACTTGTTAAATACATAACTAGATATGTTTTGTTATCATCAAAATATCCACTAAGATATAGGGCTAATGGCCTTTGGGCCAACACTCACACCATCCCATCAAACATCTTGATAAAGACTGAACCTATCCCTTCCATGTTACATAGATGATCTTCACCTATGACAACAGAACAACCATTAGCTTCTCGAAGGTAGAAAATCAATCCCTATTGGGACACACATATAGGTAACACCTGTATCTAGAATCCACTCAGAATCACCGCGTATCCAACAGTAGAGTACTAACAGAGAACGAAATACCGATGAGTCTGAGTCTGATCCACCTGCCTATGAAGTATCAACTTGTGTACTGACCACATGTGCCAAATTTTCCACAGGCTTCGACTCCTTCTCCTTGATCCTTGGACAATCTACCTTCCAGTGTCCTAACTCTTTGCAGAAGGCACACTGGTTCTTCTTCAAATCTCTAAAAACTTTGATCTACCACAATCATCTTTGCCCTTCTGATTAGAATTCCTATCTCTAACCGTCAATGCTTCTGCCAACGTACTATTAGAGGACTCTTTGTCCTTTCTTCTCAATTCATAATTAGCAGGAACAAAAGAGACTTCATTATATCCAAGGAATTTTTGACCTTTGATTAGGGTGAGAAAGAAGGTCTCGTAGTCCTCATAAGGTAGAGAACTCAAAAGAATCAATACCTTGTCCTCCTCCTCAATCACCACATCGACGTTGGCCAAGTCCGAAAGAAGCTTTGTGTAGCTATTCATGTGTTCACTGATCAAGATTTCTTTCTTCAATTAGAAGCAATAAAGCCTTCTCTTTAGGTGCTCGCTCTCAAGGATCTTCCATTTCTTTCTCGCTGATGTCTCAATAATCAAATGATACTTGATATCTTGTGTTAAACAAGAACGTATGATGCCACAAGCTGTCATGTTCATCTTGTCCCAGTCCTTTTCAAAAGTCTCCTCTGGCTTTTCTTCCAACCATAGAGTATCTTCGAGATTTGATGCTGTTAGACCCTCCATCACCTCACATCTCCATATATCAAAATTGTTCGTGCTGTCAAACTTCACCACATCAATCTTTGATGGATGACTATTTACAGTTTTCACCACGGATTGACTATCTCTAGCCATCTTCTCATTAGATTTTTTTATAGCAATGCGAAAAAAATTAATGAAAACAAATTCAAATAGGAAAGATCAAATCTTTACCTCCAAATAAAACTGTAGATGGTCTCTAAAGTGATTTGATCCACCTGAATGAAAACTCACTGTTGAAAACTTGAAAGCTTTGATACCACTTGTGCTGAAATCTTACCTTCAAAGACAGGTGCAACACCTGAGTGTTGCCACAAGATAGGCATGAATACAACAAGAACACAACAAGAACAAGCAAAGAGAGGGAGAGAGAGCGAGAAAATATAAAAAAATTAACGAGATTTAGTAATTGCCCACGTCCTCAGGGCAGAAGGGGAGATAGATCTTATTAATCAACAATTATAGGATATAATACATGGGGCCCCTCTATATATAGCTAGAGAATCCCTAGAGAAAAGAAAACCAACAGATCTAAAATTAGATCAGAAATAAAGTCAGAATCATAATACGAAATTGCTCAGTCTTGACGTGCGGCTGACCGCTCTCTGTGCAGAGTCAAACTGTGCTCTATGCGGTCAAACACCCGGTTGATTGCTACTTGTGCAGAGCCAGTTTTGGCCTTCTGGACGGTCGATCGGGCGATCGATCGCTCTGACCTATTCCTGAGATGCTCCTCTGAGCGGTCGATCGGCTGATCAATTGCTATGCTTATTTCTCCATCTGTACATTCTGTGCAAGGCCAGTTGACTGGCCCACTGTGCTCTTCTATCATACACTGTTGAACTTTGATCTCTCCACTATCTTTTCCGATGAGTTAAAAAACTCTACCAAAAAGGTGTCGCACTCTCTTCCTATATAGATCACGTCCATCGGCATGGATTTTGAATTTGAGTGGTGCATCAGCTAAATCAAAGTGAGAGTACGCATTCTTGATACTTCTAAAAGTGCCCAAGCTCAACTCGTTTTATATTTTTTTTCTTTACTTAATTTTGTTTATTAATGACACTTCTTTTAATTGTAGATAGATTTAAGGAAAAATATGCCAATCAATTTAAAAACTTATGATTATGTTTGAAAATAGTAATAATGCACGAATTAATAAGAAATATTTATAAAACCTAAGGATGTATATGCTAAAAGCCCTATGCACTAAGTGAGTAGGGGTGAAAGTTGATCAAATACTTATCAAATAATTGCCAATTATTCATCTGGCTATTTGATCTGTAATATCCCTATTTTTAAAGTACGGTATTTAAATAAAATATACTGGTATTTAAATGTGTACATGTATTTATTTATCATGTGATATAATGTTACTCGTTGTTAGTAATATCTATATTGTATTAATTATTTATCTGATGTGGTGTTTAAGTGTTACCAGTATTATTACTATTTATATTTTTGCAGGTGTGTTATTCCTGAGCAGATTTCCTTCTCCCTTCATTTCTTTCTCTTGCATTGTTCCCTACTCCTAATCCTATACCAGATTCTTTACCCATTAAGCTTACCCAAACCCTTTAGTCGAGTCCATACCCTCAAACCCATTATCTATTGAGAACCTATACCTATTTTCTACCCAAACCCACAACCTGAACTTATACCCATTTACCCATTAGCCCGAAACCCATTTAATCCTAACAACCAAATCTGAATCAAATCCAAATCCTAACTAATTCCCCTAAATCACAAATCCCATGATCCTAATCCTAACACCAAATCACAAATCCTAACCACCCCTATTCTTCTCCACCCTCCCCCTTGCGCGAGCCCAGCCCGGATCTCCACCAGCAGCCTAGGCCCCCTCCTCTCCTTGCCTGGAGATCTCACCTTCCCTCCTCGGTTAGCGCAGCAGCACCCTCCTCCGCATGCATCTCCGGCGAGCACTTCCTCTTCTCCTTGCCGCAGCCAGCAGCCGCGCAAGCTCCTCCAGGCCGCCCCCTCCTCTCCAACAGCACCTCCACCAGCAGATGGCAGCCACGGCACACCCCCTGCAGCCCGGATCTCCTCCGCGCAGCCCGAGTCCAGCAACCAACAGCCCAGATCCAGCAGATCCGCCCCTGCAGCCTGGTGCACCAACAGCCAACAACAGCAGGTCGCAGCCACTTCTTCTTGCAACACGGCAGCCCAGACCATGGCCGTGTGCACCCTTGACGACGTCGCCCATCCCCGAAGCAAGGACGAGTGCAGCCGGAGATCCAACAAGAGCATCAGGGCAGCGAGCAATGTTCAGATCTGCGCAGTAGTGCCTTGACGAGCGCACGGCATCCCCTATGTGAGTGTTTCTCCTCATCTCTCTCTCTCATTCTTTAATTGGAGTAATTGTAAATGTTTTTATGTATGTGATGAATCATTAATGTATTATATTGTTATGAGTGTGGAGAACTTTAAGTATGGTAGTGGATTTATCATTCCCTTTATTTCACATGATGAATGCATAGAATAGGAGATGCACATATATCTATGATGTTGGAATCCTTTATTTACCATATGAATGTTTAGATTACTAGTGTAGACATGTATGTTGAAGAGTATGTAAATATTGGAGAGAAGATAGGAAGAAGAGTGGAGTATCTCAGAATTTAAGTGCCCAGGCAGAGGCTGATTAGTCGACTAATACCTGTTATTAGTCGACTAATAGCTCTGTTAGTCGAATAATATATCACCTCTAGTCGACTAACCCTCCTCCCAGGAAATTGTAGACTTTCTGTTTTCTGACTGTAAACCTCTGTTAGTCGACTTGACAACTTTTGTAGTCGACTAACAGTTAGTATAGTCGACTACCCTCTTAACCCAAGTCGACTAATTAGAATTCCTGGAAGTATGTAACTCTCTGTTTCCATGATTAGTCGACTTGCCATCCTACCTAGTCGACTAATACCCTTTATAGTCGACTTACCCTAACTTGTTAGTCGACTAACCCTTCCCTAGTCGACTTGCAATTGACCCCTAGTCGACTAACCACAGGCTGACTGCTGTGTTTAGTTTCCTTGATGGATTGTGGACTTCACCCGTGGGTATGTAATGACTATTGATGGATGGATATGATTTCAAGAGACAGATATTAGTGGTAATGACTTGATCTAATAGATCTTATATGCATGTATTGGATATGTTGCCAAGTGTTGGGATCCGATGTTGATCCTAATAGAAATGTGAACTCTTGAGGATTTGAGAATCAGATTAGAATGATAGAGGGTGAGACTAAACTATGATTATTGATATATGTTGGAACGACAGTTTATTGTGTTAGATTGCTTGACATGAATTAATATTTAATGATCATGTGACTATTGGAATTATGAGTTGGTGGTAATGACTCAGATTATTAGAAGCTAGAGTTCCAAGATAAATCAACTGATTGGATTATAGAATATGGATGAGTTGTTAGTATTGACTTATAAGTGAACTATTTTAGATTGCAGTTCCTTGAGGACATTTCCATTCCTTACTTGGGATCTTGGTGTCTGTTATATTAGTTGATCTTGAGGATACCAATAGACTGCTATTTATTGTTGTTACTCAGTGATAGGGATAGAATTATTGTGAGAGTGAATTCATCGAAATCGGTGATGTTATATATTAAGAGTTTGATAGCTTTTCTATTTGATCTCTGCTATTGGTGACTCGAGGATTAGAGTAGATTGACATGATGAGAGAACTGGTTATTGATTCATTAAACTGGTGTGTTACTGTACCAGATCACTTTGACATGGATTGATATTTGACGGTCAGGATGACTATTGAGGCTAGGTTCATGATGACCAGTGAGATCGACTATTGTTATATGCAGTGCAGGCATACGAGATATTGACTGGTTCTAGATTAGACTGTCTATTGAACAGTATTTGGAATAGTTATTGTAATAATTCATGTTATTGAAAGTTACTGGAAAAATATTGTTGGACCATAACACTTTCATTGTTCTATTGTTCTACCGTTTATACGGTGATATTGTTCACATTGTTATTGTTACATTGACATTGTTACTGTTACTAGATCGTCCCAGTAATCGAAATAACATGGATATTGATTGTTATAAATAATAATGTAAATTGACAACTTACACTGGGATTGGGGAAATTGATGGAGGAGACAGCGTCTGTATTTTGGGTGGACCTAGGATACAGGTTGCGCAGTAGAGATACGGTTCTACTGCAGGGTTCCGGGGGATGACTGACATCCCGTATTGTTCATATTGTCATTGTTATTGACAGATTGTTATTGTTATTGTTATTGACTACCTAGTGGTAGGACCTGGTTCAGCGCCAGGTGATTGGGCCGTGGTTCCGGGTATGTACGGAACCCACCTAAAGCATGGACAATGTCTCTTCAACTAATTTCAATAACTTAGGACCCTGATTGACACGTGTGGTAGGCGTAGTATGGGATGCGTCTACTGCATGCGGCAATTGGTGTTCGCTGACATAATAAATGATAATAAATTGTTTATAGCATATTGTGACCGACTATAATCACATGACTCTATACAGGATTGTAACCAGGACCAGATTATTATAACCAAGACCAGACTTGTGACCAGACTTGGATACCAGCCTAGTGACATGTGATAGGTTACCTATTGTGACATCAGTTGCTTGCTTACTATTGATCAGTTGTTGCCTATCTTTATTCGTGTTGTTATCATGTTTATTACAGTTTGTTATTTATTTGTTATATGGTCTCTTATATCTGCAGTTGTTTTGAGTACTATTTATGCACATTGTTTCTTCTGCACGAGCTCTTTCCCCTTTACACACACACTCACCATATCGCGTTCTGACGACCCTGGGTTTGCACGTCCAGATATTGGACGATTGTTTCTAATGTGCAGGAGTTCGATGAGACGGTACGCTTTGCGAGGAGCTTGGGTCCTCTCCCTTTTATTCTGGTATTCTTACCTCTTTTATTCATGTTCCTATATTTTTCTTGATTCATGCATATCAGATTCACTCTCTATTCCAGTGCTTTTATATGATATCATGCGTGGATGTTTATATGAGATATTGCAGTGATTATTAATTAATCTTGGTTTTGATTTATAGCTTGTTCAGGTTACTTTAGGCTTAGCGTATATATGTGGGGTATTTTCCTCGCATATATACGTCGCCGACTCTCGTCGCGACTCCGCTCCAGCGTATTTGGGAAGCGGGGCGTGACAGGGTTTTCTTGGTATCAGAGCCAGGTTTCGACATAAATCGAACTTGATTCTTACCAGTAATTTGAACGAGCTATAATTACACTGCAATATACATATACAACCCAATGATATTGTATCCATTTTGAATTGATTGTCCTCCCTTTGAAAATCCATCCTTTGATCTTCCAATCTCTCTGATTGCGTCTATTCTTTTAGAGTAATCTTGATTCCTATTCTCCTTGTCTATTCTATTTTTCTGATCTTGTCTTTTGGGAATTGTTCACTTCATTCTGAAGCTGATAGCAGATATCAGAGCGCGCAGCAGAATCGTGGTGTCCCAACGAGATGATGTGGAAGCTTGTTTGCATTCTGTCTTGATTCTTGATTCTTTTACCATTCCCTACCTTATTTGAATTTCGAGGACGAAATTTTTATTAAGGTGGCCAGAATGTAATATCCCTATTTTTAAAGTAAGGTATTTAAATAAAATATACTGGTATTTAAATGTGTACATGTATTTATTTATCATGTGATATAATGTTACTCGTTGTTAGTAATATCTATATTGTATTAATTATTTATCTGATGTGGTGTTTAAGTGTTGCCAGTATTATTACTATTTATATTTTTGCAGGTGTGTTATTCCTGAGCAGATTTCCTTCTCCCTTCATTTCTTTCTCTTGCACTGTTCCCTACTCCTAATCCTATACCAGATTCCTTACCCATTAAGCTTACCCAAACCCTTTAGTCGAGTCCATACCCTCAACCCATTATCTATTGAGAACCTATACCTATTTTCTACCCAAACCCACAACCCGAACTTATACCCATTTACCCATTAGCCCGAAACCCATTTAATCCTAACAACCAAATCTGAATCAAATCCAAATCCTAACTAATTCCCCTAAATCACAAATCCCATGATCCTAATCCTAACACCAAATCACAAATCCTAACCACCCCTATTCTTCTCCACCCTCCCCCTTGCGCGAGCCCAGCCCGGATCTCCACCAGCAGCCTAGGCTCCCTCCTCTCCTTGCCTGGAGATCTCACCTTCCCTCCTCGGCAGCACAGCAGCACCCTCCTCCGCATGCATCTCCGGCGAGCACTTCCCTCTTCTCCTTGCCGCAGCCAGCAGCCGCGCAAGCTCCTCCAGGCCGCCCCCTTCTCTCCAACAGCGCCTCCACCAGCAGATGGCAGCCACGGCATACCCCCTGCAGCCCGGATCTCCTCCGCGCAGCCCCGAGTCCAGCAACCAACAGCCCAGATCCAGCAGATTCGCCCCTGCAGCCTGGTGCACCAACAGCCAACAACAGCAGGTCGCAGCCACTTCTTCTTGCAACACGGCAGCCCAGACCATGGCCGTGTGCACCCTTGACGACGTCGCCCATCCCCGAAGCAAGGACGAGTGCAGCCGGAGATCCAACAAGAGCATCAGGGCAGCGAGCAATGTTCAGATCTGCGCAGTAGTGCCTTGACGAGCGCACGGCATCCCCTATGTGAGTGTTTCTCCTCATCTCTCTCTCATTCTTTAATTTGGAGTAATTATAAATGTTTTTATGTATGTGATGAATCATTTAATGTATTATACTGTTATGAGTGTGGAGAACTTTAAGTATGGTAGTGGATTTATCATTCCTTTATTTTACATGATGAATGCATAGAATAGGACATGCACATATATCTATGATGTTGGAATCCTTATTTACCATATGAATGTTTAGATTACTAGTGTAGACATGTATGTTGAAGAGTATGTAAATATTGGAGAGAAGATAGGAAGAAGAGTGGAGTATCTCAGAATTTAAGTGCCCAGGCAGAGGCTGATTAGTCGACTAATACCTGTTATTAGTCGACTAATAGCTCTGTTAGTCGACTAATATATCACCTCTAGTCGACTAACCCTCCTCCCAGGAAATTGTAGACTTTTTGTTTTCTGACTGTAAACCTCTGTTAGTCGACTTGACAACTTTTGTAGTCGACTAACAGTTAGTATAGTCGACTACCCTCTTAACCCAAGTCGACTAATTGGAATTCCTGGAAGTATGTAACTCTCTGTTTCCATGATTAGTCGACTTGCCATCCTACCTAGTCGACTAATACCCTTTATAGTCGACTTACCCTAACTTGTTAGTCGACTAACCCTTCCCTAGTCGACTTGCAATTGACCCCTAGTCGACTAACCTCAGGCTGACTGCTGTGTTTAGTTTCCTTGATGGATTGTGGACTTCACCCGTGGGTATGTAATGACTATTGATGGATGGATATGATTTCAAGAGACAGATATTAGTGGTAATGACTTGATCTAATAGATCTTATATGCATGTATTGGATATGTTGCCAAGTGTTGGGATCCGATGTTGATCCTAATAGAAATGTGAACTCTTGAGGATTTGAGAATCAGATTAGAATGATAGAGGGTCAGAACTAAACTATGATTATTGATATATGTTGGAACGACAGTTTATTGTGTTAGATTGCTTGACATGAATTGATATTTAATGATCATGTGACTATTGGAATTATGAGTTGGTGGTAATGACTCTGATTATTAGAAGCTAGAGTTCCAAGATAAATCAACTGATTGGATTATAGAATATGGATGAGTTGTTAGTATTGACTTATAAGTGAACTATTTTAGATTGCAGTTCCTTGAGGACATTTCCATTCCTTACTTGGATCTTGGTGTCTGTTATATTAGTTGATCTTGAGGATACCAATAGACTGCTATTTATTGTTGTTACTCAGTGATAGGGATAGAATTATTATGAGAGTGAATTCATCGAAATCGGTGATATTATATATTCAGAGTTTGATAGCTTTTCTATTTGATCTCTGCTATTGGTGACTCGAGAATTAGAGTAGATTGACATGATGAGAGAACTGGTTATTGATTCATTAAAATGGTGTGTTACTGTACCAGATCACTTTGACATGGATTGATATTTGACGGTCAGGATGACTATTGAGGCTAGGTTCATAATGACCAATGAGATCGACTATTGTTATATGCAGTGCAGGCATACGAGATATTGACTGGTTCTAGATTAGACTGTCTATTGAACAGTATTTAGAATAGTTATTGTAATAATCCATGTTATTGAAAGTTACTGGGAAAATATTGTTGGACCGTAACACTTTCATTGTTCTATTGTTCTACCGTTTATACGGTGATATTGTTCACATTGTTATTGTTACATTGACATTGTTACTGTTACTAGATCGTCCCAGTAATCAAAATAACATGGATATTGATTGTTATAAATAATAATGTAAATTGACAACTTACACTGGGATTGGGGAAATTGATGGAGGAGACAGCGTCTGTATTTTGGGTGGACCTAGGATACAGGTTGCACAACCGAGATACGGTTCCACTGCAGGGTTCCGGGGGATGACTGACATCCCGTATTGTTCATATTGTCATTGTTATTGACAGATTGTTATTGTTATTGTTATTGACTACCTAGCGGTAGGACCTGGTTCAGCGCCAGGTGATTGGGCCGTGGTTCCGGGTATGTACGGAACCCACCTAAAGCATGGACAATGTCTCTTCCACTAATTTCAATAACTTAGGACCCTGATTGACACGTGTGTTAGGCGTAGTATGGGATGCGTCTACTGCATGTGGCAATTGGTGTTCGCTGACATAATAAATGATAATAAATTGTTTATAGCATATTGTGACCGACTATAATCACATGACTATATACAGGATTGTAACCAGGACCAGATTATTATAACCAAGACCAGACTTGTGACCAGACTTTGATACCAGCCTAGTGACATGTGATAGGTTACCTATTGTGACATCAGTTGCTTACTTACTATTGATCAGTTGTTGCATATCTTTATTCGTGTTGTTATCATGTTTATTACAGTTCTGTTATTTATTTGTTATATGGTCTCTTATATCTGCAGTTGTTTTGAGTACTATTTATACACATTGTTTCTTCTGCACGAGCTCTTTCCCCTTTACACACACACTCACCATGGTCGCGTTCTGACGACCTGGGTTTGCACGTCCAGATATTGGACGATTGTTTCTAATGTGCAGGAGTTCGATGAGACGGTACGCTTTGCGAGGAGCTTGGGTCCTCTCCCTTTTATTCTGGTATTCTTACCTCTTTTTATTCTTGTTCCTATATTTTTCTTGATTCATGCATATCAGATTCACTCTCTATTCCAGTGCTTTTTATACGATATCATGCGTGGATGTTTATATGAGATATTGCAGTGATTATTGATTAATCTTGATTTAGATTTATAGCTTGTTCAGGTTACTTTAGGCTTAGCGTATATATGTGGGGTATTTTCCTCGCATATATACGTCGCCGACTCTCGTCGCGACTCCGCTCCAGCGTATTTTGGGAAGCGGGGCATGACATGATCAAACATTTGGAGGATCGATTGAGTATAAACAAATATTTAGAATATTCATAATTAAATGAATGAAATATGAACATCTATGTATTTGATTTATTTGTTTATCAAAATATTCATTTAACATATATGCAATTAATCTCTTAATGTTTGTAGTACTAGATGTAGAAATGTTTGTGAATTGAATATGTGTTCTAACATGATTAAACTTATCAATCAATAGCCAAACTTAATTATTAATCATTCATTTGATTAATGTATACTTATTTAGAACATATACATTCTACCCCAAGAATTTTTATGTTATTATGTATATATAAATTCAATGATGATTAATCTTTGTCATGCTTAAAAACATGACAAATATAAATAATAAATGAAACAAATATTCTCTGATTAATTCTTTTAATCAAATATTCAAAATCTAGATTTTTTAAGATTTTCAAAATAAATAATTCTCAAATACAATTTAAATATTGTCAATAGAACCGAAGTAAATTAAAAAACCTTTAATTAAATAATTCTCAAACTATTAAAATGTTAAATCAACACAGATGTAAGCATAGTTTTAGTATTTGAGAAAATTTGATTCACAAAGCATCTCAATCAGGGCATGCTGGTGGTCGAGGAATCAGCACTAGTGCGTCACATCAAGATCAAAGGTGGTAGAGGCAGAACTGACTTCCGTAATAAAAAATATTGCTTCGATGTGAACTCGAACAAGATACATCCAGTATATCAACTTAACTCAGTTTCACTGAAATCTAACCAACATATCAAAGTACCAATTTCCTGTGAAACTATCTCTTAGAGAAAAATCTGCAGGGGATCATACACATCAAGGATCTCAAGAATAATGAGGCTCTTATAACTACCAAAGATGGTACTAACTCCATTGTAGGCTCCGCTGAGGATCTACAAGGCTCTTCAATTTCTGTGAGTCGGGAGGAAATCTGTTCTTGTAGTGGAGCCAACTCAGCAACAACTTATAGCCCTTACTCTTTAACTTCTAGTCTATTTCTGGGTTGTCAATAACTTCTTTCTTAACAAGCGCTGGCGGCTCTGTATCTGCACCCTTAGCACTACATTTTCTAGGATCTTTTCTCCACCCACTAGAATCTTCTTACATTCAGCGACTAGATCATTGAATTATGCCCTCTCAAGCTCGGACTCAGGCTCAATAGTAAGCTCTTTGCAATCCTGCCTCAGATGCATAAAGGAGGCGTGGAGCATACCGTGTATGAAGAAACTCCTATAAGACAAACCAACATCGGCTTAATTTATATTTGTCTTTCCACCAGCAATAAACTTCTCCAACCAACTTCATTTAGGCATAGCGGCACATCTACTTAGACATCAGAATGAAATAACTAAAGAATTCTTCAGGATGATGCTCCTAATTTTTATACTCATAATGATCATTAGAACCTTGAAAGAATGGAATAGCTACATATAATCCCGTTCAGCTTCCTTGACATTAACATCAACATTTATATATCTTCCACAAAAAAAATTTCATGAATAACTTTCAAAGTATAAAGGTCAGAGGTTACCGAAGAATCATTTCCCTTTACTGTCCCAATGCTGTAAAATCTTTTCCCTGGTTTTAGGACTCAATAACGGACTCAATGCTTCGAATATAGCTAGAAACAAACTCCGAATGGGCAAGAAACAGCCTTTGGACTATTGTACGCTGATCTGCTGAGCTGAATGTGGTAGACGACTGAAACTTGAACCTGGAAGTGATGGTTGTAGACTCATAATACTGATTTTCACTGCTGCTTCAAAAATGGCTCGATTCGGGCTTGAAACGAGCTCAGTCTTCAGAAAGAACTAATTTGCAAGTGAACTGAACTCAGCTGAGCTCAGTACTGAGTCATCCCGCCAAGTCAACTCGGATAAATCAAGTTGCTTCGAGTCACCTCAGTTGAGCCACCGCTCTAAATCAGCTCGATATGAGCAGGCGACTCCGGGTCGGCTCGGCTCGAGTGGAACCGATCGCTGGCGGCTCGAATATAGCTCAGAGTCAGCTCGATGAACTGATGATATTGGCAAGGAAGCCACTGATGTTAGCGACTGAGCCGATATGGATTGGCTCAAACAGTTGGCTCAAAGCGGGTTGGGTCCACAGCCAACTGGGTGGATCCACAGCAGAATGGGTCGGGTTCAATCGGGTTTTACTTAAACCCAACTGACTATACCCACCTGATCTCGAGCCCGGGTTCGACCCTTACGGCAGCAGATGCTGGGGCTCTATGGAGGCGCGACGGTGACCCTAGATTGCTGACAGCGTCAATGAGGAGTCTCGACAAGACCACAGTGATGACAGGACAACAAGAAGATCACCTAAGGACGATATGGCGATGAGAACTGGATGATGCTACTGTCATCAGATGGGTTCCAACGAAGACGAGGAAGAAGATGATGCGACGTTGTCTGTAAAGTCACGATCTAGGGTTACTGATGTCAGTGAAATCATGATGGATCTGGGCGGCGGACGATGACGACAACGAGATCTGCCAGATCTGGATCTGGCAGCGTCTGTCACTGTCGATGTTGGTGGCTCTGACCAAAGAGACTAACGATGGTCAAGATGCTCGAGGAGGGGTGGCGGTGTCGGTGGCGTGAAGGTGAGTAACGCGGGTGGCGGTGTCAGGTTTGATTGGGGGAAAGAAGAAGAACCTGAACAGGATTTTCTAGGGTTTGGGGAGGAAAAAGAAGGAACGAAGAGAAGGGTGTCGGGGGAGATGGCGGTTGGCAGAGATGGACAGAGAAGGAGGTCGTAGCAGTTGATATCACCGGTGATGAGGATGAAGACAATGGCAGGGGAAGGCGTCGGCGATGATTAGGGTTGTGGTTTCTGAGTAGAAGGAGGAGGGAGGTATTGATGTTAGAGAGGAAAAGAGAAGAAAAAAAAATGAACAAGGCAAAATGGCTACTTTTTGGTGAATTTCGAGAGGATTTTGGGGGAATTTTGGTATTGTTTTTTTTTTGGAGCAGATCTGAGGGCTTTGATTAGATTTTTTTTTTTAATTTTTTTAATAAATCTAAGATTTTGGTCTAGATCTAGGGTTTAGGAGAGGGGAAGAAATTTTTTGAAGGGGATTGGAACCAAGAGATCTGATAACAAAATGATGTAATATGGGAGGATCCAATCACATTCAATTCAAAGGCACTCAAAACAATGGTTTTAACAAGAAAATAGATAATAGAAATTAGGGTTTAAAAAATAAAGATAAGAATTGGATAGATTTTAGATTTCGTACCCCTTACACTACGGGCTTCACACCCCTTACGCCACGGGCGTCACACCCCAGTCTCAAGAACTCGGGGCTCATAAAAATTTTAACTAAAAAAATTTTAGTTCATCATTATCTACCAATAAAAAAGCACTGAGGCCTATTTATAGGCTCTACAAGAGTTGAATTCTCGAATATAACCAATGTGGTACTAAAACACAATCAAAGAAAATGCTAAACTTACAATAAATTAAGGCATAAATGCAACTAGAAATTGGTGTGATGTCCTCATCAAATTCAGATCCAACGCCAAAGCAAAGCCAGATCGAGCCGTTGCCAAATTTAGATTTCAAGCCAGTGCTACAATCAAATCAAGAGGAAGAGTTGGAGTCTGAGTCCAGTCGGAGCCAAAGTAATGAGATTTTGCATGTCGTGAATCGATGACTGTGATCGTTAAAGAGGAACACTTTGTTGGATATTTTTATCGAGTAAATGTTTGAGTGTCCAAGATGATTAACTTCGTCATTCCAGATTCTTCACTGTCTACTTCTCATCAAGTTGTGTGCTTTATATTGATGATTTCTTCGCCACTCGCTGCCTCAGCAAGTCTAATGAATATTTTTATTTTCTTCATTCTCTCCAATTTCAAACCTCAAGCACGAGTTTTTCTCAAAGGGGGAGATTTGGTGCAACACTAATTCAATTCAAGATGAATGTATTTGTTCAATTCAAAGAAAAAAGAAACACGAGTTGCTGGAGTAGCTACAATAACCCCAGGAAAAATTATTATATTAGACTTTTTAAGATTCTAGTTTTATTTGTGAAGTAATATTTTGTAGCCTTCAGTTACAAAAAAACAAGTTTTTATGTTTAAAAATTCTAATTTGTTTTAGAAATAATTTTCTTGAGCCCTCAGTTACAAAAGAGTTTTCTTAGGCCTTAAGTTTGATTAGATTATTTTTAGCTGAAGATTGGTGTTTAAAGTTTAGGAATTAGTTTTCTTCTCTAGCCAGTATTTATTATTATCACAGTTTTATATAAATGTGTTTTTGATGAATGAAAAATAGTTAAATATTTTTTTGAAATTATTTTTTTTGTGATGGCGATCTTTGTGGTGGTGTGAGGTCACATGTGAAGTGATGGCACATTTACGCCGGTTTCTGTTTCTTTCTTTGTTTCCCTTATTCGCCCACCAGCCTGTTCCCCATCATAAATTACTCGTCATAAATATGTTGGGCCGACTGGACCCTTGCTAGCTAGAGTCTATTGGTAGCACTATGAAACTTACTGCAGCATGTTAAATTCACAGCAGAGGTTAGCTCGACCAAGTGCGTAGACAACTATTACAGCGACTATCTACACTGCCCTTATTTCTAAAAACAGGGAGAAGACTACAAAAACTCTTCAAAAAAATAATATCAAGAGGAGGGGGAGACACAGCCTATGTGCCCTAAGGCTTGCCCAAACACCAAAAAGACCTTCCTTTTTACATTATTTATTTAAAATGTCAACCAATGACAATCTAATTGTAGTACCTTGTGATTTTGCATTAGAAGTTCAGCCAAATTGGAGACAGATAGTTTATTAATTATGACAGAAGGAACAAATAATAGACAGATCGTACATACCCTCACTTATCAGGAAACTACCTTATTTATTACACTGTTCACGTGGCCTCCTCCTGTGCTCTTCCGCCGGATCAATATCCACCGAATTATGCTTTCATCATTTTTTATAAATTCGTACAGTCACGTGTCAAAATTGTCACCTCCAAACATTTGTCCTTGTTGCCGACCATAACTTTCCAGGGCCCCTTTAATTGGTAAGTCATAATCGGTAAAGTCGTTTACAGTTGTAAATGAGTTATATACATGTAAGACATTTAATTGATAATAAAAGTTATAAGTGAAAAAGTGTATTGTCTTTTACGGTGTTTGGTTGTCATAATGTGTAAAGTCATAAGTGGAAAAGTTCACAATAAAATTAATTATTTCGTGATTTAAAATTTTTAATATTGCAAATAAATACTAAAATCTTAAATATTAATAAAAATTAATATTAACGCAAAAAATAATACAAATTTGCATGACCACAAAATTAACAGTAAGTGGGCTGTAAGTGAGTGGTAATTGGGTTGCAACTTGTAAGTGAGTGGTAGTTGAGTTGCGTAAGTCTTATACGAATTACAGTCCAAACAAACGCCATAGTGGTAATTAGGTTGTAAGTCATTTACGAATTACGGTCTTTTGTGGCTTTTACGTCTAAACAAACAACCCCTTAGTATAATCATAGTTTAAATCTATCGGTCAAGTCGGTCGAGATATCGGCCCATATTTTGTTTTTTTTGCTGCCGATACTATATGTATGGGTCGCCAGACATTGTAACACGTGTCTATCCAACTCTCAAGGGATGCACGACGCGTTTCAGAACATTTGATTAAGAGTCTTCGTCCAATTCGAACTTCAAACGGGTTGGGTAATTAAGAGAAGAGACAAAATCGGTTGAGACAGATCTCTATCTTCAAGCCTAATCATCATCCAAATAAGACAGTTACCCTCAGGAATAGTTCGTCCTTATATGCAGTAAGGCACGAACCACCAGATAGGAACAGGCTCTCCCCTATATCAATTCAAGTCAAGACGTTTAGCTCTACTACCATCAAGATAAGGAACTTAAGTATATAAACTGAACGGGACTCCCTCACCTTATCTTGTACATATTATCTATAGAAATAACAGATCCCTCCCAATGTGGAGGGGCATCATCATCATCATCATTTTAATCCAGAAACCCTAGCACACCAGAGAAGCCCATTTGTAATCACCATTGTTATAGTTGAATTCTCCTTTCTTTTATCGTTGTTTTTTCCCTTTCGAGTTTTTCATGTAAGATTCAGCTTGTTTGCGACCGCTTTCTGTGATTTGATTATATCTACTCATTATTTTGGTGCGTGAATTGATTCCTTAGGAATTCACCCATAGCATTTGGTACTTTCATTGAGATATTTGAGATCATACCCTTGAGATCTCTTGCTATCCACATCCTGCCCCTTCTTCTAAATAGCCCTATACGACTGATATGGCTCTCTCAAGGAAGAGTGTCACCCAGGCTATAGTCACGCCCCCGCTGATCCAAAAAGAAAGGGAAAACTATTGAAGCGACCCCGAGCCTACAGACCGTTTGCCTAACCTATCCGACGTCCACATCTCCGACACCGAAGATTCGCATTCCAATGCCGTCTCACCACTTCGGGTGCAGGCCACGAAACCAGAGCCCTGGCTTAATAGCAAGTAACTCCTCCAGATACTTTTCACCATGCGGAGGCAGATAGAGAGCCAGCAAATGGAGATTCGGCTACGCAAATTCGGTTGCTCATAAAAAAGAAGCGGTAGCCCGTGTCCTGACGCGACTGCTCAAGCAAATTGAAACGCAGAGCAAATCGCAATCTTCCCCTACTACGTGAAGAAACGTGTAGACCCCCTGTCACCATCACTTACTCGGATATCACGCACTCCTCCTGAAGCTCGAGGCGCAACCGGTCGAAGACCGACAAAGAGGATACAAACTCTAGGAACTCAGAAGGTTCCCGAACCCAGAAGTTCCCTCGCATAGAGGATAGCGCAGATATAGTCCAAGAGCAGCTCAGCCAAGCAAGACAACAGTTTTGAAGAGAATAAAGTACAGCGGGTTGAGGCCCGTCGACTCACCATTGTCAAGAGAAATTACTACGCTTCGCTTCTCGAAGAGGTTCGTGATGCCGATCTTCGACCACTACTCGAGAACCTCCAATCCCTTGCTACATCTATGCTAGTATCATGACAAAATCACAATCTACACTCATGATGATCTTTTCCTTTGCCGAGCTTTTCTGTCCAGCCTCAAGGGAGTTGCCTACCACTGGTTTACTCTTTCCCGAGGAGCTCACTCTAGAACTTCCATGACGTAACCGACGCATTCTTCAACCAGTTTGCTTCTCAGAGGGAATTCTAGAGGAACAATAACCACCTCCTCGCATAGAGGATAGCGTAGATATAGTCTAGGAGCAGCTCAGCCAAGCAAGCCAGCAACTTTTGAAGAGAATAGAGTACAGCGGGCTGAGACGCATCAACTCACCATTGTCAAGAGAAATTATCACGCTTCACTTCCCGAAGAGATTCGTGATGCCGACCTTCGACCACTACTCGAGCACCTCCAATCCCTTGCTACATCTATGCTAGTATCATGACAAAATCGCAATCTACACTCAGGATGATCTTTTTCTCTGCCCAGCGTTCCCGTCCAGCCTCAAGGGAGTTGCCTACCACTGGTTTTATTCTCTCCCGAGGAACTCACTCTGGAACTTCCATGACGTAACTGACGAATTCTTCAACCAGTTTGCTTCTCAGAGGGAATTATAGAGGAACAACAACAACTTCCTCACGGTCAAAATAAAATTCAGGAAGAGTCTAAAGAACTATACCAACTACTTCCAGAGCCAGATGGCCCTAGTATACAATTATAATGAGGACGTAGCCTCACCGCCTTCATCAAACCCCTTCTACAAACATCTGGTGAAGAATAATGTCACCAAGATAAGGGTATATGAGGGTATACTAGTCCAGTCGGAGAAGTACATATGGATAGAAGAGGCGACTCAGGCCACATCCAATCGCCCCCCAAGGCAAGTGCCCAAGGTCGAAAACTGAAGCCACAGTTCTCCCCTAGGAAGAATCTGAGCCACAACTCCTCCGCTATCCAAAAGCCTTCCAAGCGCGCTATCGAATCCAGTAAGGGAAACAAAGCAGAGCTTGATCTCATCCCATTTAGAGTACATATTGTTCACATCTTCAACACTATCAAGGACCAGTCATGGGTCAGGCATCCGACTAGACCTCTCCCACCTAACCTGAAAGGCCTGTTAGGGACTACTGTGCATTCCACTAAAGGGCTACCTCACAAAGGACTGTCGTTACCCTCTGATGATACTTTTAGGACCTGGTAAATGAAGTATGCCTCCGAGAATTCATCCTCAACGCCGGACTACCCTCAGAGACTAAGGTGTAGAGGCAGCGCAGGACCACCGATGAACACTTGAGCAAACCCTCTGTTGGCCCAAAGGCCTTCCACTCTAGTTTTGATGATGATTAACTCATGTAGTTATGTTTACTAATAATCTTGTGTTGTTTAAGTTTTAGATCATTAACCAAGATATTAGTTGGTGATTAGCTTCAACAAGGTGTTTAGAAGCTTTTCATGATGATTCCAGGGCCAAAGCGTCAAGATCACATATTGCCTAGCCCATGGATGGAGTTTTGGAGCAAGTCAACTTGAAGATGAAGATCATCAAGAAGACTTAGGTATCCATAGTTTAGATAGTGTGTTTTAGATCCATTTGTAAAGCTTAGTATAGTTGATATGCTCAAGTGCACACACACACGTTTTCATGTTTTGGATTTGGTTTTCATGAATAGTAGATCAAAACAAGTTTACTTTATTTTCTATGTATATTAGATATGTTCTAAATATACATACATACTTTAAACTTGCTAAACAAACTTATTTTGACTATTCTATTCATGTATTGAAAAATCAAGTTGATAAAAATACAAGTTTGGTTTTTGATAAAATTTGCAAGACACAAAAATGAATTGATATGATTGATATATGTCTTGAAATTTTTATCACAAGTTTGTGTTTCAATACAAAATGTTAAAACAAGTTTTATGAGATTTTCAGAAAAGATAAAAGATTTTTATAAAATAATTTTCCCAGTTTTTCTGACCCAGTTTTTGTTCCAGGCTTCAACCAAGTCGACTAGTAGCCTGACTAGTCGACTAAGGCTGAGGTCGGTCGACCGGGCCGGTCGACCGACGTGCACAATTCTGTGCACGTTTGGAGGCACTGGGACGGTCGACCGCGCCGGTCGACCGGAGCACTTACAGTGCTCTCTGTTTGTTTCGGTCGACCGGGCCGGTCGACCGCAGTTGCCCAACGGTCATATTTCCGACCATTGGCGGTCGACCGGGGCCGGTCGACCGTTGCCTGTCAGAGCTGCCAGCTCAGCTCTAACGGCTAGTTTTGTATTGGGGCTATATATACCCCATCTCTTCATAATTTTTGTACAAGGTTTTAAGGGCAAAAATTCCAGACCTTCTTAAGTGTTTTTAAAGAGTTTTCAAAAGTGTTTTGAGCTTTAAACTTCCAATTTGATTTGTGTTTTGGGTTTTTGGAAAATCAAAGAAAATAGAAATTTGGGATATTTGTATTGGTTTTCATTCTCTATCTTTTACAAGAGTTTTCCCAAGTATTTTCTTTGTTGCTTGTTTCCAAAAACACCTAGTTTTTCACACTTGAGCTATCTTCTATCCTAATCTATTAGGATCTTTTATTTTATGGAAAAGAAAAAGGAAAGAGGTTTGTGGTTGAAAGAGACCACTTATTGTAAACCCTTGATTTCTTGGTTGCTCCTTCTTTGGTAGAGGTTGAGGTTGTGATTTGGGTTATTGGTTTGCTCCCTCTAGTGAGAGGTGGAGTTTGGTTGTAAACCCTCTTCGGTATAGGTGTTGGTTGTTGTTGTTATTGTTGTATTGGCTACGGGCCTACCCCTCGGTTGTGAGGTGGTTGTTTAAGAGAGGAGTTTGATACTCCATTGTTGTAAAAATCCTTCTCGGTGAAGGTTCCCTTGGTGGGAGTCCTCGGTGGACGTTATAGTGGATTGGAAATCCTACATGGTGGTGTAGGCGGGGATGTAGAGCAAGGGTGCTCGAACCTCGAAACATATCTTTGTGTTTGCGTTTGATCCACTTGTCTCTAAACTCTCTCTCTTTACATTTGTGCAAAGCATTATTCTCATTGCCATATCATACATATCATATATTGCTTGTGTTGCCTTGCATTGTTTCATATTGCTATATTACTTATATGCTTGGTTGTTTGTGTGTGCCTCACTTGTACCTAATCAACAAGAGCTTCACATAGCACCTCAACCCATTCAAGGGGAATCAAGAGGAGTTAGTCCAGAGCCCTTCACGGGAATTCGGCTACACTTGTTGATTGTACTAAGTGTGTTGCAAAATTTGCATTAGCTTCCGCATTTAGCGCACTTAGTTTTGCATTTAGTTTTAGATTAGCACTAACACCTATTCACCCCCCTCTAGGTATTTCCCCCTTTTCAATTGGTATCAGAGCTTGGTACTCTGATTTTGTCTAACAACCTAGAGTAAAAGATCCTCATTTTAGGCTAATCTCTTGTTTGCATTTGCTTGTTTGCACACATATAGTTTACCATGGCCTTCATGACCCCACCTATGTATGACCCTTCCAACATTCATGTTTGGAAGATTAGGATGACCGTTTATTTACAAACCCTAGGTCATAAAGTTTATCTTGCTATTACCAAGGAATCCTTCCTTAGTGATCGCAATCATATAGGGGCCAATGCACAAGCCCTAGAGGCCATTAGAAGCACATTACCTAAAGATTATCTTATGTGTGTTTCTAATATTGATTCCGCCTTTGCAGTGTGGAACAAATTGACAACAACCACCACCACCTCCGAGCTTCAAGTGTAAATCCAAGAAGAGGAATCTAGTGGAGAGTCCGAGTCACAATGCTTCATGGTCCAAGGGAATGACTCCCTTGAGGTACATTCGGAACCCCACTTAGATAGTGATGATTGCTCTAGTTCTTCATGTGATAATTATGATGCCCATGCCTTAAATGAAGAACTATCTATTGTATGTGAAAAGTTAATAGAAAAATATAAGATTTTGAAAAAGAAAAGTCTAGATATTGAAAAAGAAAATAAAAGTTTGCATTCTAGACTTGATTGTGTTTTGCAAGAGAAGGTTGAGGTCTATAATGAAAGGGATTCATTGAGATCTCAATTGGAACTTGCACTAAAAGAAAATGATTTTTTAAAATCTAAAAATGATTGCCATGCTATTTTGAAGAAAAATGAAAATTTATCTTCTAAAGTTGATTTTGTTATGAAAGAAAATAATTCTTTGAAAATAAAAATTGATTCTATTTCAAAGGATTTAGAAATTTGTTTAAAGAAAAATGAAGTTTTGCAAAATAAAATTGATACACATGTTTGCCATGCTAGGGTAGTTTCACACACTCCACCCATTGCATGCTCCACTTCTTCTTTGTTTGAAAATGATATAAATTTAATTAAGAAGAAAATGGATTGTTTGGGCTCCACTATGAGCCAATGTGCCATGAACCACTCACGTTTGGAAACCTTGGTTCGTAAGAAACAAGTTCCAACTTTTATGCATGCACACCCTCCACGGCATACACATGCTCCACACGGACACCATCAACACATGTATGCTCATGTGTACACATGTACACATTGTGGCCGAAAAGGCCATCTTGCTAAATTTTGCTATGATCGTCTACATGTTGAGAATTTAGCAAAGAAGTTTGTTTGGGTTAGAGAAGGTACTAACCCCCATGGACCCAACAAGATGTGGGTACCAAAGACCACCCCTCCTATTGTTTTTGATGTAGGTGTGGGCTCTCACATGACGTGAGAGTGATGACACCTTGGAGTGGATGCGTTCCGGACTTAAAGGAGATCAATTGGATGCATCACTTTCAAGGGAAAGTTTGGTGGAGAGGACCACCTTTGTTTTGGAGAAATAGAGCGGTGCCCTCATTGGTTTTGGTATCGAATCTCTAACTCCTTATGTTTACAAGCTTTCCATGTTTATCTTTCATAGCATGATTTGATGTTTAGTGATCATCTTGAATATGCCATGTTAATTAGATTAGTATTATACTTATTAGTTGGTTGAAACATCCATGTTTTATATGGACTTATATTTCTTAAACTAATTTGTATGACCTAGATCTAATACACATGCATGTAGATATTGATCTTATATGTTTTGTATTTCATATCTTTGATGTTTTATAGCATGTTTTCATTGTCTTTGGATTAGTGTGTAAATATCACATTTATTAGATCCTTGACATGCATGTATAGCATTTTGAGACACACATGCTTGTATGAACCCATTCTTAGTGTTCTCACTTTTGTTTAAGCTATAATGTACATCATGAATCTAATACATGTGAATTTACATAGTAATCATGTTTTAGTTTTATCATGATGATTTCTATATTGTGTTTTGATGCTTCTTGTTAAGATTACTTGTTTAGATGTTAGTTTTCATTAAGACTAGGATTTATACTTGTACATATAGTGAGCCACAAATAAATCTATATATGTTTGAGTTGAATGCTTATTTGAACCCATTAAATGTGCTAGTATAGTCTAGTTTTGATGATTCATACATTTTAAACTTGTATTTCATTTTTGAATTTGTTTTATGAGTTTTTCACTTCATGTATATGTTTGTATTGCCAAACTTTAAGATATACATATATACCCCTTGAGTCATTTGCCTTTCATGCAAATCTATATATATGGACTCAATTGTGTTTGGGGATATGTATGTATACTTATTGTGTTGACAATTCATACATATACCTTGAAATGAAATGTGTTTTGATGAAGATTTAGCTTTCTTAATTTTGTGTTGAATTGTTTAACTTCATGTATATGTCTATCTTGTCCAAACTATTAGATATACATGTTTATCCTTTTGAGCCACGTGACTTAATGCATATATTTTGTGGACTCGTTGTGTTTTAGATATGTATGTATACTTTAGTTTATATTAGACATACATATGCCATGAAGATTAAATAAGTTTTAATGATTTTCGTGTTTTCTTGTTTAAGGAATAATTGAGCTTAATGAAAAATTTTCATGATTATGATATTCACACTTTATATGTACACTCACTTTTATTGCTTACTCATGCTTTGTTTTCATGAGTCAAAATTGTGCTTAATTGGATTAGAGTGTTGATTTCCATGTGGATTTCTTATTTCATGAAAAACTATTTTGTTGTATTCCTTACTTGAAGGATTTCGTACTAGTTTAAAAGTCTTTCCTATAACTAGTTCGTATTCTTCACTATGGTAGAGATTTTCAAACAAAAACTATATTTTCAAATCTATTTTGAAAACCCCTACCTTCTATGGGCGGATGGATGGGAGATCATGGTCTTGTATGCTTTAAAATGAAAATCATTTAAAACTTGAACCTTGATTGGGAGGTATTGTGATATGATGTATACACTTGAACTTATTGTTATGTCAATTGGTATCATTGAACTCTTTCAATTGGTATCATTTTGATCTTTTTGTATACTCATATGTTTATTGTGTATGTATATTTTCAATTGGTATCATCTATTGGTGATTGGTACTCATTCTATTTCATACACATTTTATTTGTGCTTAAGATATAAATTTTTCACAAAATCTTGTTTATGCTAGTGCTTGAGCTTCAATTTTGTTTTAATTGATTATTTTTAAATTGGTATCAAGCCCATGCATCCTTTTAGTTGGTATTTCATAAAGGGGGAGAAAATTTAATTTTGTCTTTCAATTGGTGATTCTTCAATTGGTATTTGTTTCCCACTCCCTTACTTTATGATTGAAAATTTCATATTGGTATCATATGTTTAATATGAAAATTATTTACAATTGGTATCAAAATTTTGTTTAGACATTCAAAATTTATTATATTTAATTTCAATTGATATCAAGATGTTTCATCCGTTTTTGCTTAAAATTGGTATCTGAATTTTTTTTAAAGAAAAATACAAAAGTTTTGATTTGTATTGACTATATGCATATAGATTCATGATGAGTGTATCTTGTATTGAAGAGCTTAACATCTCTTCGGTATGTGGTACACGTGTGTAGGGGGAGCTTCACATCTCCTCTTATACATTACATAATGTGTGTTATGTGAATTAGGGCTTAACATCCCTCTTTCATGTAATGCATATGTGTAGGGAAGCTAACTTAGCGTCTTCCTCTTCATGAATGTATATAGTATATAACTTCTATTGATCTTTGTTTATTGATATCAAGATGCTTCATTGACATATTTATCTATTGATATCATGTTGTTTATAGTAACCCCTTGATCTTTTGTTTGACAAAAAGGGGGAGAAAAATTTGTTTGATTTGATTTTACTTTGAACCCTTTGTTGATGATTGACAAAAAGGGGAGAAGTATTTGAGTTTATATGCATGTTTTCATGTTTTCATTGCTTAAGGGGAGAAGTATTTGTCTTCCTTGTTATTTATGCATATATGTTTTTGTATTGCAAATAGGAGAAAAAGATTTTCATTTATGCTTGTTGCATGTTTTATCTCCATACTTGCAGACATATTCATGTGTTTCATTTCCATATCTTATTATTTATGTCTATGCATGAGTTAAGGGGGAGCTTCTTTGAAGCTTAACTTTAATCCATGCATATATAACTCCATGAGTTTTGTCATCATCAAAAAGGGGGAGATTGTTGGCCCAAAGGCCTTCCACTCTAGTTTTGATGATGATTAACTCATGTAGTTATGTTTACTAATAATCTTGTGTTGTTTAAGTTTCAGATCATTAACCAAGATATTAGTTGGTGATTAGCTTCAACAAGGTGTTTAGAAGCTTTTCATGATGATTCCAGGGCCAAAGCGTCAAGATCACACATTGCCTAGCCCATGGATGGAGTTTTGGAGCAAGTCAACTTGAAGATGAAGATCATCAAGAAGACTTAGGTATCCATAGTTTAGATAGTGTGTTTTAGATCCATTTGTAAAGCTTAGTATAGTTGATATGCTCAAGTGCACAAACACACACGTTTTCATGTTTTGGATTTGGTTTTCATGAATAGTAGATCAAAACAAGTTTACTTTATTTTCTATGTATATTAGATATGTTCTAAATATACATACATGCTTTAAACTTGCTAGACAAACTTATTTTGACTATTCTATTCATGTATTGAAAAATCAAGTTTGATAAAAATACAAGTTTGGTTTTTGATAAAATTTGCATGACACAAAAATGAATTGATATATGTCTTGAAATTTTTATCACAAGTTTGTGTTTCAATACAAAATGTTAAAACAAGTTTTATAGGATTTTTAGAAAAGATAAAAGATTTTTATAAAATAATTTTCCCAGTTTTTCTGACTCAGTTTTTGTTCCAGGCTTCAACCAAGTCGACTAGTAGCCTGACTAGTCGACTAAGGCTGAGGTCGGTCGACCGGGCCGGTCGACCGACGTGCACAATTCTGTGCACGTTTGGAGGCACCGGGACGGTCGACCGCGCCGGTCGACCGGAGCACTTACAGTGCTCTCTGTTTGTTTCGGTCGACCGGGGCGGTCGACCGCAGTTGCCCAACGGTCTTATTTCCGACCGTTGGCGGTCGACCGGGCCGGTCGACCGTTGCCTGTCAGAGCTGCCAGCTCAGCTCTAACGGCTAGTTTTGTATTGGGGCTATATATACCCCATCTCTTCATAGTTTTTGTACAGTTTTTAAGGGCAAAAATTCCAGACCTTAAAGTGTTTTTAAAGAGTTTTCAAAAGTGTTTTGAGCTTTAAACTTCCAATTTGATTTGTGTTTTGGGTTTTTGGAAAATCAAAGAAAATAGGAATTCGGGATATTTGTATTGGTTTTCATTCTCTATCTTTTACAAGAGTTTTCCCAAGTATTTTCTTTGTTGCTTGTTTCCAAAAACACCTAGTTTTTCACACTTGAGCTATCTTCTATCCTAATCTATTAGGATCTTTTGTTTTGTGGAAAAAGAAAAAGGAAAGAGGTTTGTGGTTGAAAGAGACCACTTATTGTAAACCCTTGATTTCTTGGTTGCTCCCTCTTGGTAGAGGTTGAGGTTGTGATTTGGGTTATTGGTTTGTTCCCTCTAGTGAGAGGTGGAGTTTGGTTGTAAACCCTCTTCGGTAGAGGTGTTGGTTGTTGTTGTTATTGTTGTATTGGCTACGGGCCTACCCCTCAGTTGTGAGGTGGTTGTTTAAGAGAGGAGTTCGGTACTCCATCGTTGTAAAAATCCTTCTCGGTGAAGGTTCCCTCGGTGGGAGTCCTCGGTGGACGTTATAGTGGATTGGAAATCCTACACGGTGGTGTAGGCGGGGATGTAGAGCAAGGGTGCTCGAACCTCGAAACATATCTTTGTGTTTGCGTTTGATCCACTTGTCTCTAAACTCTCTCTCTTTACATTTGTGCAAAGCATTATTCTCATTGCCATATCATACATATCATATATTGCTTGTGTTGCCTTGCATTGTTTCATATTGCTATATTACTTATATGCTTGGTTGTTTGTGTGTGCCTCACTTGTACCTAATCAACAAGAGCTTCACATAGCACCTCAACCCATTCAAGGGGAATCAAGAGGAGTTAGTCTAGAGCCCTTCACGGGAATTCGGCTACACTTGTTGATTGTACTAAGTGTGTTGCAAAATTTGCATTAGCTTCCGCATTTAGCGCACTTAGTTTTGCATTTAGTTTTAGATTAGCACTAACACCTATTCACCCCCCCTCTAGGTGTTTCCCCCTTTTCACCCTCGTCCAGTACAGAAAAGTGAATGTTATCTTCAGAAACTCCCCTATGAAAGGCAACACCGCTAAAGAGAAGATCATCCACGTCAATGAAGCTCGAAGAGACAACTACTCAGCAATAGTGACTCACACTCCAACATCTCTTGGGAGGCCAGTTGTTTTTCATTGATTTGATTAAGGGAAAACTTACAAAAGAGTTAAAAAGAATGACAAGTAATTAAAAGAAAATTTACAAGAACTCTCCTATTAGAGTTTTGAGACAGTGTGCAAATGAGAGTCTGGTCAGTGCACGACCACTTTGTCCCTTTGACGATGTGAGCGACTGAATCTTTGAGTCTTCTGCTTGAAATTCCTTCTCGCCTGATTTCAAAAATTCCTTAAGAATAGAAGATCTAGGGTATTAGCATCTCAAAAGAGAAATAGGATTCTCTAAAGAAGTTTGGAAGTTAGAGATTGATCTCTTGTGAAAATTTCAACCTATGAAATCAATTAGCCAGAATCTGCCCAAGCTCATCCTAGTAATGGGCTATTTATAGGTTTATTGGGTGTAACTGCTATTTAGTCTACAATTCTGCATTTTTATATCGCATTTCCCCACCGATTTATGAATAAATGTCAGTTTAAACTGTGTTTTGGTCTCTCTTGCAGGTAAATCCAGAGTTTAAGGGCAAAGGAGTAATAAGAGTATAATTAAACCCCTTTTAGGATATTAAATCCGCATTATTTGGAGGTCAAGCAAGGGATCTTCTAGAAGATACGTCGAACCTAGACCTTTGCTCACGTAAGACGAATATTCGGGCGAAATTACTAGAAAAGAGATATACCGGAAGCTCCTAGAAACGTGACGTATCCCCTTACCAAAACCAAGGGAGTTAACTCCCTGGAATGGCCGCGGATCCGCGGCTATAGCCGCGGATCCACGGCCCTATGGTGGGGCCACGCGTCGATCTTCGACGCGTGGCCCCGTCTCGTCTTCTAGAAGAGTCCTATGCCTATATAAACCCCTGCAGAGGCCTTAAACGAAGCAGTTTTTGATTTTAGGAGAAGTTTTTTATTTTAGGCTAGGGTTTCTATGTTTTTAGTGCAGTGTAGGTAGGTGTTCTTCATTTCATTTCTTTTGTATCTTCTTTTCTTTTTAGATCTTGTAGTAGGGTTGAGAGATTCAGAGAGATATAGAGGGATTGATGTAATAGATGGTGACAATCTATGTAAAGGTGCCTCCTTTCTTCTCCAATGTAATCTTCTCCATCTTCTACATGATGCTTTGCTAACTTTTCTTCTTCTCATGGCAATCTAACTACTAACCACTAACCATCTAACTACTTACTTGATAATCCACATGAATCTAATAGCCTCTACAAGGCCTTACTCTTGCAAGAGCCATTGATGGCTCATAATGATGGATTCTAACATTCTAACATTTCTAACACCTAACCCACTAACTTGCTAACTTGCGATGTCTTCTTTATTTCATGCTCACCTCTAACTGATTTTGATGATTTAATAAGTAGCTTGCAACTTGTTAGTGGTATGGATGTGTTGTTTGAATGTAGAAGATCAATCTTATGGGCCATGCTCTGTATCGTCTCTTGAAGCAAGGATTAGTGATGGCCAAGGATCCATGTGAGGCAACTATCACTAAGAGGTTAGTATGGTTAGTGGAGCAATTAGTAGTTAGTAGCCATGAGTTTTATTTTTCTTTGTTTTGAAAATCATTTTCAGACTCTTTTTCTCATTTTTCTATCGATGTTTTCACCATCCTCTTAGTTCACCTTTGTTTCATCTTCCTTTTGTTTTTATTTCCCAAACCACTTCTCTTTTATTTTCTTCGCCATTTTCATCGCCTTCTCCATCTACCACATGCTTAATTTCTTTTTCCTTTCTTTTCTTTTCTTCTTCTAATTCTTTAACAAAGAAGAACTGTTAACATAAAACGTGAATAAAAACTGTTAATACTTCTATCGCCTCCCGTCCCTGTGGATTCGACTCGTTGAGCCAATGCTATAACGGAAGTATCGAGGGAACATTAGCACATACGAGCTTTTACATTGATTTGACAAATTACACATTTTTGAGTGCTAGTTTCGCCCCGATCAACTGCTTCCCTAAAATTCAGCAGATTGATCCACTCAATCTAGCTTCGCGCCTGAGCTCAAATGGCTTCACTGCGAAGCTAAACACAGCTTCTGCGAGGCTAGAAGCACTCCCGCGAAGCTAATTAGCCAGTTAGCTTAGGGTTGTTAAATGAATCCCTTGATTTGCTCCACTTAATGAGGGATTTCCCTTGATCTTCTCCAACTAATGAGGAGTAATGAGATCATGGCAATTAACTGCCCAAAAATGATGTCAATCATATTAATCTCGTGCTGTGATTTAAAATGGTCAAAAATGACCAAAAGAACTCTCAGCGGAGCTAAGCTTCATACGAAGCTAGAAAATGAGCCCACAATGGAGCTAAAAGGAGATTAATGCGAAGCTAAAAGAAGCTCACAAATAAAGCTTAAGTTAGCTTCTTAGGCGACGCTAGCCCATTTGGACTTGAGCGAAAGTGTTGAGCACACTTAACCTTTTGAGCTTCTTTTGAAGGCAGTACTTGGTTCACTGTATGCTTCAATGGATCAATAGAGTCTAAGTCACTGGTTTGTCCATCAGGGATAGACAAGTCTTAACCTGTCAATGACTTGTCTTTTGAAAGTGTCGATAAGTTAGATATCGTTTAGACCGATTGCAGAGCTGCCCTGGAGTTTATCTTTTCGGCGTGTCAACAAAAACCCCTTCAAAGTTTTCGTGAATCTGCAATGGATTGATACAGGTTTCAAAATACTTTGAACTTGAAGCCCTTGACATAAATTTTGACATTTCTTAGGTCAAAAAAGCCCATTGGATTGAGTGCAAATGTGCATTGAATTAGATAGCCAGATTGGTTAACCTAGGAACTCTATATGGAGTGAGCTTCATGCGAAACTAGCAAATGAGCTCTCAGCAGAGCTATGATGGAGCTTCAGGCGAAACTAAAAGTAAGCTCACAGCGGAGCTAGAATAAAGCTTCATGCGAAGCTAACAATGACTGTCCTATGCAAAGCTAAATAACTTTACTGTTTAGGGTATTTACCCTCCAAATTGTCATTTTAATTTCTTGAAGTGACAGCTTGCACTCCTTTTTAGGAGGTGAAGCTAGACACGGGGTGTCTATAAAAGCCCAAGGGCTATACTCTGAAGAGTTCTAATCCAGAGTTTTCTAGAATTTTTAGAGAAAAAAGTATCTTTTCCTTTTCACTCTTTTTAAGTTCCCCGTAATGAAAATGTAACATGTCAGGTCTCGGAAGGACTGAAAATGGAGATGGAACTCTATAACTTTGGTACTCAGAAGAGCAAATAAATATAACTAATTTATTAAGAGGTTGAAAACATGAAAAATTTTGTTAAGAAATAGACTACCAAAAGTTGGTTATGATTTCGGTAGGCTGAAACAAAATCCTTTGGGGATGCGGAAAGAATAAATTGAACTTAGTGATCTATCTGTTCAGAGGTGACGAACTCGACATAATAGATTAGAATCACTAAGATAAGAACTCGTTGTTCAGAGGTGACTAATTAGACATAACAGCGGTAAGATAATCCCTACTGGATTGGGGGTGAGATCTGGAATCCGTCAGTTCAGAGGTAACAAACTGGACATAACTGATTAGAAATTATCAGACTTGAAATTTTATCATTCAGAGGCGACGAACTGGATATAATGATTAAAAAAAGTCCACACTAGACTGGAGAATGAGATTTGGCTATTTGTCGGTTAAGAGGTGGTTGACTGGACATAACCGATTAAAAAACTACCAAATTCAGCGCCCTTGCTGTTCAAAGGTGGATTGACTAACTTGATCGCAAAAGAAGTTCATAAAGGACTAAAGGATGAAATCTGGACATCGATCAGCTTAGAGATGACAAAATGGACATAACCAATTGAGAATTACCAGATTTAGAGCCTTACTATTCAGAGGTGATAAATTGAACATGATAGTAAAAGAGAAGTCCTTATCGGACTAAAGGATGAGACTTAACTAACTATCTGTTTAAAGAAAATTGACTAGACATAACCAATTGAGAAGCCACCAAGCTCAGAAATTTGCCATTCAGAGGTGACGAACTGGACATGACGGTAAGAAAGAAGAGTCTCTACTATACTAAAGGATAGAATTCGGACACTCGTCAATTAAGAGGTGATAAACTGGAAGTGACTGACTTAGAGTTACCGAATGTAATATTAAGAATTCTTAATCCTCATATGGAATGAAGAATTTATAGACTTAACTGTTCAATGATCTCGTACATATATAACAGCTTGAGTCTGGATCTGCTATTCAGAGGTAAGTATTTGTTGGACCCTAGAAGGGATGAAAAGAGTCAAGGGTAATTAAAAATTAAATGTACTTGTTATAAGGCAAAACTATAAAATAAGACAGACTGGTAGAATCACCCAGTCTGATGGTAGGATAGTTAATAGAATCAACGAGAGCAGAAAAACAACAATATAACAATAAATGCACAACAAATAAAATAGTAGAAAGAATGCAAGCAATTTTAGGGTGGTCCTACATCCACCACCTAGAGGTCTCCTCTCTAGAATTTACAAATCCACTGAAAAGCTTCTCCTTGAAGCAGGGAATACAACCACCAAGTCTCTTCCATGAGCTTGGATTTTCAATCCACCAAGATGTTGTCTTGGATTTACAAACCACCAAGATACTGCCGATAATAGATTTTCACACCACCTCTATCTTGAGGCACACAACAATGAGTATGATAAAGATTTTGTTCTCTAACACAATATTGAAAGCTAAAATAAGCACACTGATAGAATATAATAGGAGACCCTAGGCAATCATATAGTTCTAAGTATATCAATCAATAACTTGACACAATAAGTCAAAAGCAATAAGAATGAGAATCTATAATAAATATAGAAGATGAGAATGAGATTCTTTAATAGAGAAGTAAATGAAGTGATGGAATTCTCTTGTATTGAATGCTTGAGACTTTTTCTGAAAATCGGAACTTGAATGGATGATTTGCGCCACCACTTTGGTTTGGTAAGATCTGATATTTAAGGCTTGAATGGTTGAAGAACACTGTTTTTACTTTGCTGAAATTTTCAGGTTGTGTTCTCATTCTTGCAATGAAGGAACAAGATATTATATAAACAACAAGCCAAGATCAGAGTAAATTCAACCATTGGAGATGACAAGAGAGAGATTTTTCTACCCATTTGAGCATTTAATGCTGTTGAAACGAGATATCAAAATTGTGCTAAATCTTAGGCAATAAATACTACTGCAGCAGTTAAGATGTAAAGAGGGTATGGAGGCTTTAGATAAAGGGAAAGAGATGAAGTTTTCTCTGAAATATATATACCCAGCAGAGCTCGAATGTAGCTGTAAAAACTAGACAGGTTAGGGTTGTAAAGTACTATCAACAGCAGGACAGTTTGACATGACAAACCCAGAATTTTAGTTGTAAAGAGAGGTATGTACAACTCACTTGCATGAATGAAGTTAATGCAAAGAGTGAAAAGTTAACCAAGTGAAGTACAACCCATGAAGTCCAGAGAATAATCAGAGCTGAATCAGAATTATGACAGAATATTCTTAGTTTAGTCTATAATAGATAGAGATGGTAGAATCAGGTTGAGTGGTAGGATGAGGTAGTAGAATGGAGATTCTACTTAGAAACTGAAATAGAAAGATCCTACTATGTGCCAAATATATGTTTGATAATAAAATTGCTATATGATTACTACATAGTTTCTATTGATGAAATTTGTAGCTCAATATATCTTGGCTCCTTCTTACTCTTTCATAACTTGATGTATCTTGTGATAGATTGATCTTGTGGAGCTAGATGTATTTTGCTCCTATAGCTTTTTGTTAGCTTGAATATGAAATTTGTGGAGCTTCAAATAATTCCGTCCATCCTCCATATGTATGCGACATTTGTACCTCAAATTCATCCATTATCCAAGTAAAATCTTATCCTGAAATAAGATAACACTACTAATCTAACTTATTAGTAACTTAATTTATAGTCAATTACATCATGAAAATTTTAGGAATTACAATCTCCCCCTTTTTGATGATGGCAACCTATAAATTTGATTGAAAAGACTATAACATTGTAAATAGGGAAAAGTTTATTTTTACCTTTGATGCTCTCCCTATTTATCTGCTAGTGTAATAAGAATGATTAGAGAGCAAATTCCCCCTGTTAAATTCAATTCATGGAAACAAGTATTTTCGCAACTTGTGAATATGGTCAATCCCTTAAATATAACATGCACTTTTGTAGATGGGTAATCCTTCATGGTCCCACACAATATCTGAATTTATCAGTAAGGGATAGTATCTGTAATCATCAGTTTATGCTAACAAGTGCATGTGACTATATATGTGTACATGTTTGTGACTAAAATATGAACAAATTTTGTCTTTTGATATGTACACAAAGATATGCAGATATACAAATATATGTATCCAGCGAGCAAAAGTTTACATATTATTACAAACATTAAGATCAAGTAATCTGATACTATCATAGTTAATAGCCAAGTATAGTATGTTATCCTGCAGTAATGTTATCCAATGTTATCCAATCAACAACAGCCAAGTAAAATTTCCTCTTGTGCCATCAGCAAAAAAGATCAAGGGGAAAGCATGCATGGATAAGTCACAACAGGCATAGCATATATAATAGTGATAAAAGAGCAGTGAAAGAAAAGCAAGAGTATTTGATAGTTATTACATGCCAGAGTGTCAGTCAAGAGATAAAAATAGACAGTATTTTATGTCATTTTGGGGGAGGACCTAGTCATAGGCCTTTTCCCTTTACCTGAACTGTCCTCATGAGTAGAGTCATTCCCATTATCAGAGCTGTCATCAAATTAGTCAGAATCATAAGAACAAGTATCAGAACTAGGAGAGTTATCTCTCATAGAGTACTTATGGCCCAGCTTCTTGAGGAGTCTGTTAAGATTCCATTTGATTTAAGAGAGATAAGCTTGGACAGACTTCCTGAAGTGGCTGAATTTATCCTTCAACCCACAGAATTCCTTCCTCAATTTGATGTATTCTTTCTTATTTGTTTTTTTACTTATTTTCTCTTCAGATAAGAGCTTACAGGGACAATATCTTCTTCTTTGATATCACCTTTCTTTCTTTTCCTACATATATTTTTCCATGGTGAGTCTTCTTCAACCTAGCTTCTTCCTCTGTCTTGGATTCACCATTCATGATTTAATCAAATTATTTCTGAAAAGATACATTCTATTAACAAAAGCAGACCAAAAGCTTTCTTTTCCCATAGATGAAGTTTCAATCCCAAGCTCAATTTCAAAGTGTGTAATCACTTTTGTTAACAAATAAGGAAATCCGAGTTGTTCACGGGGCATAATCATAGAGCTCAAGATAAAATGAGGTAGATTGAAGTTAGTCAATGTAAGCATAGCATATACAGTAAGCAGTTCATTTTTATGACATAAAAGTGTCCTCCTTGAGGGAGAAAATTGAAATGAGCTATCTTAGCCAGCACGTAAGCCCTGAGGGTGAGACAGTTGATGTCTGGACACATATATTGCATAATTATTACCGTATTCCTACATTCATTCTGTAATAACTTCTACAACTCTCTTGTCTTAAATATCTAAATTCATGTAGGATATAATAGAGAGAAGATAAGCATAAATCCTATCTAATTAAATTCAAAAGTTCAAATCAACGGAGATCGATTCAAATCCAGAGGTTCTAGAAATAATCTTATCTGAAGATTGGGTATATCAGATGAGACAATATCATCAAAGTCAAAGGAAAAATGGATTAGAAGAAGACCCAATAAGTTTCGCTGAGGATAAAAGGATATATCATCAAATCCAGAGTAGAATCTGAAATTTTAAGAGAATAAAAGGATAAAAGACGACCAGTGGACTACATACTCCAAGATCCTGGCCCACAACACAGACTTGCCGTGAAAACACGGGAAAAAGTCGCGTTTCTGCGGCTGGCTTTTTGAATCAGGGGGAGCATTTACTCCCCCTATCTTCGTACTCTTACCTCTATCCTATTTCTTCCTATAAATACCTGCATACTTCAAAGATAGAGGAGAAGGTCAGTAGAGAGCTTTAGTTTAGGTTTTTATTTCTTTTTCAATGTAATTTTTATTTTTATTTAGGTTAGAGAGAGTTACATGAGAGAAGAAAAAGAAGAATTGTAATTAGAGTGACATTGATGTAATCTTTCTTCAAGAGAGAATTATATTGAAGTGACATCAATGGATTTTTTACTTTTCTTCATCGTACTTGATCTAACCAAGCACTGCATTCAATGTATTTTTTCTACTACTTTGCTTTACTTCAGCTAAGGTAAGTCTTCATTATGATTCAAACAATAGAGGTAAGTACTCTTCTTTTATTTCTTTTCATTTCTGATTTTGAACCAATACTCTTCTTTATCCTTTTCACTTTCTTTTTGACACAACATCAATCCACCATCTTCTTCATTCTTTCCACCTTTTTCTAACCTAATATAGTCTAACTTTTCATTTCATTTTTCAAAACTGAGAAAAAAATTATTAACTTGTTTTTGTAAATTAAAAGAAGAAACTTACACAAAACTTCCATCGCAGTCCCTCCTTATGGATCACGACCCTCAAAGCCACTTGTTATAGTGGTAGCATTGAGGACCTAACGCTGTTTCTAAACTCTGTATTTTTCTATGTAGATTTGGCTTGATCATAATTTTGCGCCATTGCCGGGAAGGGACAGTAACTTTTCTTTCTTTTTTTTTGATTTACTTTAAATGAATTAAACTTTTTTTTCTCTGTTTTGGTATGCAGGGCTAATTTTAAGAAAATGAATGAAGCAGAACACATATAAGTGGCTCTGAACTCTGTTGTAAAAAGGCAGAGCCTAGAAGCCCTTTGCTTTGCCGCAAAAAAAGCAGCAATAGCCGTGTTTGCGCGGCAGACAGAGTTGATTACTAACTCTCTTTAGTTGCAGGATGCTTGAATTGAAATTTTTAGTATTCTATAGCAATTAGTTTTCTTATTTACCTACTCTGCATTTATTTCTAACCTCAACAGTAACTTGGTTGTTTGTAAATACTAAAAAAACATGTTTAAACATTGCATTCTAGGCATTTATTTTTCTGTTACATTTATATTACTGTTGAAAAGTGCTAGAGTAAAAGGTACATATGTATTGCATATAGCTTAGGAAACACACTTCTATGTTATATTGCTTGGGTGTTCTTTTTGCTATATACTTGCACACAAGCACTAAAACGATCTAAGAGCTTGTCTTATAAATAAGATAAGGTGGGAAAGTCAATACCCTCTCTTCCCCTATAAATAATCTCCTCATTCACTAACCCAATCCAAACTTAAAATTATGTAGATGTTGGCCCTAGGGACATTTCAGACTCAAACAGGGATTGACCTAAAGGAAAAGTTATTAGAACTTGACTCTTACCAAATCAGTGTCAAAGGTTGGAGATTGAGGGGCGAAACCCCGAAGGTTAGTATTTGGCATAATTAGGCTCGTTGCTCAAGCACGGATACCTCCCACTGTTCTTACCCCTACCAGACCGATTAACTTGTTGTCAAATTGCTGCAATATACCCCCGGTTGCTAGTCAATCAGTTAGGAGTCATCTTGGTCTAAGGTCTACCCTAACATAGGCTAGATTTTTCTTTGTTTTCTTATTTGTTTATTTGTTTGTTTTTGTTTATTCTTATGGATTATAATTGCAATTATTCTGATTATAACTCAAATTCATAATTCACCCCAACCTCTTTCAATTCGGCGATTACGAACCCGGCATTTCATAACTTTAACTAACCAAATATGCCGGATTTATCTTATCTGAATCAATATATGCCTAAATTCCAGTATTATGAACAAAATTGGGATAATCATCACGACCCTTCATTGAAGTGGGGATACCACTCCCCCGAGTCTTACTATCAACAATCTTACTAATGAACACTTCGTATACTCCATATCAAGACCAACCGATAGAAGAAAAATCTTCATTAGAAAAGAGTCTCGAAGCTTTCCTTAACTCCACACGAAAAGTGCAAATTCAATTGGACATAATTCTCCCAAACAATTCCCAAATCTAAGATCTCTACTCTAATTTTTGATTAGTCTACAATTCTGCATTATTATATCGCATTTCCCACCGATTTATGAATAAATTGTCGGTCTAAACCGTGTTTTGGTCTTTATTGCAGGTAGATCCAAAGTTCAAGGGCAAAGATGAAATAAGTGCTTAATTAAACCCAATTAAGGGTAATTAAATCCGCATTACTTGGAGGCCAAGCAAGGGATCATCTAGAAGATACATTGAACCTAGCCTCTTGCGCACGTCAGACGAATATGCGGACGAAACTACCAGAATTGGAATATACCCTGATCATTCTCGAAGCCAGAGGACGCGGCAATCCTTGCGTTTCCGCGGCAATAAAGTGGAGCCACGCGTCGATTTTCGACACGTAGCCCCGTCTCATCTTCCAGAGCCTTCTGATGCCTATAAATAGCCCTGTAGTGGCCCAAAACGAGAGCAGTCTTCGTTTTTAGGACTAGGTCCAGATTTTAGTGTAGTGTAGGTGAGTGTTCTTCATTTCTTTTATTTTTCATTTCTTTTTCTTAGATCATTGTAGTAGGGCTGAGTGATTTCTAAAGAGAGAAAGTAAGGGATTGATGTAATAGAGAGTGACACTCTATGAAAAGATGCCTCCTTTCTCTTCCAATGTAATCTCCTTCACCTTCTACATCATTTCTTGCTAGTTTTTCTTCTCATGGCAATCTAACTACTAACCACTAACCATCTAACCACTTACTTGATAATCCACATGAATCGGGTTGCCTCTACAAGGCCTTGTTCTTGCAAGAGCCATTGATGGCCAAAGATGATGGGTTCTAACATCTAACTTGCTAACCTGCTAACCAAGCTAACTCTCTTTTATTTCATGCTCTTTTATTTCATGCTAGTAGTGTAATGAGTGATGCTTGTATTAGCTTGTTCTTGATGCAATGTTTTGAATGTGATGAACCATCCATGAGCCATGCTTTGTACCGTCTCTTGGAGCCAAGGATTGTGATGGCCAAGGATCAAAATGTGAGGCAACTATCTCGAAGAGGTTAGCATGGTTAGTGGAGTATTTAGTAGTTAGTAGCCATGAGGTTTCTTTTTCTTTATTTTTAAAGGCAACTCTTTTATCTTTTCATCAGTGTTTTTACCATCCTTCTTAGTTCATCTTTGTTCCATTCTATTTCTATTTTGTTTTCCAAACCACTTCTATTTTGGTTTTCTTCGACGTTTTCATCGCTCTCCTCACCTACCACATTCTGGATTTCCTTTCCTTTTCTTTTCACTTTCTTTTTCATTCTTTCAACAAAGAAGAATTATTAACAAATAACGGGAATAAAAACTGTCAATGCTTCTATCGCCTCCCTTCCCTGTGGATACGACCCGTTGATCCAATGCTATAACGGAAGTATCGAGGGTACATTAGCACATTCGAGCTTTTCATCGATTTTACATAAAACATACTTTGAGTGCTAGTTCCACCCCGATTAAAATTTTTGGCGCCGTTGCCGGGGAAGGGAATGGTTTTGATTTCACGTTTTGTTAACATTGTCTTCTCTGTTTTGGTGTGCAGGGCAATATTTACAGGTGCTTAACATTGCAGAATAAACCCTAGCTTTGCATCTCCCTGCTCTAGAAAGTGGGGCCCCAAATTCTGAAACAAAGCCGCGCAAACGCGACAGTTTTGTGAAAATTGTATATCGTGTTGTTCTGGGATGTGTGAATTGTGATAGCTAGTGGATTTGTACTGCTATCTTTCTTGCTTTGATTGCCTACACACCATAATAAATAAAAGAACTAAAATACGGTATTTGGACGCTTTTAAAACGGCTTAGACATTTGCATTTAGGCACGTGTCAATTCAATTCCAATATACTGTATTTTGTTCTGTTGTTGTGATTTGGATGGAGATGTAAATATGGTATTGCATATAGCATAGGACAAACACGTGGGTGATTTATCGCTTTGTGTTATATTCTTGTCTATATTGCACACTTGCACGAATTAAAATTAAGGGCAAAACCTAAACAAGATAAGGTGGGATTTCATAACCCTTCCTTAGCCCAAAAATCATCTCCCCACTCACACAACCCAAGCCCTAATAAAATTTGAATAGACGTTGGCCCCTAGGGACATCTAGGTCTAGGTCAACCCTCCTGTAGGCTTGGTTTTGATTTTTCTTTTCTTTTTGATTGTTGTTTGATTTTTTCTTTCTGTTTGTGATTGTTTGTGAAATGGATTTCAATAATAACAATTCTTTCAATCCGAATATGAATCCATATTTCACACCAACCCCATTTGATTCGGATAATTCCAACCCGGCGTTTTACAATATGCACCAACCAAATACACCGGGTTGGCCTTATCCGAATTAATACAATCCATACCCACATTCTTATGACTATAATTTCCAAAATAATTTCAACTCTTCACAGAGTCAATGGGGATTCACGTACCCCGAGTCAAATTTTCAACCTCCTTGTCCACCATATCCACCTAGTCCATAATTTGCACAATATTCATACCCCGATTTCGCTTCTTATACTCCTTTTTCTGCACCTCCCATTAAAGAAAAATCTGAGTTACTAAAGAGTTTAGAAGCCAATCTACAAAGGGCTGAGCAACAACCCAAGAAACATTAGCCTCTCCAATTCCATTATATTTTCAAGAGTCTTACTCAGTTCCACCTCTTCATAATGAACAACCATCTGTCTTGGAAACGAGTAAAGAACTCTTGTGTGAGTCCAAGTTTCGATCTCAACACATTTTTGACTCACATTCTTCACAAAATTTTCAAAACCAAGATTCTTATACTCCCATTCTAGAGCAACCACTTGGAGATACATCAAGTCTAGATAGGAGTATGGATATCTTGCAGGAGTCTTTATTACAATGTCAAAAATCACATGCCGAGTCTATCAATAAGGTGGAAGAACAATTGAGTCAATTGGTTAACATTCTTAGGAATGAGGAAACTCTATCTTATCAACCTTTGACCAATTCAACTATGCCAAACTCTATTGATATGACCCAAGACTTTTGTCATTTTGGAAATCAAGATTCAATTTCAGCACACCCACCTGAACTTGTCCAAACTTTAAATCCCATTGACATTTTGGCAAGTTATCCTTTTCCTGAAATTGAACTTGAGCATAAATATAATCATGAACCTCAAATTAGTGATTCAATTCTACTTCCTGATTCAATTATGACTCCGGTATCTTCACCTAATTTCACTCCTTTTCCTGAGTCAGTATTGGATCCAGTGCCAGTTCATTGTGAAATTGAATCACCAATTATTCATGATGATCATATTGAACTTGACCAATTTCATACTTTTGAAAGACCCATTGATAAATTGGCAAGTTCTCATTTTTGTGGAATTGAACTAAATGAGGAATGTGACTTTGATCCTCAAATTTGTGATCCAGTTCAAATTCCTGAATCATTATTGACTCCTGTTATGTTACCCAATTTGAGCAACATTTTAGAGTCAATTTTGATTCCCACATCTGTCATTCCTGAACTTGAATCACCACTCATAGAAGGTCACATTCCATCATGGGGAAATGATTGTGGACTTGAGCTTCATCTTCTTGATTTGGACCCACTTTCTGAACCAATCTCGACTCCCGAACCTTTACTTGACTTGAGTCATTTTTCTGAGTCGATATTAGTTCCTATATTTCCTGAGTCCAAATAATTCATTCCATTCTGGGAAAAGGGTTTTGAAAAATTTGACTCTGAAATTATTTTGAAAATTTGGAAATTAGATGGGGTAAAATTTTTAATAAAAATCATAAATACATACATCTTTCTAGTGGGTTGTATCATGGAGGTTTCTGGTGGGTTCCTCAGGACTCCACGCAAGAATGATTGGGTCGCCTTTCGTGGACCAATCAGACCGCCACCGGAACCACCACCTTGAGGTGATTTTTCCTTCCCTCTCTATTTGTTTCATGCATACATATATCACGATGCATTGAGGACAATGCATGAGATAAGTGTGGGGGAGAGTTTACTAACTTAGAGTTTTTAGATTTTCTTTCTTTTACACTTCTTTTAGGATACTTTTAGAAATCTTTCCTTTTATATAGGAATTTTTCTCTTTCTTTAAAAACTTTTTGAAACAAGAGACAAAGTTTTGATCTATTTTAAGAAAATTAAGATGATCTGAGAAATTAAGAAAGCCTTAATTATGACATCTTAAACCTAGTCGAAATAATGGATCTTGTTTAAAATTATAGGTTAAGTATAAAAGATTGGGGAGATAATTTTATCTTGAATTTTTGTCTTAGATAATATGCACTTCACACTTACACATTTTTTGGGATGGAAACAAAGACCTAAAATGCCATAAAGCATAATAAATATATATATGTGTGTGTGTGTGTGTGTGTGTGTGTATGTGAATAAAATATCACTTGTTAAGCTGGATAATTATGCCTCAAGAAGCATGATTATTCATGCCTAATGGTGGTCAAAAAAATCAAATAATCCCCCTTAGTTTTGTGGCCTTGTTTACTCGAGTCCTTTAACCCGAGGGATGTTTTCTCATCTGATGCCCTAGGACCATCTGGTTTGGGAGTCATCGGTTATTGGCTCGCTACATGGGTGAACTAGAAAGCCTAAGAAAACTAAGGGAAGAAAAAGAATATATATATATATATATATATATATATATATATATATATATATATATAATATAAATAAATGGCTTGATGGTTAGAGTTGAAATCCCAGAAATCTTCACTATCATAAAGTGCATATTATCTAGGTTCTATGAGGGATAAAATATTCAATCCAATTTTGAATTCTTACCTTAATTGAAGACAAGATCTTGCATAGAGACTAAGTTTAAGGAAGATTGATTGGTGGTGGACTTATGACCTTAGATCACTTATATTTTTGCAAAAATATTTTGAAAACTTGTCTCACTTTCAAAATGCATTTTCAAAATACTAACATTTGTCTTCTTTCTTTATGGATTTTGTGGGTGCAATCCGCTGAAAACCCTCAGGAGACAACACTCCTCCTCTAGGGTAACCTAGAGGTTTAACGGCTTGTTGCACACGCTCAGTGCAATCGCGTCACCTGCGAAAGTGGTGTAATAACTCTTGTAATATAGTTTTTCTTTTCTTGTTTTGCTCGGGACGAGCAAAAGAATAAGTGTGGGGGTGTGATTAGTCTACAATTCTGCATTATTATATCGCATTTTCCACCGATTTATGAATAAATTGTCGGTCTAAACCGTGTTTTGGTCTTTATTGCAGGTAGATCCAAAGTTCAAGGGCAAAGATGGAATAAGAGCTTAATTAAACCCAATTAAGGGTAATTAAATCCGCATTACTTGGAGGCCAAGCAAGGGATCATCTAGAAGATACATTGAACCTAGCCTCTTGCGCACGTCAGACGAATATGCGGACGAAACTACCAGAATTGGAATATACCCTGATCATTCTCGAAGCCAGAGGGATAACCTGACAAAAACCAGGGACCTAAGTCCCTGGTATTGCTGCGGAAACGCGGCAATCCTTGCGTTTTCGCGGCAATAAAGTGGAGCTACGCGTCGATTTTCGACGCATGGCCCCGTCTCGTCTTCCAGAGCCTTCTGATGCCTATAAATAGCCCTGTAGTGGCCCAAAACGAGAGCAGTCTTCGTTTTTAGGAGTAGGTCCAGATTTTAGTGTAGTGTAGGTGAGTGTTCTTCATTTCTTGTATTTTTTATTTCTTTTTCTTAGATCATTGTAGTAGGGCTGAGTGATTTCTAGAGAGAGAAAGTAAGGGATTGATGTAATAGAGAGTGACAGTCTATGAAAAGATGCCTCCTTTCTCTTCCAATGTAATCTCCTTCACCTTCTACATCATTTCTTGCTAGTTTTTCTTCTCATGACAATCTAACTACTAACCACTAACCATCTAACCACTTACTTGATAATCTACATGAATCGGGTTGCCTCTACAAGGCCTTGTTCTTGCAAGAGCCATTGATGGCCAAAGATGATGGGTTCTAACATCTAACTTGCTAACTTGCTAACCAAGCTAACTCTATTTTATTTCATGCTCTTTTATTTCATGCTAGTAGTGTAATGAGTTATGCTTGTATTAGCTTGTTCTTGATGCAATGTTTTGAATGTGATGAACCATCCATGAGCCATGCTTTGTACCGTCTCTTGGAGCCAAGGATTGTGATGACCAAGGATCAAAATGTGAGGCAACTATCTCGAAGAGGTTAGCATGGTTAGTGGAGTATTTAGTAGTTAGTAGCCATGAGGTTTCTTTTTCTTTGTTTTTAAAGGCAACTCTTTTATCTTTTCATCAGTGTTTTTACCATCCTTCTTAGTTCATCTTTGTTCCATTCTATTTTCTATTTTGTTTTTCAAACCACTTCTATTTTGGTTTTCTTTGACGTTTTCATCGCTCTCCTCACCTACCACATTCTGGATTTCCTTTTCTTTTCACTTTCTTTTTCATTGTTTCAACAAAGAAGAATTATTAACAAATAACGGGAATAGAAACTGTCAATACTTCTATCGCCTCCCTTCCCTGTGGATACGACCCGTTAAGCCAATGCTATAACGGAAGTATCGATGGTACATTAGCACATTCGAGCTTTTCATCGATTTTACATAAAACACACTTTTGAGTGCTAGTTCCACCCCGATCAATTTTCAAGTCCCACCACAATAAGAAGAACATGTTAACTTCGAAGAGAGTATGAAATTCATGATTAAAGCGAAGAATTCTTTACCCAATATATCGATATGATAGAAGCAAGACTTAGTCGATTGGAAAACATGCATAGGAATGAGGAAACTCTCTCTACCCAATCCTTGACTATTCTAGATACTTCTAATCATATTGATGGAAACCAAGAATCATGGTATCTTGGTGACTATGACTAAGATTCAATTTCACCACAAAAGTTTGAACTTGAACAATACCAACCCATTGACAAATTGGCATGTTTTCAATTCAATGAGATTGAACTTGAAGATGAATATGACACCAATTCCCAATATTGTGATTTAGTTCTGCTTTTTGAATCTATACTGACTCTGGTATCCTTACTCGATTTAGACCAAATTTTGAAACCAACACTGATTTTTATTCCTATAGAGCTTGAAATGAACCACCTATTTTGGATAGTTACATTCATTGTTGGGAAATTAATGTGAACTTCAATTTTATGATTTGGACAAACTCATCACCAGCTCTGACTCACGAACCTACACTTGATTTGAGTTTTATTCCCGAGTCAGTATCGGTTCTCATTTCTTTCATTGTTGAGCCCAAATCATCCATTCCACAAAATCACATTCCATTGTTGGACTAAGGTTTAGATCAATGTAACTCCGTGATGATATCCCAAGATTGGTCATATAACCGAAAAAAATTTCATGCTATGATCTTGCATGATCCTATTCATATTGGGGAGTATAAAAATGTTAATAGGAAAGAGATCATGAAAGATGGGTTCCATGAAAATTCATAGTACCTAGATTGGGTAGGAACGCTTAGCCTAATGAGACCACAACCGGAACCACCACCTTGAGAACCACCACCTTGAGGTGACAATTTTCCTTTCCTTTCACCTTTTTCATGTATTATTGCATTTCATTCATACATTGAGGACAATGCATGAGTCAGGTGTGGGGGGGGGTTTTACTAACATACTAACTTAGGTTTTACTAATATATATATATATATATATATATATATATATATATATATATATATATATATATATATATATATATATATATATATATATATATATATCCCAAAAAAAATCCTTCCTTTAAAACTTTTTGAAAAGAAAAATAATACTTTGATTTATTTTTGTAAGAAATTAAGTTAATTTTAAGGAATAAGAGGATCATAATTAGGATTTCTCATACTTGGTCCAAATAAAATTATTTGTTTGATTTTGAGATTAGGAAGAAAGATTGAAAAAGTAATATAGTCTTGATTTTTTACTTTGATGAAATATGCATACTTTATACATTTACATACTTAGGGTTCTAAAACAAAGATTCTTATGCCTTATATATATATATATATATATATATATATATATATATATATATATATATATATATATATATATATATATATATATATATATATATATATATATATATATATATAATTCTCTTATTAAGCTGGGTATTTGTACCTCATAAAGCATAAGTAGTCACACCTAAAAGTAGTTCATATAAATATAAATCCCTAGTTTTGTGGCCTTGTATGCTCGAGTCCTAAGTCCTTAGGGTGTTTTTTGACCGGTGCCCTAAAGCCGTCCGGTTTGAGAGTCATCGACTAAGGATCGTTACATAAGAGAATTAGAAAGCCAAAAATAGAGCTAAGAGATATGCCATAAATAAAAAAAGGCATAAGAGTTAGAGTTAAAGAATCCCTAGTCAAATTTTTACGTTCACATGGTGCATATGACTTAGGGTAAAATAATATACTAGATGAGAAATACAATTTTAATCCTTACCTTAATTAAAAACAAGTTTTTGAATAGAGACTAAATTTAGAAATGATTAAGTTTTAATAATCCTATGACATATAGATTACTTGAATTTTTACATTAATACTTCAAATATTTTTTTCTTCAAAATGCGTTTTCAAAAATACTAACACTTTGTTTTTTCTTTCTTTATAGATTTTGTGGGTGCAATCCACTAAAAACACTCACGAGACAAAACTCGTCCTCGAGGGGTAACATAGAGGTTTAACGGCTTGTTGCACATGCTATGTGCAACCGTGACTTCTATGAAAGTGAGTTAGGTTAGGTCAGTTTAGTTTTTCTTTTCTTTTGTTTTGCTCGAGGATGAGCAAAAGATAGGTGTGGGGGTGTGTTTGGACACTGGTCGGGCCAAAACCAGCACATTAAATGTGTGTTTTATGAAATCAATGAAATTATATGTGTGCTAATGTTCCCTCGATACTTCTGTTATAGCATTGGCTCAATGGGTCGAATCCATAGGGAGGGGAGGCGATAGAAGCATTAACAGTTTATGTTCACGTGTTATGTTAACAATTTCTTCTTTGTAAAAGAATGGTAAAAAGTAAAAGAAAAGAAATCCAGAAAGTGATAGGTGAAGAAGGCGATGAAGATGGCGATGTAAAAACAAAAGAGAAGTGGTTGAGAATTGGTAAAATAAAGCAAGAGAATAGAAATCGGTTTTTAAAACAAGATAGAAAAAAAGAGATAAACTATAAAAGAAAACTCATGGATACTAACTATTAATTGCTCTACTAACTTGCTAACCTCTTAGTGATAGTTACCTCACATGGATCCCTGGTCATTACTAGTCCTTGGTTTCAAGAGACGATGCAGAGCATGACTCATAACATTATTCTTCCACATTCAAACCACACATCCATTCCACATAATCAAAATGCAAGCAACTATTAGATCATCAAAACCAAGTAGAGGTGAGAATGAAATAAAGTTAGCACTGCAAGTTAGCAAGTTAGTTGGTTAGATGTTTGAATGTTAGAATCCATCATCATGAGCCATCAATGGCCTTTGCAAGAGTAAGGCCTTATAGAGGCTATTAGATTCATGTGGATTATCAAGTAAGTGGTTAGCTAGTTAGTGGTTAGTAGTTAAACTGCCATAAGATGAAAAACTATCTAAGCATCATGTAGAAGATGGAGGAGATTACATTAGAGAAGAAAGGAGACACCTTTACATAGATTCTCACAATCTATTACATCAATATCTCTCTATCTCTCTCTGAATCAACTCGGCCTTACTATAAGATCTAAAAAGAAATAAAATACAAAATAAAAGAAGAAGAAAAGAACACCTATAGTAAAAGAGAGAAACCCTATCCTATTTCTCAATCTGCTTGCGTTTCGACCAAACCTTAAAGTATTTATAGGCAAAAGGAGGTTCTAGAAGACGCGACGAGGCCACGCATCGAAAATCGACGCGTGGGCCTACCATAGGGCCGTGGAAATACAACCATAGCCGCATTTTCACAATAATACCAGGGACTTAGGTTTCTGGTTTTCGTGCATAAATTTGCCTCGCTTCGGGGACCTTCCAGATGTGCTCAGATTCGGTTATTTTCGTTCGGATATTCGTTTGACGTGCGCAAGAGTTTAGGTTCAATGTATCTTCTAGAAGCTCCCTTTCTTGGCCTTCAAGAAATGCGAATTTATTATCCAAAAATGGGTTTAATTATGCTCTTATTATCCTTTTGGCCCTAGACTCTTGATTTATCTGTAAAGTAGACCAAAACACAATTAGAAGTGATATATTATTCATAAATCGATAGGAAAATGCGATATAATAATGCAAATCTGTAGACTAATCACACCCCCACACTTATCTTACTTATCTTTTTGCTCATCCCGAGCAAAGCAAGAAAAGAAAAACTATACTACAAATGTTATTACACCACTTTCGTAGGTGATGCGATTGCACTGAGCGTGTGCAACAAGCCATTAAGCCTCTAAGTTACCCCTAGAAGAAGACTTTTGTCTCATGAGGATTTTCAGTGGATTGCACCCACAAAATCCATAAAGAAAGAAAATAAATATTAGTATTTTGAAAGTACATTTTGAAAGAGAGACAAGTTTTTGAAATATTTTTGCAAAAATATAAGCGATCTAAGATCATAAGTCCACCAAAACTTATTCTTCCTTAAACTTAGTCTATATGCAAGATCTTGTCTTCAATTAAGATAAGAATTCAAAATTGGATTGAATATTTTATCCTTCATAAAACCTAGATAATCTGCACTTTGTGATAGTGAAAATTTCTAGGATTTCAACTCTAACTATCATGCCATTTATATATATATATATTTATTTTTCTTTTTCTTTTTTTCCTTCTTCCCTTAGTTTTCTTAGGCTTTCTAGTTTACTCGGGTAGTGAGCCTTTAACCGATGACTCCCAAAACAGATGGTCTTAGGGCATCAGATGAGAAAATATCCATCGGATTTAAGGACTCGAGTAAACAAGGCCACAAAACTAAGGGGGATTATTTGTTTCTTTTGACTACCATTAGGCGTGAATAATCATGCTTCTTGAGGCATAGTTATCTAGCTTAATAAGTGATTTTTATTCATTTATACCATATTTGTTTTTTGCTTCATGGCATTTTAGGTCTTTATTTCCATCCCAAAAATGTGTAAGTGTGAAGTATCTAAGGCAAAAAAAATTCAAGATAAAATTATCTCTCCAATTTATCTTACTTAGCCTATAATCTTAAAAAAGATCCATTATTTTAACTAGGTTTAAGATGTCATAATTATGGCTTCCTTAATTTCTAAAATCATCTTAATTTTCTTAAAAATAGATCAAAACTTTGCCTTTTATTTAAAAAGTTTTTAAAGAAAGGAAAATTTTCTATACAAAAGGAAAAATTCTAAAATATCCTAAAAAAATGAAAAAGAAAGAAAATCTAAAAACTTTATGTTAGTAAACCCTCCCCCACACTTATCTTATGCATTATTCTCAATGCATCGTGAATGTATGTATGCAAGAAACAAATAGAGAGGGAAGAAAAAATCATCTCAAGGTAGTGGTTCTAGTGGTGGTCAGATTGGTCCACGAAATACATCCCAATCTACTTTGCGTGGAGTTCTCAGGAACCCACTAGAAACCTCTATAATATAACCCACTAAAATGATATATATATGAATGATTTTTATTATGAATTTTACCCCATCTAATTTTCAAATTTTCAAAATAACTTCATAGTCAATTTTATCAATACATTTGTTCCAAAATAGAGTATGAAAAGATGGAATGATTGACTTGAACTCAGGAAGTACAGGAACTACTACTGACTCAGGAATTTGACTTAAGTCAAGTAAAAGTTCAAGAGTCAAAATTGGTCCAGGAATCGGGTCCAAATCAAGAAGTTAAGATTCTAATCCACATTTATTTTCCCACAACGGAGTGTGACTTTCTAAGATTGGTGATTAAAGTTCAAAAATGACAGGTATAGGAATCAAAACTGACTCTAAAATGTTGCTCAATTTGGGTAGCAAAATAGGAGTCAACATTGATTTAGGAATTTGAACTAGATAACAAAATTTAAGAATCTAGGTCACATTCCTCATTATGTCCAATTTCATAAAAATGAGAACTTGTGTCAATGGGACTTTCAAAAGTATGAAATTGGTCAAGTTTAATTTGTTGATCATAAAAGATTGGTGATTCAATTTCACGGTGGACTGACACAGGATTCAATACTGACTAAGAAAAAGGCCTGAAATCAGGTAAAAATACCTCAGTCATTATTGAATCAGGAAGTAAAATTTATTACCAAGTTGAGATTCAGGATCATATTCATGCTCAAGTTCAATTTCAGGAAAAGGATAACTTACCAAAATATCAACATGATTCTCAAAATTTTGATGTTGGTCAAGTTCAAATGGGTGTGCTAAAATTGAATCTTGGTTTTCAAAATAACAAGAGTCCTGGGTCACATCAATAGAGTTAGAGATATTTGAATTGGTCAAAGGTTGATAAGATAGAGTTTCCTCATTCTTGTAAATACTAACCAATTGACTCAATTGTGTTTCCAACCTATTGATAGACTGGGCAGAAGATTTTTGAAATTGTAGTACGGACTCCTGCAAGATTTTATACTCTTTTCTAGACATGATGTTTCTTCAAGTGGATGTTCTACAAAAGGAGTATAGGAATCTTGTTTTGGAAATTTTGTGAAGAGTGTGAGTTCAACATGTGTTGAGATTGAAGCTCAGACTCACGAAAGCATTCTATACTCATTTTCAGAGCAGATGGTTGGTCATTTTGAATAGGTGAAACTGAGTATGAATCATGAAAATACCATGAAATTGGTGAATTGAGCTTCTTTTGTTGGGACTCTAGCATGGCTTCTACGACTTCTATACTTTTTTCTAACTCGGATTTTTTTTCAATTGGTGGTTCTAGAAAAGGAGTATAAGAAGCAAAATTGGGAATGGATATTGTGAAAATTGTGAAAATTGTGGACAAAGTGGTTGAAAATTTGACTCGGGGGAGGTGAATCCATATTGACTCTGTGATGAGTTAAAATTATTTTGAAAATTATAGTCATAAGATTGGGGGTATAGATTATATTGATTCGGATAAGTCCAACCGGTGTATTTGGTTGTTCATATTGTAAAAAGCCGGGTTGGAATTATCTGAATCAAATGGGGTCAGTGTGAAATATGGATTCATATTAGGATTGAAAGAATTGTTGTTGTTGAATTCCATTTCATAAACAATCATAAACAAAAATGAAAAAGCAAACAAATAAACAAAAAGAACGAAAAAGTCAGAACCAAGCCTATACTAAGGTTGACCTAGACCTAGTCGACTCCTAACTGGGCGATTTTTCGAGGGAGGTGCTTGTATGAATCTGACCACAAGCTAATCGGCCACATAGGGGCAAAATACGGTGGGAGGTATCCGTGCGTAAGCAACGGGCCTTAATTACGCCAAACCACGGTATCTTTGAGGCGTAACCTCTTAATCCCCAACCTTAGACACTGATTTCACAAGAGTATGATTCAAATAAGTTTCACCCTCGATCAATCTCTTAATGAGTCCGCGATGTCCCAAGGGGCCAATGTCTATCAAATTTATTAAGGCTTGGATTGTGTGAGTGGGGAGGTAGTTTTTGGCTAAGAAAGGGTGATGAATTCCCTACCTTATCTTGTATAGGGTTTTGCCCTTAATTTAAATTCGTGCAAGTGTACAATATAGACAAGATATAACACAAAGTGAGTAAATCACCCACATGTTTTTCCTATGCTATATGCAATGCCATATGTACACCTCAGTCCTCACAACAACAGAACAAAATATAGTATATTGGAATTGAATTGACACATGCCTAAATGCAAATGTCTAAACCGTTTTAAAAGCATCCAAACACCATATTCTAGTTCTTTAATTTATTACAGTGTGTAGGCAATCAAAGCAAAAAATTTAGCAGCAGAATATATCAATATATGCAACTTGCAAAAATCTTGCAAAAGACAAAGTTCAAATGCCACAAAAATGCCGCGTTTTCGCAGCTTTTCTTGGATTTTCACGGCAATATTTTAGAAGCAAGCTTTCTGCTTTCTAAAGCAGGGAGAGTCAAGCAAGAAAAAAGTTTTGCAATGTTTAGTTTCGGCAAAAAATAACCTGCACACCAAAACAGAGAAGAAAATGTTAACAAAAACATGAAATCAAAACCATTCCCATCCCCGGTAACGGCGCCAAAAGTTTGATTGGGGTGAAACCAACACATTAAATGTGTGTTTTATGAAATCAATGAAATTATATGTGTGCTAATGTTCTCTCAATACTTCCGTTATAGCATTGGCTCAACGGGTCGAATCCACAGGGACGGAGACGACAGAAGTATTAACAATTTATGTTCACGTGTTATGTTAACAATTTCTTCTTTATAAAAGAATGATAAAAAGTAAAAGAAAAGAAATCCAGAAAGTGATGGGTGCAGAAGGCGATGAAGACGGCAGTGTAAAAATAAAAGAGAAGTGGTTGAGAATTGGTAAAATAAAGTAAGAGAATAGAAATCGATTTTTAAAACAAGATAAAAAGAAAGAGATAAACTATGAAAGAAAACTCATGGTTACTAATTACTAATTGCTCCACTAACTTTCTAACCTCTTAGTGATAATTACCTCACATAGATCCTTACCCATCACTAGTCCTTAGCTTCAAGAGAAGATACAGAGTATGACTCATAAGATTATTCTTCCACATTCAAACCATACATCCATTCCACATAATCAAAATGCAAGCTATTATTAGATCATCAAAATCAAGTAGAAGTGAGCATGAAATAAAGTTAGCATTGCAAGTTAGCACGTTAGTGGGTTAGATATTAGAATGTTAGAATGTTAGAATCTATCATCATGAGCCATCAATGACCCCTGCAAGAGCAAGGCCTTGTAGAAGCTATTAGATTCATGTGGATTATCAAATAAGTGGTTAGCTAGTTAGTGGTTAGTAGTTATATTACCATGAGAAGAAAAACTTACTAAGCATCATGTAGAAGATGGAGGAGATTACATTGGAGAAGAAAGGAGACACCTTTACATAGATTGTCACCATTTATTACATCAATATCTCTATATCTCTCTTTAAATCAACTCAGCCCTACTACAAGATCTAAAAAGAAATAAAAATACAAAATAAAAGAAGAAAAAAAAGAACACCTACACTAAAATAGAGAAAACCAATTCTATTTCTCAATCTGCTTGTGTTTTGGCCAAACCCTGCAGTATTTATAGGCAAAAGGAGGTTTCAGAAGACGAGACGAGACCGCGCATTGAAAATCGATGCGTGGGCCTACCATAGGGCCGTGGAAACACGGCCACGTTTCCACGGCAATACCAGGGACCTAGGTCTCTGGTTTTTGTGCGCAGATTTGCCTCCCTTCGGGGACCTTCCCGATGCGCTCAGATTCGGTTATTTTTGTTCAGATATTCTTCTGACGTGCACAAGGGTCTAGGTTCAATGCATATTCTAGAAGCTCACTTACTTGGCCTCCAAGAAATATAGATGTAATTACCTGAAAATGAGTTTAATTAAGCTCTTATTACCTTTTTGCCCCTAGACTCTTGATTTATCTGCAAAGTAGACCATAACACAATTAAAATGATATATTATTCATAAATCGGTAAGAAAATGTGATATAATAATGCAGAACTGCATTGCTACATTTATTCTGTAATAATTCCTTCAACTCGCTTGTCTTAAATGTCTAAATTCATACAGGATATAATAGAGAGAAGATAAGCATAAATCCTATCCAATTAAATCTAAAAGTTCAAATAACGGGGATCGATTCAAATCCATAGGTTCTAGAAATAATCTTATCTGAAGATCGGGTATACTAGATGAGATAATATTATCAAATTCAAAAGCAAAATGTAATAGAAGAAGACCCTATCAATTTCACAGAGGATAAAAGGATATATCATCAAATCTAGAGCAAAATTTGAAATTCTAAGAGGATAAAAGGATAGAGAACGATAGTGGACTAAACGCTCCCAGATCCTGACCCTACGGCCAGGATCTTGCCGCGAAAATGCAGCAAAAGTCGCGTTTCTATGGCTAGCTTTTTGAATCAAGGGGAGCATTTGCTCCCCCTATCTCCGTGCTCTTACGTTATCCTATTCTTCTTATAAATACCTGCATACTTCAAAGGTAGAGGAGAAGGCCAACAGAAAACTTTAGTTTAGGTTTTTATTTCTTTGTCAGTGTAATTTTCATTTTTATTTTAGGTCAGAGAGAGTTACATGAGAGAAGAAGAAGAAGAAGAAGAATTTTAATTAGAGTGACACTGATGTAATCCTTCTTTAAGAGAGAATTGTATTGAAGTGACATCAATGGAATTTTCTAATTTTCTTCATCATACTCGATCTAGTCAAGCACCACGTTCAATGTATTTCTTCTTCACTTTACTTCACATTAAGGTAAGTTTTCATTATGATTCAAACAGTAGAGGTAAGTACTCCTCTTTTATATCTTTTCATTTCTAATTTTTGAACTAACACTTTTCTTTATCCTTTTCACTTTCTTTTTGAGACAACATCAATACACCATCTTCTTCATTCTTGTCACTTTTTTTAACCTAAAATAGTCTAACTTTTCTTTTCATTTTCCAAAACTTAGTAAATAATTATTAACATACTTTTGTAAATTAAAAGAAGAAACTTACACAAAGATTCCATCGCCGTCCTCCTTGTGAATCACTACCTGTATAGCCATTTGCTATAGCGGTAGCATTGAGGACCTAGCACTGTTCCGAAACTCTAAATTTTTCTGTGCAGGTTTGGTTCGATCAGTTGATAGGAAATAAGTTTTCATTTCAGTAAACTTTATCAATTCTTACTCCAAACAGCATGGCTAAAGCATCAGATTTACTCCATGTTGGCCCAAAGGCCCATCACTCTAGTTTTGATGATGATTAACTCATATAGTTATGTACTAATAATCTTGTGTTTATATAATTTCAGATTTTCTATCAAGATCTTAGTAGGTGCTTAGCTTCAACAAAAGAGTTTTGGAGCTAACACATGTAGATTCAAGACCTCGCGCGTCAAAATCACATCTAGCACTCGGATGGAGTCAAGCTCTTTACAAATTACTCCTATATATTTATTTATAAATTCTGACGTTTTAGGCCTCAAACATTTGCTCAAAATTTAACAGACTGTCAGATTGGCAGTAATGACTAACTCCTTTAAAAACTGATTTAAAACATGTTTCTTTTAAAATGAGAAAAGTTAAATTTTTAAGGTCAATTTCTTCGTCTTTAGACCTGGTAAAACTATTCTAAAAGTGTTTTTCTAAAACCTATATAAAGGGTCATTGGGATTGAATATTTCACAACAACAAATTCTATTGAAAATCTAGTTTTTACTTTCAAAGAGAAAAAGTTTCAAGTTTGTTTTTGTGTTCTTATTTTCAAAGTTTTATTTGATTTTTTCTATTCTTAAAATCTCTCTTTCTAATTTTCACTCTCACTTACCTCCTTGAGCTTCAAGTTACATTTTACTCTAGAAGATTTTTGTAAGAGAGTTGAAAAGAGAATGTTTGTAATCTCTTGATCACCAAGATTTTTAAGAGTTATTCTTCCTATCTTTCTCAGTGGTTTGCAGCAAGTTTAAAAAGAGTTTTTGAGCCAAAAAGTTTTATATTTTATTTGTTTTTAAAGTGTTGGAAAAATCAAAGAAAGAGAGTCTTTGGGAAATTAGTTTTGAGCTTTCTTTACAAATCTATTTAGTATTTTCCCAAAGTGTTTTTTTGTTATTTTCATTTCAAAACACTTTGTTTTCTCAAACTTGGGCTATCATATCTAATCCTATCTATAGGATCTTGTTTTTGTGAGGAAAATTGTTTGTGGTCTATTGATTGATGCAAAAACCTGCACACAAAATACGGAATTATAGAACTTAAGAAAGGAGATGTGCAAGTGCTCAATTCTTCCGCTATAGCAAGTGGCTATGCGGGTCGTGATCCTCAAGGAGGGTTTTGCGATAGAAGCATTTACGTTCTTGTATTGAAATCTTTAAGAAAACAAAACGATAGTTCTTCTCTGTTTTTAAAGTTAAGAAAAAGAAAAAGAGTTAATAGTTAAAGTTAGAAGAATATGAGAGATGAAGAAGGTGAAGAAAAATCAGAAAATGAAAGAAGCGACTATGTACAAATGAGTTTGGGAAAGAAGAGTGAAAACGATTTGGAAGAGGTGGTGATCTACATTAAAGAAATAAAAGAAAAGAAAGAAAGACAATTACTTACTTTCTTTTTACCAAAAGCTTACCTTGAGTTCTTCAGCGACGATTTTACCTTGAAGTGGAGGCATTCAGCGCATAGCCCATAAGATTAGATTTTTGGTCTCTTCCACATTACATCATCAAGACTACTTCAAGTATGAAATGATACAGAGAGACTCACAATTCCATCGTCATGAGCTATCGGTGGCACTCGCAAAGGCAAGGCTCTTTCGATGCTTTTAGACTCACTTGGAAGACAGTTGTAAAAAGAAAAGTGAAGTAAAAAAGAAGAAGACGAAGAAAACTAAACAGAAGTACATACACAGAAAGAACAAAGATTCGATTTCATAACAATCAAAGAAAAGAAAGAAAACCTTACACCATTGTCACTATAGCTCCAGCTTCAATCTTGTTCTTCGATGAAAGTCTGATCTCCTCTTATTTACATAAATGAAAATTACAATTACATGAAAAAGAAAAACAAAAACCTAAACTAAAGAAATGGAAAACTAGTCTAAATCCTAACTCTGCATTGGCGTCCAATTTCAGCACAGAGAATGCTCTTTTATAGGCCAAAAACCCAACAACCAGGATCCCGGGGAGATCGGGGGAGCAAACGCTCCCCCTAACTCCCCAACCAAGCCGCGAAAACGCGGCTTTGGCCGCGTTTCCGCGGCCAGGGTGTGGCCAGATGGCCACACCCTGTTGGTGGGTCATCCTGGGAGTTTCTTCTAGCTTTATCCTTTGTTGGTTTCTTCGTTTGAGCCCCGGATTCTGATGAAATGACCTTGGATTCTTGGCTTTAACGATCGATTCTGAGAGGATTCTTCTCAACCGGTTTCAACATCTTGATTTTTGCCCTGATTTAGTGTGTGCGAATTAATTCTGATTTAATTCAGAATTCTGGTGGGCTTTTGGGCTCATTTCTCTTCATCTCCTTAAGGATTGGGCCTACAAATAAATTAAACAATTAATTAGGACAATGCAGGCTTTTATTCTAAAATAAGTATGAAAATATGATACTAAATATGCAATATTAGTGACCAATCACACCCCCATACCTATCTTTTGCTCGTCCTCGAGCAAAACAACTAAACTATACTAAGGATTATTAGACCACTTTCGCAGGTCACGCGATTACACTGAGCATGTGCAACAAGTCGTTAAACCTCTAGGTTCCCTCTAGAGGACGAGTTTTGTCTCGTGAGGGTTTTCAGCGGATTGCACCCACAAAATCCATAAAGAAAGGAAAATAAAGAGTTAGTATTTTCGAAAAGCATTTTGAAAGAGAAAAATATTTGAAATATAATTGTAAGATCTAAGCAATCTATAAGTTATAGGAAAACTGAATTTTTCATTCCTAAACTTAGTCTCTATTCAAAAATTTGTTATCAATTTAAGTAAGGAGTTAAATTGTGCTTCTCATCTAATCTATTACTTTACCCTAAGTCATATGCACTTGTGACTGTGAAAATTTTGACTAAGGGTTCATTAACTCTAACTCTTATGCCTTATTTATTTATACATATATATATATATATATATATATATATATATATATATTTGGTGGTATTATTCCTTAGTTCTATTAGGCTTTCTAATCTGCCCATGTAACGAGCCTTTAATCGATGACTCTCAAACCAAACGGTCTTAGGGCACCGGGTGAGAAGACACCCCAAGGACTTAAGGACTCGAGCAAATAAGGCCACAAAACTAAGGATTTTATTTTATGAACCACTTTTAGGCGTGAATACTTATGCTTTATTAGGCACAAATACCCAGCTTAATCAGAGGATATATCTTTTTTCTCAAACTTATCTAATCATCTTTCGCATAAATACTAAGGCTTGCTTAGGCCAAAGCACCTAGCTAATCAATAATTAGATTTGTTTATCTTTTTTTTTTATTTTTTTTCAAACTTATCTAATTATCTTTCGCATAAATACTAAGGCTGGCTTAGGCCAAAGCACCTAGCTAATCAATAATTAGATTTGTTTATTTTTTTTATATATATATTTTTTATAAGGCATAAGAATCTTTGTTTTTGAACCCTAAGTGTGTAAGTGTATGAGGTATGCATACTTCATCAAGGTAAAGATCAAGACTAAATTACTTTGACAAATTATCTTCCTAACCCTTAAAATCAAACAAATAATCTTATTTTGACCAAGTATAAGAAATCCTAATTTGGATTTTCCTATTCCTTAAAATTAACTTAATTTCTTAAAAAAAATATGTCAAAATATTGTTTCTATTTTTCAAAAAGTTTTTAAAAGTAAAGAAAATGTTAATTTTTTTTTAAACAAAAAGAAAAGTTATGTTAGACCCTCCCCCACACCTATCTCATGCATTGTCCTCAATGTATGACTTAATGCATAGATGCATGAAAAAGAAGAAAGGGAAGGAGAATGTTACCTTAAGGTGGTGGTTCCGGTGGTGGTCTGATTGGTCCACGAAATGCGGCCCAATCGACTTTTCGTTGGGTTCAGAGGAACCCACCAGAAGTGTCTCTAATATAACCCATTAAAATTGTATATCCATGAAGGATTTTTATTAAGTATGTGACCCCATCTAATTTCCAAATTTCATAACAAATTTCGGAGTCAAATTTGTCAACCACCTCGTCCCAGAATGGAGTGTGAAAAGATAGAATGATTGACTTGGACTCATGAAGTACAGGAACTGATACCGACTCAGGAAGGTGACTTAAGTCAAGTAAAGGTTCAGGAGTCGAAATAGGTTCAGGAATTGGGTCCAAGTCAAGAAGTTGAAACTCAAGTCCACATGTATTTTCCAACAATGGAATGTGACCTAATATGGGTGATTCCAGTTCAGGAATGATAGGTGGAGGAATCAAACTAACTCTAAAATATTACTCAAGTTTGGTAACACAGCAGGAGTCAATATTGATTCAGAAAGTTAAACTGGATTACAGATTTGAGAATCTAGGTCACATATCTCATTGAGTTCAATATCAAAAAATTGAGAACTTGCCAATTTGTCAATAGGACTTTCAAAATTGTATAATTGGTCAAGTTCAATATGATCCTCAAAGACGAGGGATTCAATTTCATGATGAATAGGCACAGGATCCAACGTTGACTCGGGAAAAAGATCGAAATCATGTGAAGATACCGGAGTCATAATCGAATCAGGAAGTAGAATTGAATCACTAAGTTGGGGTTCAGGATCATATTCATTTTCAAGTTCTATTTCAGGAAAAGGAAAACTTGCTAAACTGTCAATATCTTTTTCAAAATTTAGAGTTTGGGCAAGTTCAAATTGTTGTTCTGAAATAGAATCTTGATTTCCAAAACTACATGACTCTTCGGCTCTAACAGAATGGTTAGTGACATCAGAACTGGTCCAACGGTGAGAACGTAGAGATTCGACCATCATATCTATGTCACGATTACGAGTGTTTTGAGCTTGAGTCATGGCTTCAAGCATCTTTTCATAGTTGATAGGTTCATTGTTTTGATGAAAAGATGAAGAATTGTCTTGGAAGTGGTAGTGAAATTGTGAGTCCATCAGATTTTGGGATTTGTGTTTGGACTCACGCATACTCATTTCCAAAATTGATGGTTTCCTATTTTGGACGGGTGGAACTGAGTATGACTCTTGAAAATATTGTGGACTAGGTGGAGAAGGAGGACAAGTTGGTTAATAATTATGCTCGGGGGAGGTGAATCCCCACTGACTCGGTAAAGAGTTGAAATTATTATGGACATTATAGTTATTAGATGGGGGACATGGGTTATATTGATTCGGATAAGACCAATCCGGCACACTAGGTTGGTTAAAGTCATGATATGCCGGGTTGGTAATATCCGAAAATGAACTCGGTGTGTAATATGGATTATTATTGAAGTTGGAAAAATTATTATTATAAGCCATATCACACAATACAAACAAAAAGAACGAAAATACAAATAAGCAAAAAAATAAAAGAGAAAAAAAATTCTAAACTAAATTAGGGTAGACCTAAACCTAGACGACTCCTAACTGGTTAGACTGTCCACGGGAGGTTTAATGTAGATTTTGACCACAAGCTAATCAGCCAGGTCAGGGCAAGGTTGGTGGGAGGTTTTCCGTCAAAAGACGTTCCTTAATTAAATAACCACCAACCTTCGGGCTTTCGGCCCTTAATCCCTTTCCTAGACACTGATTTGGCAAGAGTCAAGTTCCAACACCTTTCCCCCTTAGGATAATCTCCTAATTGAGTCCGAGATGTCCCTAGGGCCAACGTCTACTCATTTTAAGTTAGGCTTGGGTTAGTGAGTGCTTGGATTCTGATTTTTAGGCTAAGGAAGGGTGATTAAATCCCCACCTTATCTTGTTATTGGGTTGGTGCCCTTAAAATCAATTAGTGCAAGTGTACAAGATATGTAAGATTCACTCAAATCGATATAAATCAACCAAGAAGTGAGTCCTATGCTAAATGCAATGCATACGTACCTTGCTCCAGCACTCTTCAACAGTAAAATAAAGGAATTGAAAAGACACGTGCCTAAGATGCAAATGTCTAATCAATTTTTTAACTTTTTCAACAAACTTTTTACTGTTGGTTTATTAGCAGGTTTATGGTTATGGCATATAAGAAATAAAGATGCAGCAAGCTATGTTTTTGGCAAAGTAAGCAACCCTGCACAAAATCTATTAGTAGTCAACTCTTATTTGCCGCGGATCCGCGGCTTTGGCCGCGCAAACGCGGCAAATCAGAGGGCCCTTGGTCTCTGCTTTCTACAGCGGAGGCCCAAGACCACTTGTATGTCACTGCAACCTTAATTTCCTACTTTGCTTGCCCTATAACCTGCAACAGAGAAGAAAATTCGTTTAGTTCTAAAAAATTTTCAATAAAAATTCAGATTTCAATAAAAACGTTACCCTCCCTGGCAACGGCGCCAAAATTTGATTGATGCAAAAACCTGCACACAAAATACGGAATTATAGAACTTAAGAAAGGAGATGTGCAAGTGCTCAATTCTTCCGCTATAGCAAGTGGCTATGCGGGTCGTGATCCACAAGGAGGGTTTTGCGATAGAAGCGTTTACATTCTTGTATTGAAATCTTTAAGAAAACAAAACGATAGTTCTTCTCTGTTTTTAAAGTTAAGAAAAAGAGTTAATAGTTAAAGTTAGAAGAATATGAGAGATGAAGAAGGTGAAGAAAAATCAGAAAATGAAAGAAGCGACTATGTACAAATGAGTTTGGGAAAGAAGAGTGAAAACGATTTGGAAGAGGTGGTGATCTACATTAAAGAAATAAAAGAAAAGAAAGAAAGACAATTACTTACCTTCTTTTTACCAAAAGCTTACCTTGAGTTCTTCAGCGACAATTTTACCTTGAAGTGGAGGCATTTAGCGCATAGCCCATAAGATTAGATTTTTGGTCTCTTCCACATTACATCATCAAGACTACTTCAAGTATGAAATGATACAGAGCGACTCACAATTCCATCGTCATGAGCTATCGGTGGCACTCGCAAAGGCAAGGCTCTTTCGATGCTTTTAGACTCACTTGGAAGACAGTTGTAAAAAGAAAAGTGAAGTAGAAAATAAGAAGACGAAGAAAACTAAACAGAAGTACATACACAGAAAGAACAAAGATTCGATTTCATAACAATCAAAGAAAAGAAAGAAAACCTTACACCATTGTCACTATAGCTCCAGCTTCATTCTTGTTCTTCGATGAAAGTCTGATCTCCTCTTATTTACATAAATGAAAATTACAATTACATGAAAAAGAAAAACAAAAACCTAAATTAAAGAAATGAAAAACTAGTCTAAATCCTAACTCTGCATTGGCGTCCAATTTCAGCACAGAGAATGCCCTTTTATAGGCCAGAAACCCAACAACCAGGATCCCGGGGAGATCGGGGGAGCAAACGCTCCCCTAACTCCCCAACCAAGCCGCAGAAACGCGGCTTTGGCCGCGTTTCCGCGGCCAGGGTGTGGCCAGATGGCCACACCCTGTTAGTGGGTCATCCTGGGAGTTTCTTCTAACTTTATCCTTTGTTGGTTTCTTCGTTTGAGCCCCGGATTCTGACGAAATGACCTTGGATTCTTGGCTTTAACCGATCGATTCTGAGAGGATTCTTCTCAACCGGTTTCAACCTCTTGATTTTTGCCCTGATTTAGTGTGTGCGAATTAATTCTGATTTAATTCAGAATTCTGGTGGGCTTTTGGGCTCATTTCTCTTCATCTCCTTAAGGATTGGGCTTGCAAATAAATTAAACAATTAATTAGGACAATGCAGGCTTTTATTCTAAAATAAGAATGGAAATATGATACTAAATATGCAATATTAGCGACCAATCATCTATTGTGATCACCAAGTATTGTTTGTGGTCTATTGTGATCACCAAGTTTGTAATCTCTTCTTTGCTTTGGATTTGTGGCTATCCCTCTTGTGTAGAGGTGATTATGGTTGAGATTTAGCTTTGCACCTATCCCTCTTGTGTAGAGGTGATTGTGCTTAAGATTTGGCTTTGTGTCTATCCCTCTTGTGTAGAGGTGATTGTGGTTTAGCTTTGTTCCTTATTCCTCTTGTATAGAGGTGATTGTGCTTTGGCTTTGTGCCTTATCCCTCTTGTATAGAGTTGATTGTGTTTTGGCTTTGTGCTTATCCCTCTATTGTAGAGGTGATTGTATTTGAGAGAGGAGTAGTATACTCTAAGTGTAGAGTTGTAATTGCTCAGTGGAGGTTACTTTATGGAAGGTTCTATGTAGACATAGTGAAAATTCTTCTGTGTAAAGCCGGAGAGTAGAGTAGTGGCTCGAACCTCGAAATATATCTTGTTATTTGCGTTTTATCCACTATTTCTTAACTCTATCTCTCTTATATCTTGCATTATTTTATATTGCACATATCCATATGCTAGATATAGTTTGTGTGTGTTCACACTTGTGTTGAGCTAAGAGAGCTTCATATAGCACCTCAACTCTTAATCTAGAGGAATCTTGAGGAGATAGTCCAGAGTCATTCACCGGGAATTCGGTTACACTCTTTGGTTACATATAGTGTGTTACGATTGAGATTTTAATTCCAGATCATTTGTCATTAGATTAGCTAGTACACCTGTTCACCCCCCTCTTGGTGTATTTCAATTGGTATCAGAGCTTGGTGCTCTTGATTTGAGTCTAATCACCTTGAGTTAAAGATCCCCATTATAGCAAATCACAATATTTGTTTACACACATAGATTTCATGACATCTCCCATGTTTGATATTTTTAACATCTAAATTTGGAAAGTTAAGATGTTAATATACCTTAAATGTCTAGGATTGCATGTTTACCTTTCCACTATTAAGAAATCTTATCTTGATAATGACAAGTACATTGAGGTTAATACACAAGCCTTAGAGGCACTTAGGCACACACTTAGTAAAGATTATCTTTCTATTATTTCTCATTGTGATTTTGCTTTTACAGTGTGGAACACATTGACCTCTCTCGAGCTACAAGTGACAAACAATGTGGAGAAAGAATCTAGTGGAGAAGAGTCCGACCAAGCTTGCTTCATGGTCCAAGGGAATGACTCCCTTGAGGTAACTTCGGACACTCAACTAGATAATAGTGCTAGTTTTTCTTGTGATGACAATATGGATGCACATACATTAAATGAAGAACTATCTATGTTTTATAAAAACTTGCTTTCAAAGTACAAAGCTTTAAAAAATAAGAGTTTTAAATTAAAAGAAGAAAATAAAAATTTATATTCAAAGCTAAAACATGATTTTACAAGAGAGGGTTGAGATTTCTAGTGAAAGGGATTACTTGAAAACCTAACTCGATCTTGTTCTAAAAGAAAACAAAAATTTAAAGAATAAAAATGATTATGATGATGTTTTGAAAGATAATAAGGTTTTGTCTTCAAAACTTGATTTTGTTTTAAAGGAGAACAATTCTTTGAAAAATAGAATTGCTTTATTTCAAAAGAATTGGAATTTGTTCAAATGAAAATAATTCTTTGAAAAAATAAATTGGCTTCTCATTCTTGTTATGAATTTATGTTATACCCTCTATTGATAAGAATGCATGCTCCACTTCTTCTTCAATCATTGAAAATGATATTTACATTTTGAAGGAAAGTGTAAATTGTTTGGGCTCCACTTTGAGCCAATGTACTATGGATCACAAGAAATGAGAGTCCAAGTTTTGAAAGAAACAAGTTTTACATGTTCATGCACACCAATCATGACATACACATGCTAATCATGCTCACACACATGATTCTATGTATGCTCATGTGTACACTTGTACACATTATGGACGTAAGGGCCACCTTACAAAGTTTTGTTATGATAAAATACACAATTAAAATTTTGCAAACAAGTTTGTTTGAGTTAGGAAAGGTGCTAACCCCCAGGACCCAAAAGGTATGGGTACCAAAATTTACCCCTATTATATTTGAGTAGGTGCGGGCTCTCACTTGACATGAGGGTTTTGGTGCCTTGATGGTGGATGCGTTTGAGCTTGATGGACACTACATTGGATGCATCACCTTCAAAGATGTTTGGTGGGAGGACCATTATAGTTTGGAGATCTAGAGATTAGCCCTATTGGTTTTGGTAACTATATCTAACTCCTTGTTTTAGTTTACATGCTTTCATTATTTTTATTATGTCATGTTTTAATACTCATTATGTTAAATGCAATATAAATTAGACATATTAAATACATAAATAGTCCTTTGAGATACACCCATGTTCATATGGATTCACATTTTTTTGTGTTCTCACATTACTTTAACTATTGTGTATATCCTAGTTTTAAAACACGTGCATTTAGCCTAATGAACATATTTGTTTATATTTTTATGCTTCATATTTTGATTACTTATTTAGATGTAATTTTCATTAAAACTTGTGTCTATACTTGTACAAGTAGTGAGTTACACTTGGTTATTATGTGTTTGTACTTCATTGCTCATTTGTACTCATTACATGTACATGTATAACCTAGTTTTGATGATTCTTTCATTTATACTTATTTTTTCTATTTTTATATTTGTTTAGATTCATGTATATGTTAATTTTTTCTAAAACTATTAGATATACATGTCTATCCTAGAGTCACTTGGTATTCATGCAAAAAAAATTTTGGACTCGTTTATATTTGGGATATGTATGTATACTTTTAGTTTTTAACACACATATACCTTGAAGTGTATTTAGTTTTGATGATTTCTTTCTTTGGATAAAGAAAATTCATATGAGCTTCAATGCCTTATTTTCATGATTTTGTTGATTACATGATTCTTACACTCTATGTTTGGTGTTTACTCATGATTTTTGAGCCTATATGTACTTTGTATTTGAGGTCAATGATCATGTGATTTTCATGTTTTCATGAATATATTCATGTTTTATTTCTTACTTGAAGGATTTAATACTAGTTTTCAAAATTATCTTTAAATTAGTCATTATTCTTCAATTGGTTGTGATTTTCAAATATGTTAAAAATATTTTCAAATTATAGTTTTGAAAATCCCTACCTTCCAAGGGCAGTTGGATGGGCGACCATGCCTTGTACACCCTTATTGAATATCTTTTAGACTTGTGCATGAATAGGGTGATAGGTATGAGTTATACACATGATCTTCATGAAATTTTATTTTTGTATACATATATGTGTTTCTTATATATGTATGCTTCAAATTTCAATTAGTATCAATTTCAATTGATATTATCATTTTCATGCATACATATATATGATTTGATTGTGCTTGTTTTATAATATCTTTACATTTTTAAAGAACAAATTATGTTTATGCTAAGCTTGATTTTATCCTAAGTGATAATTGGGGTCTTTACGAGCTTATGCATTGATTTCAATTGGTATTTCAATTGCTAATCATTTCAATTGGCATTTCAATTGGTTTTTCAATTGGTATTTATTTAGTATCAAAATGTACTTCATGTTTCACTTTCAATTGATATCAAAATCTAATATTGGTATCTTAAAATTTTTTTACAAGTGGTACCAATATTTGTTTTTGTTAACTACAATTTAATTTTACTCCAATCAAGAGAGGAGAAAGATTTACCGAAAATACGCGGTCCTGAGGCAGAAATGCCAAAAATTTCTCTTAATTTCTCTTTACCCATAGTTATCATGGTTCCCTTGACTGGTGAGAACATGGTGAGAGGATCATTTTGATTCTCAGGTTGGTGTAGAACAAGGCCACCAGATTAGGAATATAGAAAATTTTCTCACATACAAATTCTCTGAGATGAATGAAATCCAAGCACTCATCAAGTTGATAATCCGAAATAGAGTTGAAATCAACATATCTTTCCGCAATACAAGGCCCATTATGGAATTATTTGTAGAACATTTTGGCATCTTCATAGATCAGATAAATCCTTTCTTCATCTGTGAGATTTTTGCCAAATTTTCTCTTATTTTTCTTCCTTCCCTAATATTTTTCTCAATGATCTTCTAAGGAACAGGTGTTAGAATGCAAGGCTTTGAAGATAATTGTTGTCATATTCTTCTTTCTTTTGATGATAGTGATAAAGAGATGCATGTTCTCTTCATTGAGACTAGAGACAACATGTCAAGGCTCGGACATTTTGGAGAGGAAAAATTTGGGGATTTTTGGAGAGGAAGACGAAGAGATGCAGAGTTAGGTTTTTCTAAGAGATCATGGGCTTAGAGAAGTTGCAACACTTCTGTTATAAAAGAGGAGTTAATATAGATAAGAAATAAAGGGGCTTAGGTGGTCCACGACATTGTAGGGTTAAGAAAAACAATTAAGTCGGATGAGTTAAACTAGCCTAGTAGAAGGGATGCTGGTGGTAGAACCTGCTAGTAGAATGTCTAAAATCACAATAACTTTAAGAAAGATTAGTAATTAAAGTTATTCTAGTATGAAAATGCCCAAATTTCTATGAATATTGCAAAATTATTCAACATGCAAAGGTTAAGTAAAAATATCAGCAAGTTGATTGTGGGTATCAATAAATTTTAATAAGATATCTCCACATTTAACATGATCTTTAAGAAAGTGATGTCTCACATCTATTTGTTTAGTGCAAGAATGTAAAAAAAATTCTTGAATTAGTTAATTACACTATTATTATTACATAATATACTAGTTGTATCAAATTGGACATCATACTCTTGCAAAGTTTGTCTCATCCACAAAATTTGTGCACAACATAATCCAGCAGCAATATACTCCACCTCTGCTATAGAAAGTGCAATACAATTTTGTTTCTTACTAAACCATACAAGAGAATGGCCAAGCAATTGACATGTTCCATTTGTACTTTTCCTATCAGTTTTACTTCCGGCAACATCAACATTACTATATCCTAATAGATCAAAACTAGCATACTTAGGATAATATAACCCAAAAATCAAAGTGCCTTTAAGATGTCTAATAATTTGTTTTGCATCATGTAAGTGAGATTCTTTTGGTGAAGCTTGAAAGTGCGCACAAAGACAAACACTGAACGTGATATCTGGTCTACTAGCAGTTAAATAGAGAGACTGCCAATCATTCCTCTGTAGAGTTTTTCATCTACATTCTTACTATTTTCATCTTTGTCAAGTTTTGTAGAAGTACTTATTGGAGTAGACATCTCCTTGAGTTTTCCGTCTTGAACTTTTCCACAAGTTCGCAAGCAAACTTCCCTTGATTGATAAAGATTCCATCTTTTGCTTGTTTGATATGCAAAACAAGAAAGAAATTGAGTTCTCCCATAAGATTCATTTCAAGTTCTTGTTGCATTCTTATAGAGAAATCTTCACACAAAGTTTCATTAGTAGAACCAAAAATAATATCATCAATATAAATCTGAACCAGGAAAAGATCTTGGTCAACATGTTTGATAAACAAAGTAGTATCAAATTTTTCTTTGAAAAAAATCATTCTCAATAAAAAATTTTGACAACCTTTCATACCAAGCACGAGGTGCTTGCTTTAAACCGTATAAAGCTTTTTTCAATTTGAAAACATGATCCGGTAAAACACAATTTTCAAAACCTGGAGGTTGTTTCATATAAACTTACTCATTCAAAAATCCATTCAAGAAAGTACTTTTGACATCTATTTGAAATAATCAAAAGTTTTTAAAAATTGCATAGGTTAGAAGCATTCGAATCGCTTCTAATCTAGCAACTAGAGCAAAAGTCTCATCGAAATCTTTACCCACCTCTTGATTGTATCCTTGGGCTACAGGTCGAGCTTTGTTTCTAGTAACAATACCACTTTCATCTAGCTTATTATAAAAAACCCATTTGGTGTCAATGGCAGAACAATCCTTGAGTCTTTGTATAAGAGCCCAAACATTATTTCTAAAAATTATTCAATTCTTCTTGCATGACCAAAAATCAAAATTCATCATTCAAAGCTTCATTTATATTTCTAGGTTCAAAATGAGATAGACAAATCAGATATGAACATTCATTTAGAACTTGAGAGCGAGTTTTTACCCCTCTTGATACATCACCTATAATCAAGTCAGTCGGATAATCTTTAATTATCTTCTAAGACTTAGGCAGTTCTGAATAGAATGTATTTGAAGTTCTATTATGATCTAAAGTCTCAAATTTTTGTTCATCAAGGGTTTGTTTACTATTGAAGGATCAGAGTTTCTGCTAGTAGGATCAAAAATACTGCTGGTAGGAACGGTTCTACCAGAATCTCCAGAACCTAAAATATCTGCTTCTTCAATAATCTTTGAACTACGAAGGTTAGTCTCATTAAAGCTCACATGCATGGATTTCTCAACATTTAATAAGCATTTATTAAACACTCTATAAGCTTTACTAGAAGTGGAATAATCAAGAAAAATGCCTTCATCCAATTTTGAATCAAATTTACCCAAATTATCTCTTGTATTAAGAATAAAATATTTACATCCAAAAACTTTGAAATATGATATATTTGGGATTTTACCAAAGAAAGTTCATATGATGTCTTTTTCAAAATAGGACGAATAATAATACGATTCAAAATATAGCAAGCGTTGTTAACCACTTCCACCAAAAAATATTTGCTAAAACAAATGAGTTTAACATAGCGTGTCATTTCTTGCAAAGTTTTATTTTTTCTTTCAACAACATCATTTTGTTGTGGCGTTCTTATTGCCGAAAAATGTATGTAATGTCAAGATCAAGACAAACTCAATGAAAATTTCATTTTCAAATTCACCACCGTGATCACTATGAATTTTGATAATAGAAAATCTAATCTCCTTTTCCACCCTTTTGCAAAATATTTAAAGAAATTAAAAGCTTTAGTTTTATGAGTCAAAAATAAAACTCATGTAAATTGAGAAAAGTCATCGATATTAACAAAGGCATAATATTTACCATTCAAACTTGAAGTGCTCATGGGACCAAACAAGTCCATGTGTAGAAACTGCAAGGGTTTTGAAATAGATACCTTACTTATTGAATGAAAAAAACTTTTAACTTGCTCATTTTTTTTCATTCATCACAAGTTACCTTCTTGAGCTTCTTCAATGTGGGAAGTCCTCATACAAGCCCTTTATTGGATAATTTTGATAAAAGATCAAACTTAGCATGTCCAAGTCTTTTGCGTCATAACCAGGATCAGCTTCTAATGTGGCCAAACACTTTACACTTTGGTTAGTTAAATCGATAATATCAATGGTGTAAATATTTTTATTTCTAAGTGCTTCAAATAAAAGATTTACTTCACAATTAATGATAATGCATTTGCTACGTCTAAAAAAGACAACATACCTTTCTCACATAGTTGGCTAATGCTAATAAGATTATCCTTCAAACCATCTACTAGCAATATCTTTTTAAGAATAGAGAAAAGTTTCTTACCAATAGTTCCAATACCAATGATTTTACTTTTACCATCATCTCCAAAGGTGACCGTGTCACTTTTAGAACTAGATAGGGTTGCAAAACATATTTGGATCCCATCATGTATCTTGAGCGACCACTATCAAGGTACCATTTCATTCTACATTGAGAAAGGTTGGATGCCTACAAGAGAATTTGGAGATATACTTTTAGGTATCCAATATCTTTTAGGTCCTTGAATGTTAGTATCTTGTTTAGGAACCCATTTTAGATACGAGATAGTAAGAAATTTTTTTTATAAAACATGAAGTACTAATATGATCTCTTTTCATACAATACGTGCAAATCAGATTTGAAGTGTTGTGATAAGAATGATTATGAAACTCATGACTTTTGTACTACTAGAATGGTATCCTACCAGACTGCTGTTGGTAGGATGGTATCCTATAAGGACCTGATCCTGTTCTACCAGCCTGATTTTTTACATGAACAGTTTTAGAAGTAGAAGCAACATTAGTAAATCTTTTTAAACATATCTTTAAATCATCATTTTCAGTTTGAAGTTCTACAATTTTCACAAGCAATTCATTTTCTCTCTTAAAATATTTTCATAAATGGATGGACAAGATGCATGTTCATTTTTCAAGGTAGTAAATTTTTTTAAAAGTTTTTTTTATAACTTACGACTAACACAATGTAAGCATCTTCTATTTCTTCAGAAGTAATATAGTCATCGAGTGTCACCTGTTCGTTGTCCGCCATGAAGCATATGTTTTTATTTGAGATGCTCAAATTTGCTTCATGTTTTCCTTCATTCTCGGAATCACTTGGTTCCGATTCTTCCCATCCTACATACAAAATGTTTTCTTCTTGAAGAACTTCTAGCCTTTCCTTTTAAGTTGAGACAGTCTTTCTTAATGTGACCGTGTTTGTTACATTCATAACAATTTATGGAGCCAGTCTCATCTTTTCTTCCCTTTGATCTTATGAAGTTTCTCCTTATGTTGAATTTCTTCCTCTTCATTTTGTTGGCCTTTTTGAAGACATGAGTAAGGTCATGATCTTCATTCATACTTTCTTCGCTTGAAGACTGATCTTGTGTTCCTATGCTTTTCTTTTTCATTTGAGTAGTCTCATCTTGCTCTCTTTTTTTTTGAAGATTCATTTTGATTTTCGCATTCTTCAAGATTCTCATCAATTTTTGAAAAGGGAGAGTGTTGATATCTTTGTAGATCTCTATTGGATTGATGATGCTATTATATTCCATGGGTAGAAATCTCAACATCTTATTGTTCAGAGTAAGTAATAACTTTTCTAAGAGATTGGAGATTGTTAGTGATGCTTTTGAACCTATTAAAAAATTCATTAATAGACTCGTTAGGAAATAATCGAATAGATTCAAAATCTTCTGTAAGCATATTTATTTTACTATTCTTAATTTCATTTGTCCCCTAATGTGTGACTTTAAGGTAATTTCATATCTATTTAGCACAAATAATATTCATAACTTTATAAACTCATTGCAAGATAATCCATTGATAATACAACTAATAACTTTAGAATTTAAATTATCATAAGAGAAATCCCTCTTATCCCATTAGGACCGAGATTTTGGAACCTTCTTGCCATCAACCTCTATGGTGGGAAAGGTGTAGCCATCTTCAATCATGCCACAAATTTTCCAATCAATAGACTAAACATGAATTCTCATGCATGCTTTCTAATATGCATAAATAGTACCATTAAATAGTGGAGGTCTATTGTTGAATCTCTCCTCTGGTAGAATAAGGACAATAGTGGAAGCCATAGGATCGGTCTTTAGGATATGAAGTCTAAAATAGGAGTACAATGCTCTGATACCAATTGTTGAACCCTAAATGGGGTGAATAGGGTCAAGGGTATTTAAAAGATAAATATACTTATTATAAGACAAAACTATAAAATAAGACAGACTGGTAAAATCACCCAGTCTTATGGTAAGATGGGTGGTAGAATCAAAAGAGAGCAGAAAAACAACAATATAACAGTAAATACATAGCGGATAAACCATCAGAGAGAATGCAAGCAAATTTAGGGTGATTCGGTAAATTCTTTTGCATTCACCACCTACAGGTCTCCTCTCTAGGATTTGCAAATCCACTAAAAATTTTCTCCTTTAAGCAGGGATTACAACTACTAAGACTCTTTCTTGAGCTTGGATTTTTAATCCACCAAGATGTTGTCCAATGTTGAATTTACAAACTACCAAGATACTCCCGATCTTGGATTTCCACACCACCTCTATCTTGAGGCACACAACAATAAGTATGGCAAAGATTTTGTTCTCTAACATAATATTGAGAATTAAAATAAGCACAATGATAGAATACAATAGGAGACTCTATGCAATCATATAGTTATAGTATTATCAATCAATAACTTGGCATAATAAATCAAAAGCAATAAGAATGAGAATCTAATAATAAATATAGAAGATGAGAATGAGATTCTTCAATAGAGAAGAAAATAAAGTGATAAAATTCTCTTGTATTGAATGCTTGAGACTTTCTCTGAAAATTAGAACTTAAATGAAGATGATTGACTCAACCACTTCGGTTTAGTAAGATCTGACATTTAAGACTTGAATGGTTGAAGAGCACTATTTTTACATTGCTGAAATTTTCAGGTTATGTTCTTGTTCTTGCATGAATGGACAAGGTATTATATAAACAACAAGCCATGATCAGAGTAAATCCAGCCGTTGGAGAGAACAAGAGAGACAAATTTTTCTACCTGTTTGAGCATTTAATGCTGCTGAAATAAGATATCAAATCTGTGCCGAATCTTGGGCAATAAATGCTACTACAGCAGTTAAGATGTAGAGAGGGCATGGAGACTTCAGATAAAGGGAAAGAGTTGAAGTTTTCTCCAAATATATATACCCAACGGATCTCTAACCCAGCTGTAAAAACTAGACAGTTTGGGGCTATAAAGTACTGTCAATAGCAGGACTGTTTGGCATGACAGACCCAGAATTTTAGTTGTAAAGAGAGGTATGTACAGCCCACTTATGAAAGAAGTTAATGCCAAGAGTGAAAAGTTAATAAAGTGAAGTACAACTCATGTGGTGCTATAACCTAGTCACCACAGTACAAAAAATATAAAGTTCAGAGAATAATTAGAACTGAACCAGAGTTATGAAAAAATATTCTCAGTCAATCTGTAATAGACAGAGATGGTAGAATCAGGTTGGGTGGTAGGATAAGGTGGTAGAATGGAGATTTTACCTAGAAATTGAATTAGAAAGATCTTACTATGTGCCAAATATATGTTTGAAAAAAAAATTACAATATGACTACTTATACAGATTCTATTAATGAAATTTATAGCTCAATATATCTTTGGCTCCTTCTAACTCATTCATAACTTAATGTATCTTGTGATAGCTTGATCCTGTAGAGCTAGATGTGTTTTGCTCTAAATAGCTCTTTGTTAGCTTGAATATGAAATTTGTGGAGCTTCACATAATTCTTTCCATCCTCCATATGTATGTGACATTTGTAGCTCAAATCCATCCTCCAAGTAGAGTCTTATCCTAAAATATGACAACACTACTAATACAACTTGTTTGTAGCTTAATTTATAGGTTAGTTACATCATCAAAATCGTAAGAGTTACATTATTAACATAGCAGGGATTTGTGAGTTAACCCTTATCAGGCTGCAAAGGAGTTTACTTGGGATTATGTTGAGTAGAATCCCGAGAGGATTTTGGCGTTCCTTGTGGACATGATAGGAAAATTATCAGAGATAATCATTAACATGACAATTGCAAGCCTTGCTGTGGAGAAGAGATCCCATGAGGATTTGAGAAGGAAATTTTCTTAAGATTCCATGGGAAATTCTTTAAAGAGTTGTCAGAGGTAATCATTAACGTAACATTAGCGACTCCAAAGAGATTCCAATGGGAATTTGAAAAGAGTTGTCAGAAGTAATCATTAATATGACAATCAAGCTGGGGAAGATAGGAGGGAATACTCCTAAAAGTTATCATAGGTAATCATTAACGTGAAAACTTGAGAGCTTATGAAGGACCAAAAAAGTCCGCTGAAGAGTGAACAAATACTCGAGAAGTCCGTGACATTATCGACTTCACAGAGATTTCATGGGGAAAGAAAACTCTACTGAGGATAGAGAAATGATCATTCTCTATGAGCTTTGAGAGAAAGCTGACAGAGGTATAATGTTAACATGACAGGGATTTGGCTTTGCAGCTTACACAATTTGAGTGGACTTGTCATTCTATTGAGAAGATGACAAGTAGAGTTCTGATCCGTGGGGTATATGTTGGAGTTTTTACTGTTTTAATGTTAACATGATAGGCTCGACCTATAATTCATTTCATTCGGGAAACGACTACAACTTTATATGGTCCTACCATTCCATGGAAGAGAATGGGTAAGGGATTTTGGTGGAATTGACCGTTCCCTGCAAATGTTTGAATATTACTAGAGAATTCTATCAGAGAATAGGAGATAGTGCTCCTAAAACTTGTTAGGGAATAAAACAATTCTATTATGGGAATAGGAGAATAATACTCCTAAAAGTCGTTAAAGGTAATCTTTACTATGACAGCTAAAATGAATTCTCACTGGAGAGAATAATCATTTGTACACTCCAAGGGGAGTTTGATAGGGAGATTCTAACTATTCCTAAGAGACTTTTTCTCAGCTCTCGATTGATCGATTGGTTGCCACACCTTGGAATGATGTGGAAACACTGAAAAGTTTTGAAAAGATGCATCTCGAACTTTCTTCAATGCGTTCGGCTTGATAAGTCATCAGATAAATTCGTTCAGTCAATTTATCTGAATTCTAAATGAACAGGTTGTGAATTTGAGCCTTGATCGACCAAAAAGAGGAGGATATGATTGAAGGCATGCCATCATGATTTGTTCACTTTGTGAATCTACCATTCCATGGAAGGGAATTGGTAGAGAATTGGACAAATGAGATCAGGTCCCTTAGAATTTTTAGCAAATCCTCAGCTATCAACCGATTTGGTTGGTCTTTACCAACTATCATTTAAGTTGGGCTAGTCATGATGTTCTCCTCGGCATGATGAGTTGTCAAAAACTTTATATTAGGCTTAAAAGCCAATATTTTCCACTGGTCTTGTTCACTGCAGGCTTCAGATTCAAAATGGGATCGAGTCCCTTCGGATTTTTATCAAATCCTTATCTATCAATAGATTTAGTGTACTTTAACCAACTACCATTTAACTTGGGCTAGCCATGCTATTCCCCTCAGCATGATGAGTTATCGAGGGTTTTATATTAGGCTTAGAAGCTAATATTTTCTTCTAGCCTTATTCACCGAAGACTTTGGATCGTGTCATATGAAGTGAATCTTTCTACATTTCACTGGTGACCTCTAAATTCTCGCTGGAGATTAAAGAGTTAAGAATAAACTTTGTCAAGTAAGTCAAAATTCCTAGTGAAGTGTTACCTAGTCAAGACTCTGGTTCTCAGCCAGTCGTCAAGTCAAGACATGGAACAAAAGCTTCAAGGGAAATCTCTCAATTGACTCGAGATTTCTCGTAGAGCTTCACTTTAGTTTATCATAACCAAGACTCAAGTTTGCAGCTGATCACTAAATCTTGACATGAATATAAAAACACTTGAAAGGTCCTACTAAGACGCATCACAAACCTTCTTCAATGAATTTGGCTCGATCGAGGTCGTTGTAAGGCCGAATCGTGATTCGCCAAATGACAGAGGCGAAAGGGTGATTGGATATATGCCATTATTACATATGAAAAAGTCATCATTCTTTTGGACCAAGAGGAATGATCAGGAAGAAGAGTGCCTAAAATTACTATTTAAGCATGCTTGACTTTAAAATATGACTTATTCTTTCAAATGAGAAGAGTAACAAGGTTAAAACCAAAAAATTTGCCTTTGTCTTTTCTACAATGTTGACATTGTGCATTACAGTGTGATCAGCTTGATATTGATCAGAGTCCCAACAAAAGCAGAGATGAAGTTAATTCTGCTTGGGAATGAAGAGACTTAAGGAGGAAGCAATAATAATATGATGAACCTAACTTAATGATCAAAGGTTTAATGTTAACTTGATTATGAGAAGAGTGACTATGCTAAATTCAATAATTTTGCCTTTATCTTTTTTTCAATGCTTACATCACGCATCATAGTCTTCCATGCTCGATCGGCTTGATATCGACTATCCATGATGTAATTGTTTGAAAGAGGAAATTAAAGCTCTTCTTTGGCGCTCTCCCAAATATCTTTAGGTATCAAACCTTACTTCGTCAGATCAGTGAGAGAGGAGTAGGGGTCGATGCCACTTGGGGAAAGGGATTGCTTAGGGGAGAAGAAATAGTCAGACAAGTCTATCTTAATAACCAGAGATTTAATGTTAACGTGGTCATGTACAATACTTTTTTTATTAGAGGTATGGTGTTAACGTGATCAGGGATAATACTATTTTAAGAACTTGCCATTAATCGATATCAAGAGCATGTCGCCATTTCGATTCTCTAGGCGGTAGGCTCCGTTCGAGTAGATTGTCTCTACCATAAAGGGTCCTTCCTACTTGTGTTGAATTTTTTTTTGGTCTTACGTATCATGACCATAGGTCGCGTGACAGGTAAGACCAAATCTCCTTTCTGGAATATCCTCTCTTTGGCCTTTTTATTGAAGGCTTTTGAGATTTGGGCTTGATACAGCTCGATGCATTATTGAGCTTATAGTCGCTTCTCATCCAGTGTCTAACTCTTGGAGACGTGATCGATCATTATCTCCTTCGATCATCTTCGTTGCCAGAGCAACACGAAGTTACAACATTTGTATCTCTAAAGATATGACCGCTTCATATCCATAAACCAGAGAAAAGGTGTATTTCCTATAGAAGTATGGACCGGCATTCGGTAGGCCCAAAGATATTCACTAAGCTTATTATTCCAGTCTCATTTGCTCGTGAAAATGAACATTTTGAGGATCTTGATGATTGTCTTATAGAAAGCCTCTGCTAGCCCGTTGGTGACAGGGTTTTAAGCAGTTAAAGCCACATTTTGAATTCGGTAGTTATCGCAGAACTAATAGAACGATTAGCTTGGAAATTTGGGGACCTTTGTCATGGATAATCTGCCTGGGGACACCAAATCTGTGGACAACATGGTGCTTGATGAAGTTGACCGTATTAGTGATTTTAACTTCAATGAGCGGTATAGCTTCTACCCACTTTGAGAAGTAATCAGTTATCACAAGGATGAACTGATAACCTTTCACTGATGGATGACTGATAAGTCCTATAACATCAATTCCCCACACTTCAAGTGGCCATGAAGCGACTGTGGGTTGAAGTAGCTCCGAGAGTCGGTGTATGAAATTCATATGGATTTGACAGGCCTTACACCTTCTTGCATATTCAACTGCGTTAGCGATCATGGTTGTCTAATCATTGCCAAAGTCAGTGCAGTCAGTCTTTGAACTTCGGACCTGGTTGATGACGGTCACATATGCCAACGTAGGCCTCTTTAAGTACTTCTCACGCCTCTAAACTGGATAGGCAGCAAAGAACTATACCATCATATGAATGACAGTATAGTGTCTTTTCGACTCCATCATAGTACAAAGAAGAGATTTTCCTCGTATAGAAGCCACTTCTTTGGAATCATCAGGCAGTATGCCATGCAAGGCATAGTCGATAATCGGGAATCGCCAGTCCCTCGATTCAAAGTTTGTCGAGGTTTTATGAACATCGCTAACCTCTAAACCGTACTTCAGACAGAAGAGATGATAACTAGCCACTGTAAGACGATATGTTGTATCAGCTGGTAAGGCTAATGTAGCCGCGAGCGCAGCTAAAGCATCTGCCTTATATTTTGGAGGTGAGATATATGGCTAATGTAGAAGCCATCAAATGAGTTGGCCAACTTAATGGCTGCATGGTGATAAGATGTCAGGTCTTCATGACGAACCGTTTACTCTTCTTTGATTTGGTTGACAATCAGTTTTGAGTCACCATAAGCTTTAAGGTACTGTACCCTTATTTATTGAGCAAACTGGAGGCCAATAAAGCATTATACTCAGATATATTATCGGAACATGATTCCGTCAATGAGAATGCATGAGGAAGAACGTGATTCTTCAATGAGACAAATACCACCTCTACTCTGGCAATTATCTTACCTTTAGCACCTGTTCTTGATGCACCATCAAAGGATATCTTTCATATGTTATCCACTGAGGTCATATTGGCACGATAACCTTGTCTGGAATGTCTTCCAGAAAATCTGCGAGAGCTTGTCCTTTGACCGTCTTTTGGGGGACAAAATGTTGGAACCTATTTCGACGAAGACGTTCGTGAAGATCAAATTCATTTGGAGCTCTAACACATGACGAATCAAGAGTCCGACATGATCAAGATGTGCCAAGAAGAGTTGATAGAGTGTGGGTTGTATATGTGGAATAGCATGTAAAAGCCTTGACACAAACACACACTTTTTTGGTCCATTAGTCGACTCATACCTAAGTCAAGTCGACTAATCCCATGTGTAGTCGACTTGATCCAAACCCAAGTCGACTAGTCAAGTGTCCAGAATCTGACCCAACTCTCTGTTTCTGAATTAGTCGACCAAACAGTAAACCAAGTCAACTAATAGACTTTTCTAGTCGACTAATCCAAAGTCCCTAGTCGACTAATACTTGGCCCAAGTCGACTTAAAGTTAGTTGCAGTCGACTTGAAGTAGTTATCCAGAAACCTGTAAGTCAACAGACATTTCCCTAGTCGACTACTAGCTAAACCTAGTCGACTAATAGTGGAAATTTTGCCTAGTCTAGTCGACTAACTCAGAACCCAAGTCGACTATAGGCAGTTTCTGACTGTTGGACAGTTTTCTTTATCTGGTCTTTTGGGCAACGAATTCAAACGTCTCTATCATTTGAATTGCTCTTATAACTCCCTAACTAACCCTAGTCTTCAGCTATAAATAGGGAAGTTATACCAAAGGCCAATTACCAAGATTTTCCATCAGTTTTCCAAAAGTCAAAATCTGAAAATCTGAAAACTGTTTTCCTAACTTCAGTCTTCACCAAAAACCAATTCCTATTGTGAAGTCTTCTGAAGTTTTGTTTCCTATACTGTACCTTGTCCACATACACATTCAGTATCAAGGCTATAGGAAAAGAGTTGTAATTCTCAAAGTGTTCATTGTACACGGGAGGCTTCTTGGTTGAAGAGGCAAGTTGTACAAGGTGACCATTGTACACGGGAGGCTTCTTGGTTGTAGAGGCAGTTGTACAAAGGTAAAAGGTGTTCTCTTGGTGGAAGAGAAGGTGTACACATTTGGCGAAGGGGATTCGACAAGTGGTGTACATGTTGTATTGATTTTGGGTGGCAAGATCAAGGTTAAAGGAAAATCTCAAGCGGGTGGCTTGGGGACTGGATGTAGGTCACAAGGACCGAACCAGGATAAATCTCTTTGTTTGCATTTGTCAATTTCTGAGATTTGTTTTCCTTTACATGCAAGTTATTTATTTTGTTTATTTACTTAACGCTAATCCTTCTAGTTTTAGATTTGTGTTGACTTGAGTTATTTCAGATCTATAGTTGCCTACAAGAGATAATTCTGCAATTAGTCCTTATCTCAACAATCCTACATTTGGTATCAGAGCTGGGGAGAGCCAAGTTCATCAACAGGCAACAACCATACCAATTCCTACATTTGGTATCAGAGCGAGGGTCATCAACCGGCATCTACATTCCTACTTCATCAACCAGAGTACACGCTCTGATCCTACATTTGATATCAGGGCAGATACAAGTCAACAACAAAGATGGCAACGGAGTTTTCATCATCCCAATACAAAGAAGGTCATTCTACACAACGTCCACCGCTATTTGATGGAACCAACTACAACTATTGGAAGTGTAGAATGAAGATCTACTTGCAGTCACTCAACTACGACCTTTGGAACATCGTAGAAGAAACGTACACCAAGCCTACAACTAACTACAACGCTTGGACTGAAGATCAAAAGAAGAACGCGAACCTTGACGCCAAAGCAATGAATGCTCTATTCTGTGCCCTTACCAAAGAAGAGTTCAACCGAGTGTCAACAGCAACTTCTGCACATCAAATTTGGCATACTCTTCAGGTAACACACGAAGGCACTAGTAAAGTTAAGGAATCTGAAATATCTGTTCTTGTCCATAGGTTTGAGTTATTTAAAATGGAGGAGAATGAAACCATATCCGAAATGGTTACAAGATTCACCGACATCACCAATACTCTTGCATCCCTTGGAAAGGACTACACCCAAGTCGAAAGAGTTCGAAAGATCCTTCGTGCACTCACACCAGAATGGGAGAAGAAGACAACTGCCATTGAAGAGGTGAATGATCTCTCAACTATGACATTAGAAAACCTAATCGGTAATCTAATGACATATGAAGTGCAGTTAGAAGAAAGGAAGAAGGACGAACGACAACACCGTTCAAAGAAGAAAGAACTCACCTTCCATGCATCTTCCGACACGGACAATGATGACGAAGAGGAGATGGCAATGCTCTCAAAGAAGTTCAGGAAATTTCTTAAGCAAGGTAAATTCAAGTGTTTTAATTGTGATAAACCAGGACATATGAAGATGGATTGCCCTTTGCTCAAGAAGAAATATAAGTACAAGAGTAAGAAGTTCAGAAAGAAGAAGAACTACGAAGCATCTTCAGCATATAGTGATTCCTCATCTTCTGATGAAGAAGAATCCACTGAACATGTTAACTTATGTTACATGGCCATAGAAGATGAAGAGGTATCGTTTTCTGAACTCTCTGATGCATTTAATGAGTTATTTATGAATCTGAAAAATGAAAAACTGAAAAACAGATTTTTGTTAAAAGAAAATGAGAAACTTTTACAGGAAAATTCTGTTTATGCATTACAATGTTCTTCTATAAATTCTCAACAAGATGAAACTGAAAATGTCATATCATTCTTGAAAACTGAAAATGAGAAGTTTATAAAAGAAAACATTTTTCTGAAAATGGAAACTAAGTCTTTGAATGATAGAATTTCTATATTAGATAAAGACATGTTAGTTTTCAAAAAGAAATATGAAGATCTTATGCAAAATGTGACTAAGTTTAATAAAGAAAAAGAAAAATTAAATGATCTATTATCTTTTCAGAATTTGTCACATGATAATCATGGCATTGGTTTTATTGCAAAATTTTCATGTTATAATCATCCATATAGTTATTTTGTAAAAAGTAAGACTAAGAAAAGTAAGTTTATATGGATTCCAAAGAACTTAAATGTTTATGATAAAAATACATATATTGCTTCATACATGCATGATATATGTGATTCTTGCAATTATGTATATACTAACAGGTGGAAACCAAATTCTAAATGGATTTGGAGTCCTAAAGGTTAGATATGATCTTTTATATTTGGTACCAACTAACGTTTATCTTGCAGGTACCATATAAAAAATTTGATAAAGATCAACTATGTATATATGTACTAATATATTTGTTGCAGGGGGAGAACAAAATATTTCTCTATCTGTTATAACCCATTTCTGCAGGGAGAGGAAAAGATAACATATTTTCTGCAGGGGGAGGACTTGTGCACACAAAGCGTCGTCATCAAAAAGGGGGAGAATGTTGGAACATATTTCGATGAAGACGTTCGTGAAGATCAAATTCATTTGGAGCTCTAACACATGACGAATCAAGAGTCCGACATGATCAAGATGTGCCAAGAAGAGTTGATAGAGTGTGGGTTGTATATGTGGAATAGCATGTAAAAGCCTTGACACAAACACACACTTCTTTGGTCCATTAGTCGACTCATACCTAAGTCAAGTCGACTAATCCCATGTGTAGTCGACTTGATCCAAACCCAAGTCGACTAGTCAAGTGTTCAGAATCTGACCCAACTCTCTGTTTCTGAATTAGACGACCAAACAGTAAACCAAGTCGACTAATAGACTTTTCTAGTCGACTAATCCAAAGTCCCTAGTCGACTTAAAGTTAGTTGCAGTCGACTTGAAGTAGTTATCCAGAAACCTGTAAGTCAACAGACATTTCCCTAGTCGACTACTAGCTAAACCTAGTCGACTAATAGTGGAAATTTTGCCTAGTCTAGTCGACTAACTCAGAACCCAATCGACTATAGGCAGTTTCTGACTGTTGGACAGTTTTCTTTATTTGGTCTTTTGGGCAACGAATTCAAACGTCTCTATCATTTGAATTGCTCTTATAACTCTCTAACTAACCCTAGTCTTCAGCTATAAATAGGAAAGTTATATCAAAGGCCAATTACCAAGATTTTCCATCAGTTTTCCAAAAGTCAAAATCTGAAAATCTGAAACTGTTTTCCTAACTTCAGTCTTCACCAAAAGCCAATTCCTATTGTGAAGTCTTCTGAAGTTTTGTTTCCTATACTGTACCTTGTCCACATACACATTCAGTATCAAGGCTATAGGAAAAGAGTTGTAATTCTCAAAGTGTTCATTGTACACGGGAGGCTTCTTGGTTGAAGAGGCAAGTTGTACAAGGTGACCATTATACACGGGAGGCTTCTTGGTTGTAGAGGCAGTTGTACAAAGGTAAAAGGTGTTCTCTTGGTGGAAGAGAAGGTGTACACATTTGGCGAAGGGGATTCGACAAGTGGTGTACATGTTGTATTGATTTTTGGTGGCAAGATCAAGGTTAAAGGAAAATCTCAAGCGGGTGGCTTGGGGACTGGATGTAGGTCACAAGGACCGAACCAGGATAAATCTCTTTGTTTGCGTTTGTCAATTTCTGAGATTTGTTTTCCTTTACATGCAAGTTATTTATTTTGTTTATTTACTTAACGCTAATCCTTCTAGTTTTAGATTTGTGTTGACTTGAGTTATTTCAGATCTATAGTTGCCTACAAGAGATAATTCCGCAATTAGTCCTTATCTCAACGATCCTACACAAAAGTAATATCATATTGAGATGGCAGAATAACCCAATTAGCCAGTCTAAAGTTCAAGGACCCTGGCTTCGTCATGAGAATACGCAGGGGATTGACACTTGAAATGACACAATGGTTTGACCAACCAAGTAATGTCGTGTCTTCTAAATAGTGAAGATAAGAGCTAGACACTCCTTCTCGATCGGGTTGCATCGAGCTTCGACTCCAATCAGAGTTCTGATGAGGTAGTAGATGGCTTGTTCGAAGTTTTCATTGTTCTTCTGTACCAGGAGAGCGTCTAAAGAATGGTTCATAGCTCGCACATAGAACAAGAATGGTTTTCCTGAAATGGGAGCTACCAGGATTGGAGGCTCGGTGAAGTACTCCTTAATATCCTCGAAAGCCTTTTGGCAAGCTTCATCTCATACGAAGAAGATGCCCTTCTTCATAAATCATGTGAATGGTTGGCAAGAACCCAAAAGATTTGCAATGAATCTTCGGATGTATGCAAATTTATCTTGTAGACCTCTAAGCTCTTTGAGGGTCTTTAGAGGTTGCATACTTTGAATGGCATTGATTTTTTCAGGGTTAAGGTGAATTCCTTCCTATGTGACAATAAACCCAAGGAACTTACCACTCGATACTCCCAAGAATGACTTGATCGAGTTCACTTTAGCTGGTGAGCCCGCAGATGTCGAACACAGTTCTCAGGTCACCAAGGTGGTTGCTTTTGTTGCGACTCTTGACTGCAATATCGTCAACAAAGCAGTCCACCATTTTCCATAAATGATCACAAAAAATTGTGCTCATTGCACATTGGTAAGTTGCACCCATATTCTTTAATCTGAATGGTATTACTATGTAATAGTATACTCCCAATGGCGTTCTGAATGACATATATTTTTCGTCATCTGGGTACATCTTGATTTGATTGTACCCTGAAAAGCCATCCATAAAGGACATCCTTTCGAAGCCACATGTGTTGTCAATCATGACATCGTTGATGGGCAATGGAAATTCGTCCTTAGGACAGGCTATGTTGATATCACGAAAGTCAATGCAGACCATGATTTTTTTCATTCTTCTTAAGTACATGTACAATATTAGCAACTCAGTCTGAGTGTTGCCCCTCTCGAATAAAGCTATATTCAATGAGTTTATGAATTTCAGCTTCGATTGCCTCCATGATGTCAGGTCAAAACCATCGTAGCTGTTACTTAACCAGCTTGGCATCCTGTTTGATGTTAAGACAATGCATGGCCACCTGAGGATCGAGTCAAGGCATGTCTTCATAGCTCCAAGCAAAGATATCTATATACTCTCGTATGAGAGGTATGAGGTATTGCTTCTCCATTGGCGATAGGCTTTCGCTTTTAGAGATGAGCTTTGGGTGTGCTTGATCACCCACATCGACTTGGATCACTTCATCTCTAGTAGGAGGTTTGCGCTGTTCGAAATACATTTTTCATTGAAGATCAAGTTGTTGACCCTATTGATCGTGTCGAATGGCTCAATATCTTCATCTTATTCTGTTTGATTGATAGATGTCATATTGGCGAAGAGTTTTTTTTAAGACCACCCCCACACTAAGATCAGAATCCCAACTAAAAGAATCTGAAGATTGTGATGGTAGGGACTCGCGTTCTCTGCTTCATACTTGGGGATAAAGTGATATATCTATTAGCCCAGAAGTCTTTCACCTTAGTTTTGATGATTACTAACTTATAAAGGTTAGTTTACTAATGATCTTGTGTTTATATAGTTTCAGTTATTGATCAAGATATTAGTAGGTGTTTAGCTTCAACAAATGAGTTTTGGAGCTAACTCATGTAGATTCAAGAGCTCGGGCATCAAAGTCGCATCTAGAACTCAGATGGAGTCCACCTCTTTAGATCGTGTTTGGATCGAGTCGGCTTGGAGAAGGAGTTCTACAAGAAGACTTCAGTTTGTCTAGTTTAGTTGTGTTTAGATCTTGTGTAAGATAGACTAGTGTTGATATGCTCAAGTTAACATACACACACAAGTTCAATTTATTTGGTTTTCGGTTTAACCAGTTTTGAGTTTCAAGTACATATATATATGATTTTTATGAGTAGATAGAATCAAAACAAATTTACATGGTTTAATGTATATTGAATTTCATCTATATACATATATGCTTCATATAATTAGAAAAACTTATTTTGATGATTCTATTTCATGTGTTTAGAGTTTTGGAGAAAACGGTTTCTCATTTCAAAATCTAAGTTTTGGAAAATACGGTTTTCGGTTTAAAGCTTAAATTCTGTATGACAAAAATAGTTCAAATAGTTTACAATATGTGTTGATTTTTGGTCACACATATTTATTATTCAAATATTTATAAGAACTGATTTTTGTGGAATTTATGAAAATTTAGGGGATTTTATTAGAGTTAAAATGTTTAAGTTTCAAGTCCCTTAATATCTGCCAGAACTTGCTGGCGGCAGACAGGACGGTCAACCGGACCAGAGGTCGCTCGACTGGACCGGTCGACTGATGTGCACGAGGACATACACAAGGCCAGCCTACAAGGCCGGTCGACCGGGCGATCTACCGACTGTAACTACCTAACTCTCGGGTAGTACCGGTCTACCGGGCGGTCGACCGACAGGCCTGGCCCAGTCTGCCGGGCGGTCGACTGGAGGCCCAACGGTCAGAAATTTGACCGTTGGACGGTCGACCAATCGGTCGACCGAAAGATCAAAAATGAACTTTTCTGGCTGCCAACGGCTAAAATTTTGAGGGCCTATAAATAGGACCCCTCTTGGGCTGTTTTCAACAAGATTTTGAGAGAGCTTTCATTCCAGTATTTTCAGTGTTTTGTAGCAAGCTTAGAAGGAGTTTTTGTGCCTAAAAGTTTTATCTTTTATTTTGTTTTCAAGGGTTGAAAAAATCAAAGAAAAAGAGAGACTTTGGGAAACTGGTTTTGATATTTATTTCTATTTCATTCTAGTATTTTTTTCAAGTATTTTTCTTTGTGATTTTGTTTTCAAAACACTTTGTTTTCTCACACTTGAGCTATCATATCTAATTTATTTATAGGATTTTGTTTTGTGAGAAATATTGTTTGTGGTCTATTGTGATCACCAAGAGTTATTTGTGGTCTATTGTGATCACCAAGTTTGTAATCTCATCTTTGTTTTGGATTTGTGGTTCTCTCTCTTGTGTAGAGGTGATTGTAGTTTGGCTTTTTTCTTATCCCGAAAATACACCTAGAGGGGGGTGAATAGGTGATCGGTCGCTGATATTGCATAATTTTTATCATATCTCATACTTATTATATAATAAACTCTGCTTTTAATCCTAATTTTTGTCTAACTTATTTGTAGGCCCATGGCTAAAGGAAAGGAAAGAGAAATGAGCCCAAAGCCCATCAAAATTCTGGTTTAATTTAGAATTAACTTAAAATCAGAAATTCAAGGCAGATCAGGGCCAATCAGATTGGTTGAAAACCAGTTAGAACAAATCTCTACAAATCTATTAGTTAAAGCCCAAGATCAAAGGCCGTTTCGTCAAATTAAGAAGCTGAAATGAGAAATCTAGAAGAAGATAAAAGCAAATCGCGAAGCCAGGGAGTACCACCAACAGCGTGGCCTCAGAAAAGCCGCATTTCTGCGGGTTGTTGGAGGTTATTGGGGGAGCGTTTTCTCCTTCTATCTTCGTATGCCTCTCCCCGTTGGGTTTTACCTATGAATACAGGGTTTTTCAGAGACCACAGGGAACGACAAAGCAGAGAGTAGATTTAGGCAAATTTGTAGTTTATAACTTAGGTTTTTTATTTTCTTTCATGTAATTTTTATTTTCTTTATTTAACTGAGAGGAGAAGATACTTTCATGGAGGAATGAGAGCAAGCTTGTACTAAAGGTGATACCGGTGTAAGTGATCTTTCCTTCCATTGTTATTTGAATCGAATCGAAGTTTCCTTTTCTTCTTTACTTTTGTTTTTGTTTACTTCCGTCTTCTATGTTTGTGGATCCAAATGAAACCGATAGCCTCAAAGTTGCCTTGCCCTTGCAAGTGCCGTTGATGGCTTATGGTGATGGATATCCATTTCTATGATAGTATGGCTTGCCCTTTCAATTCATAGTATAATACGTGAATGGCCTAGATCCTATTTGTCATAGTTCACTCGCCTTCAAGTAAAGGTACATCGTTGATAAGGGTCAAAGGTAAGCAGGCACCGAAGAGATAAGTAACTTTTTTAGGTTTTAGTTTTCTTTTCTTTTAATTTTAGTGTAAATTACCAACACCACAATCTTCCGAATCTCTTTCACTCTTTTTTGACTTCTTTGTACATATCCACTTCCATTTTCTCCACCTTCTCTATCTTCCACTTTCTTCCTAACTTAACTTTAACTCTTTTTTTATTTTCTTTTTAAGAACTAAAAGAAGATCTTTAACTATTCTTTGTAACCTAAAAGAGAACTTACTAAAAAAGTTTCCATCGCTAGTCCCTCCATGTGGATCACGACCCGCATGGCCACTTGCTATAGTGGTAGTATTGAGTACCTTACACTCTTTATTCCTAAGTTCTGAAATTCTGTATTTTGTGTATAGGTAAAAACTTAATCAAATTTTGGTGCAATTGTCGGGGAAGGACAGTAAGTTATTCTCTTTTAAGTTTACACTTTTGGTTAATCTTCTTCTTTGTTCTTGGTGTACAGATTTAACACCAAGAAATTTTTGCTGCAGTAGACATATAAGTGGCCCTGGACTCTGCTGAAAAAAAACAGAGCTCAGAAGCCCTCAGTTTTGCTATATTCCTGTGACAATCTGAGTAAACTACTAACCTGTATTTTTGCAGGTTGGCTGAATTGTAAAGCTAAAATTCTGTAACAATTTATTTCCTGGTTTATCTCACTATACTTACTTTCTAACCTCAATAGTAAAATGATGTTTGTTAAATGCTAAAAATGGTTTAGACTTGTATTTAGGCACGTGTCTAATTCGTTTACATTTTTATTACTGTTGAAGAGTGCTGGAACAAAAGGTACGTATGCATAGCATATAGTTTAGGAAACATTCTTGTATGAAATATTGCTTAAGTGTTACTTTTTTTATATACTTGAACACTGCACTAAATTGATTTAACAGCTTGTCCTATAAACAAGATAAGGTGGGGAAGTCATTATCCTCCCTTAGCCCACAAACAATCTCCTTACTCATTAACCCAAGCCTAACTAAAACTGAGTAGACGTTGGCCCTAGGGACTTCTCAGACTCAAATAGGAGACTGACCTAAGGGGAAAGTTGATTTGAATCTGACTCTTGCCAAATCGGTGACTAAAGTTGGGGATTGAGGGGCGAAATCCCGAAGGCTAGTGGTTTGACTTAATTAGGACCGTCGCTTTTGCGCGGATACCTCCCACCAATCTTGCCCCTACCTGACCGATTAACTTGTGGTCAGATTCAGCAATATACCCCCTGTGGACAGTCTAACCAGTTAGGAGTCGTTTAGGTCTAAGGTTTACCCTAACTTAGGTTAGATTTTTTTTTCTTTTTATTTGTTTGCTTATTTATTTGTTTTTCTTTGTTTGCGTTTGACATATCTTATGTGATATGGCTTATAACAATAATTTTTTCAATTTTAATGGTAATCCATATTACACTCTGACCTCTTTTTTGGATATTACCAACCCGACATATCATAACTTTAACCAACCTAGTGTGTCAAATTGGTCTTATCCGAATCAATATAACCCATGCTCCCAATCTTATGACCATAATTTCTAAAATAATTTCAACTCTTTACAGAGTCAATGGGGATTCACCTCCCCTGAGTCCAATTTTTGACCAAATTATCCTCCTTATCCACCTTGTTCACAATATTTTCAAGATTCATGCTCAGTTCCACCAGTTCAAAATAGAAAACCATCAATCTTGGAAATGAGTATGCGTGAGTCCAAGCAACAATCACAAAATCTGATGGACTCACAATTTCTTCACAAATTTCAAAACAAAACTTCATCTTTTCAAGTCCAATTGCAACAAAATGATGAACCAATCGACTATGAAAAGATGCTTGAAGCATGACTCAGGCTCAAATCGCTCGTAATCATGACATAGATATAATGGTCTAAACTCTCCATTCTTATCATTTGACCATTTCTGATGTCACAACCATTCTATTAGAACCGAAGAATCATGTTGTTTTGAAAAACAACATTCCATTTCAGCACACCCATTTGAAGTTGCTCAAATCCCAAAATTTGAAAATGAAATTGACGTTTTGACAAGTTATCCCTTTCCTGAAATTAAACTTGAGAATGAATATGATCTTGAACCTAAACTTGGTAATTCAATTCTACTTCATGATTCAATTAATGACTCCTGTGTCTTCACTTGATTTCAATCTTTTTCTCGAGTCAATATTAAGTCCTGTGCCAATTCATCTGAAATTGAATCGCCAATCTTTTATGATCATCATATTGTACTTGACCAATTTCATACTTTTATAAGTCCCATTGAATCGGCAAGTTCTCATTTTTATGAAATTGAACTCAATGAGAAATGTGACCTAGATTCTCAAATTTATGATCCAGTTCAAATTCCTGAATCAATATTGACTCTTGTTTTGTTACCAAACTTGAGTAATATTTTAGAGTCAGTTTTGATTCCCACACCTGTCATTCTTGTACTTGAATTACCAATATTAAGTCACATTCCGTTGTTGGGAAATGAATGTGGACTTGAGTTTCAACTTCTTGATTTGGACCCACTTCCTGAACCAATCTCGACTCCTGAACCTTTACTTGACTTAAGTCACTTTTCTGAGTCGGTATTACTTTCCATACTTCCTAAGTCCAAGTCAATCATTTCATCTCTTCACACTCCATTTTGGGACAAGGATGTTGATAAAATTGACTCCGAAATTATTTGTAAAATTTGAAAATTAGATGGGGCAAAATTTTTTAATTAAAATCATTCATATATCCATCATTTTATTGGGTTATATCAGAGAGGTTTCTGGTGGGTTCCTCCGAACTCCACACAAATTAGATTGGGCGGCATTTCTTAGACCAATCAGACCACCACTGGAACCACCACCTTAAGGTGATATTTTTCTTCCCTTTCTTCTTTTTCAAGCATCTATGCATTAATTCATACATTGAGGATAATGCATGAGATAGGTGTGGGGGAGGGTCTAACATAACTTAGGTTTTCCTTTTTATTAAAAAAATTTAAAAAATTAACATTTTCTTTACTTTAAAAAAAAATTTTTGAAAATAGAAACAATATTTTGACATATTTTTTGAAAGAAATTAAGTCCATTTTAAGGAATAGGAGAATCATAATTAGGATTTCTTATACTTGATCAAAGTAAGATTATTTGTTTGATTTTTAGGGTTAGGAAGATAATTTGTCAAAGTAGTTTAGTCTTGATCTTTGCCTTGATGAAATATGCGCACTTTATACACTTACAAAACAAAGATTCTTATGCCTTATTAAAATATATATATATATATCTGTGTGTGTGTGTGTGTGTTTATCTATGAAAAATAAACAAATCTAATTATCGATTAGCTAGGTGCTTTGGCCTAAGCAAGCCTTGGTATTTATGCAAACGATGATTGATAAGTTTGAAAAAAAGAAAAAAGAAAAAAAAATATAGAAAAATCCTCTGATTAAGCTGGGTATTTGTGCCTCATAAAGCATAAGTATTCACACCTAAAAGCGGTTCATATAATAAAATCCTTAGTTTTGTGGCCTTATTTGCTCGAGTCCTTAAGTCCTTGGGGGTGTTTTCTCACCCGGTGCCCTAAGACCGTTTAGTTTGGAAGTCACCAATTAAAGGCTCGTTACATGGGCAGATTAGAAAGCCTAATAGAACTAAGGAACAATACCACCAAAAAATAAGTAAATAAATAAATAAGGCATAAGAGTTAGAGTTAAAGAACCGTTAGTAAAAATTTTCACGGTCAGGAAGGTGCATATGACTTAGGGTAAAGTAATAGACTAGATGAGAAGTACAATTTGACTCCTTACTTTGATTGATAACAAATTTTTGAATAGAGACTAAGTTTAGAAATGAAAAAATTCGATTTTCCTATAACTTATAGATTACTTAATTCTTACAATAATATTTTAAATATTTTTCTCTTTCAAAATGCGTTTTCAAAATACTAACATTTTTCTCTTTCTTTATGGATTTTGTAGGTGCATCTGCTGAAAATTCTCACGAAACAAAACTCGTCCTCTAAGGGGAACCTAGAGATTTAACGGCTTGTTGCACATGCTCAGTGCAATCGCATGACCTGCAAAAGTGGTCTAATAAATCTTTAGTTTAGTTTTGTTGTTTTGCTCGAGGACGAGCAAAAGATAGGTATGGGGGTGTAATCAGTCGCTGATATTGCATAATTATTATCATAGTCTCATACTTATTATATAATAAACTCTGCTTTTAATCCTAATTTTTGTCTAATTTATTTGCAGGCCTATGGCTAAAGGAAAGGAAAGAGAAACGAGCCCAAAGCCCATCAAAATTCTTATTTAACTCAGAATTAATTCAAAATCAGAAAATAAGGGCAGATTAGGGCAAATCAGATCAGTTGAGAACCAGTTAGAACAAATCTCTACAAATCTATTAGTTAAAGCCCAAGATCAAAGGCCATTTCGTCAAATTCAGAAGCTGAAACGAGAAATCCAGAACAAGATAAAAGCAAATCGCAAAGCCAGGGAGTACCACCAACAGGGCGTGGCCACCTAGCCACAGCCTGGCCGCGAAAACGCGGCAAAAGCCGCGTTTTCGTGACTTGTTGGAGGTTGTTGGGGGAGCGTTTTCTCCCCTATCTTCATACACCTCTCCCCGTTGGGTTTTGCCTATAAATACAGGATTTTTCAGAGACCATAGGGAACGACGAAGCAGAGAGCAGAATTTAAGCTAGTTTGTAGTTTGTAACTTATGTTTTTTATTTTCTTTCATGTAATTTTTATTTTCTTTATGTAACTGAGAGGAGATGATACTTTCATGGAGGAATGAAAGAAAGCTTATTACTGAAGGTGACACCGGTGTAAGTGATCTTTTTGAATCGAATCAAAGTTTCTTTTTCTTCTTTACTCTTGTTTTCGTTTACTTCCCTCTTCTGTGTTTGTCAATCCAAATGAAACCGATAGCCTTGAAGTTGCCTTGCCCTTGCAAGTGCCGTTGATGACTTATGGTGATGGATATCCATTTCTATGATAGTGTAGCTTGCCCCTTCAGTTCATAGTGTAATACGGAAATGGCCAAGATCCTATTTGTCATACTTCGCTGGCCTTCAAGCAAAGGTACATCGTCGATACAGGTCAAAAGTAAACAGGCGCCGAAGAGGTAAGTAACTCTTTTAGGTTTTAGTTTTCGTTTTTTTAATTTTAGTATAAATTACTAACACCACAATCTTCTAAATCTCTTTCACTCTTTTTTGACTTCTTTGTACATATCAACTTCTATTTTCTCCACCTTCTCTATCTACCACTTTCTTCCTAACTTAACTTTAACTCTTTTTTTATTTTCTTTTTAAGAACTAAAAGAAGATCTTTAACCATTCTTTGCAAACTAAAAGAGAACTTACTAAAAAGGCTTCCATCGCTAGTCCCTCCTTGTGGATCACGACCCGCATAACCACTTGCTATAGTGGCAGTATTGAGTACCTTACACTTTTTATTCTTAAGTTCTGAAATTCTGTATTTTGTGTGCAGGTAAAAACTTAATCAATAGGTGTACTAGCTAATCTAATGATAAATGATGCGGAATTAAAAACTATTTATGTAAACTAAAACTATTAAGCTAACACACAAGGCATAACACAAGAATGTAGCTGAATTTTTGGTAAAGGGCTCTGGACTATCTCCTCAAGATTCCTCTAGATTAAGAGTTGAGGTGCCACTATAGCTCTCTTAGTTGAATACAAGTGTGAGCAAACATTCCCAAGCATATAATAATTAAGTATAAGATATATCAAGCATATAAAGAGATAAACACGATAAGCATGCAAGATATATAAATACAAATTAGAGAAAGAGAGCAATCACAAACACGGGAGAATTGTTTCGAGGTTCGAGCACCCTTGCTCTACGTCCCCGCCTTCAAAAGGATTTCTACTAGAACGGATCCCACTGGATCACTTGGTGCCGCAACACCTACAATGAGTTTACACTAGAACTCTTGGACCCGCAAGTCCCTCACTTGTTCCCATAAGAACAACACACGCAAGCACACTAGCTTGCCGAGGCCGCACCTTTGCACCGAGCTCCCATAAGAACTCGTCACAAACACGAACCGCAAGTTTGCCTCCTCAAATACAAGATGAACACTAGGTGATCTCAACACTTTTATCACCTAAAAACACTCTCACAATAAAGATCTTAAGAGGATTGATATAGCAATGGAAAGCTCAAGCTTGTGTGAGAAAAACTAGATAGAGTAGTGAAGGAAAAACTCAAGAAATCTCTTTAGAAAAACACTCTTGAAAACTCTCCTTTTAATATGGAAGTATTTGCTCTAAAATAAGTGGAGAAAAACCCTAAGAGAGGTAGGAAAAACTGGCACAAAAAGTCTCTTGAATTCTTTTTTTATAAAACAGCCCAAAACAACCCCCTTTTATAGACTTCCATAAAATAGCCGTTGGGGTCAAATTGCAAGTCAGAATGACCTGTCAGTCAACCGGCCGATCGACCGGCCAATGGTTATATTTTTGACTTTTGTAGCCTGCCGGTTGATTGAGCGGCCGACCGTGCCTGGGGTTTGACCTACCGGTCGACCGAGGCCAGATCCAGAGAGCACAGCTCTTTAGTCGGTCGACCGGGGCCATAGCGGTCAACCGCTCGGTCCATCGGCCCTCAAGATAGATTGACTGTGCACGTTCTGTGCACATCAGTCGACTGCCCGGTCGACCAACTTTTGGCTCGGTTGACCGGTTGGTCGACCGCCAGAAGGCCTGGTCAGCAAATCTTGGGTATTAAAATTTGGTCTTTTTAAGTTCAATAAAATCCCATAAAATCATATAAAATCTACAAAAATAAGTTCTTTAAAATACAAATATGTGTGATTAAAAATCAACACGTATTACAAACTTTTTGAACTATTTTTGTAATATAGAAATTTTCCTTTAAACAAAAATTCATATTTTTCAAAATCAATCTTTAATTTGAAAAACGATTTTTCCAAAACTTCTCCAAATACAAAAATAAGATATTTTAAACACTTTTGAATCTTAGTGCGTATGGATATGATCCAATGCATACATAAGATGAAATATCTATATTTTTGACAATAAGATCTAAAATAAGTTTTGATAAATACAAAATTCAAACATATGATATAGAATCACCAAATAAGTTTTTCTAAACTTTTGAACCAACAATGTGCATGGAAGAAATCCAAAACACATATAAACCATATAAACTCATTTTGATGAACTCTATTCATGAAACATAAAGATATATACTTTGAAGCTCAAAGACTAAAACGGTATTTTCTAAAATCAAAACTATTTTAAGAAAACACATGTAAATCTTTTGTGTGTGTATGAGCTTGAGCAATTCACAACTAATCTATCCTTTATATTTTATCTAAAAATAAATCTTAATACTTACAAACATGACTCATGTCTTTACGAAAACCTTCTCTTGAAAATCTTCTTCTTCGACTTGACTTGGTCCAAACCTTGATCTAATGAGCTAGACTCCTCCTTAAGTATTAGATACGATCTTGATGTGCGATCTCTTGAATCAACATGTGCTAGCTTCAAAACTTGACTTCGAATTTTTTGTTGAAGCTAAACACCTACTAAGATCTTGATCAAATATCTAAAACTATATAAATACAAGATCATTAGTACTATAACTACATGAGTTAATCATCATCAAAACTAGAGCGATGGGCCTTTGGGCCAACATATCCCTCTTGTGTAGAGGTGATTGTGGTTTAGCTTTCTGCCTATCCCTCTTGTATAGAGGTGATTGAGTTTGGCTTAGTGCCTTGCCTCTTGTGTAGAGGTGGTTGTGTTGGAGAGAGGAGTTGTATACTCTAAGTTTGTAATTGTAAATTCATCGGTGGAGGTTCCCTTTGTGGGAGGTCCTGTGTGGACGTAGTGGAAATCCTCCTGTGTGAAGGTGGGACATAGAGCAGTGGCTCGAACCTCGAAACATATCTTAATTTTTGTGTTTGATCCACTATCTCTAAACTCTATCTCTCTTATATCTTGCATTACTTTATATTACACATATTCATTTGCTAGATATAGTTTGTGTGCGCCATACTTGTGTTGAACTAAGAGAGCTTCATATAGCACCTCAACTCTTAATTTAAAGGAATCTCGAGGAGATAGTCAAGAGCCCTTCACGGGGAATTCGACTACACTCTTTGGTTACATATAGTGTGTTGCAATTGAGTTTTTAATTCAACATCATTTCCTATTAGATTAGCTAGTACACTTATTCACCCCCCTCTAGGTGTATTTCAATATCCAAACCCCCTACGTGTGTGATCGTAATAGTTGATTGATTTTCCTTTTGGCACAAAAGGTTGTAAAGGGATGCGCCACCCTTTACTAATATTCAAACCGTCTCCACGATTCAAGCTGTACCTCATTCTTTTCATCATGCAGTATGCTGACTGCGCGTAATTAAAGAATTATGGGGGTTTCAAGTCATCATCTGATTCTCTGGATGTCGTGGCCCAAGTCTGGCATCTATCGAATACAATTGGTGATTAGTCCTTTTTAGAAGGACGGATAATGAAAATAGACCCTTCATTGTTCCCTATGTGCATGCATGCCATTTTTGAGATGGGCAAAGGCATGTGCAAGGAACTAATTCGACAGATTTAAATACGTCCTCAAGATATAAGGAATAATCAAAAGCAATATTTCATTAAGGACCCACTCGCCCTTATTTTCAGCGGAGTTATTACAATCAGGATCATCAACATACGCTACAATTGGTACCATGATAAAAGTAGCCGACACATCTTCTTCTGATTCTAAGTCCACCTCCTTACCGTTATCGACGTTATTGGGCAACAGTTTCTTCACTAGTTTATTACTCTCCTGATAAAGTAGGGAGTCAGTGAAGTAATTCTCCACTCTATTAAATGGTTGCATCTCGGCGAACACCGTTCGAACCATATCATCATTACCTACACATTTGAAGCATTGTGATTGAGGCCAAACCTGCACACAAAATACGAGATTATAGAACTTAAGAAAGGAGATGTGCAAGTGCTCAATTCTTCCGCTATAGCAAGTGGCTATGCGGGTCGTGATCCACAAGGAGGGTTTGCGATGGAAGCTTTACAGTTCTTTATTGAAATCGTTAAGAAAATAAGCGAAAGTTCTTCTCTGTTTTAAAGTTATAAAAATGGAAAAAGAAAGTATAGTTAAAGTTAGTAGAAAATGGAAGATGAAGAAGTTGGAAAATTCAGAAAACAAAAGAAAGCGATTATGTACAATGAAGTGGAAAGAAGAATGAAAACGATTTGGAAGAAGTGGTTGGTGATCAAAACTAAGAAAGAAAAGAAAGAAAGAAAAGTGAAGAGATACTTACCTAGGTTGATTGATGACTTACTTGAAAACCTTTTTGCAAGTTCTACCTTTTTGCTTCAGAGGCGTTCAACGCATAGATCATAAACTCGAGCTCGGTCCCCGTGCATATTATATCGTCAAGCATAAGAAGAACGAAGTGATGCGGATCTTGGAAGAGGAGAACGTCTTCATGAACTATCGCTGGCTCTCACGTAGCTTGGTTATATTTGCTTTGGAATTCACTTGTACACTCAACAAATACAACCAAGGTAAAGTAGAAGAGGAAGAGAAAAGCAAGACAAATGTAAAGTAAAGCAGAATAGAAAACAAACAAAGCATTTACCTTTATTACTTGCTGAGACAATGAAAGAAAGGAGTAGGGTACATCGTCGGTGTCACTCTCAACATCAGCCCCTCTCTCTTACTTACATGAATCTTCTTCTACCCTAAGTTACATACAAATTACATAAAAAGAAAGACTAAAAACCTAAACTAAGAAATGAAAACTAAGCTAAATCCTAATATGCATTGGCCTCCTTTTTCAGCGAAAGTACAGGCCTTTTATAGGCAAATACCCAACAACCAAGATCCCGGGGAGCTCGGGGGAGCAAACGCTCCCCCTAACTCCACAACAAAGCCGCGAAAACGCGGCCCAAGCCGCGTTTCCGCGGCAAGGGTGTGGCCAGGTGGCCACACCCTGTTGGTGGGTCTCTCCGGGGTCTTCTTCTGGTTTTATCCTTTATTGGTTTTGTCGTTTGAGCTCCGGATTCTGATGAAATGGCCTCGGATTCTTGGCTTTAACCGATCGATTCTGAGAGGATTCTTCTCAACCGGTTTCAACCTCTTGATTTTGCCCTAATTTTATGTGTACGAATTAACTCTGATTTAATTCAGAATTCTGGTGGGCTTTTGGGCTCATTTCTCTTCATCTCCTTAAGGATTGGGCCTGCAAATAAATTAGACAAATAATTAGGACAATGCAGGCTTTTATTCTAAAATAAGTATGGAAATGTGACATTAAATATGCAACATTAGCAACCAATCACACCCCCATACCTATCTTTTACTCGTCCTCGAGCAAAACAACTAAATTATACTAAGGATTATTAGGCCACTTTCGCAGGTCACGCGATTGCACTGAGCATGTGCAACAAGCCGTTAAACCTCTAGGTTTCCCCTAGAGGACGAGTGTTGTCTCGTGAGGGTTTTCAGTGGATTGTACCCACAAAATGCATAAAGAAAGAGAAATAAAGAGTTAGTATTTTCGAAAAGCATTTTGAAAGAGAAAAATATTTGAAATATGATTGTAAGATCTAAGCAATCTATAAGTTATTGGAAAGCCGAATTTTTCATTCCTAAACTTAGTCTCTATTCAAAAATTTGTTATCAATCAAAGTAAGGAGTCAAATTGTGCTTTTCATCTAGTCTATTACTTTACCCTAAGTCATATGCACCTTGTGAATGTGAAAATTTTGACTAAGGGTTCATTAACTCTAACTCTTATGCCTTATTTATTTTTATATATACACTTTTTTTTGTGGTATTATTCCTTAGTTTTATTAGGCTTTCTAATCTGCCCATGTAACGAGCCTTTAATCGATGACTCCCAAACCAGACGGTCTTAGGGCACCAGGTGAGAAGACACCCCTAGGACTTAAGGACTCGAGCAAATATAGGCACAAAACTAAGGATTTTATTATATGAATCTCTTTTAGGCGTGAATACTTATGCTTTATTAGGCACTAATACCCAGCTTAATCAAAGGATTTTTCTTTTCAAACTTATCTAATCATCTTTCGCATAAATACTAAGGCTTGCTTAGGCCAAAGCACCTAGCTAATCAATAATTAGACTTGTTTTTTTTTCAAACTCATCTAATTATCTTTTGCATAAATACTAAGGTTTTCTTAGGCCAAAGCACCTAGCTAATCAATAATTAGATTTGTTTATATATATATATTTTTTATAAGGCATAAGAATCTTTGTTTTTGAACCCTAAGTGTGTAAGTGTATGACGTGTGCATATTTCATCAAGGTAAAGATCAAGACCAAATTACTTTGACAAATTATCTTCCTAACTCTATAAATCAAACAAATAATCTCACTTTGACCAAGTATAAGAAATCCTAATTTGGATTTTCCTATTCCTTAAATTAACTTAATTTCTTACAAAAATAAGTCAAAATATTGTTTCTATTTTTCAAAAAGTTTTTTTTTTAAAAGTAAAGAAAAGTGTTAATTTTTTTTTTAAGAAAAAGAAAGTTATGTTAGACCCTCCCCCACACCTATCTCATGCATTGTCCTCAATGTATGAATTAATGTATAGATGCATGAAAAAGACGAAAGGGAAGGAAAATGGTTACCTTAAGGTGGTGGTTCCGGTGGTGGTCTGATTGGTCCACGAAACATGGCCCAATCAACTTTTCTTGGGTCTCGGAGGAACCCACCAGAAATTACTTCAATATAACCCACTAAAAAGATGTATCCATAAAGGATCTTTATTAAATATTTAACCCCATCTAATTTCCATATTCCATAATTGATTTCGGAGTCAAATTTGTTAACCACCTCGTCCCAGAAAGGAGTATGAAATGATAGAATGATTGACTTGGACTCAGGAAGTACAGGAACTAATACCGACTCAGGAAGGTAACTTAAGTCAAGTAAAGGTTCAAGAGTCGAAATAGGTTCAGAAATTGGGTCCAAGTCAATAAGTTGAAACTCCAGTCCACATGTATTTTCCAACAATGGAACGTGACCTAATATGGGTGATTCCAGTTCAGGAATGATAGGTGGGGGAATCAAAACTGACTCTAGAATATTATTCAAGTTTGGTAATAAAACAGGAGTCAAGATTGATTCAGAAAGTTGAACTGGATCACAGATTTGAGAATCTAGGTCACATATCTCATTGAGTTCAATATCAAAAATTGGAGAACTTGCCAATTTATCGAATGGATTTTCAAAATTGTAAAGTTGGTCAAGTTCAACATGATCCTCAAAGATGGGTGATTCAATTTCTTTATGAATTGGTACAGGATCCAATGTTGACTCCGGGAAAAGATTGAAGTCAGGTGAAGATACCGGAGTCATAATCGAATCAGGAAATAGAATTGAATCACTAAGTTGGGGTTCAGGATTATAATCATTTTCAAGTTCTATTTTAGGAAAAGGAAAACTAGCCAAACTATCAATATCATTTGGAGTTTGGGTCAGTTCAAATGGTTGTGCTGAAATGGAATCTTGATTTCTAAAACTACATGACTCTTCGGCTCTAACAGAATAGTTAGTGACATCAGGACGGTGGGAAGGTAGAGATTCGACCATCATATCTATGTCACGATTACGAGTGTTTTGAGCCTGAGTCATGGCTTCAAGCATCTTTTCATAGTTGATAGGTTCATTATTTTGATGAAAAGATGAAGAATTGTCTTGGAAATGGTAGTGAAATTGTGAGTCCATCAGATTTTGGGATTTGTGTTTGGACTCACGCATACTCATTTCCATAATTGATGGTTTCCTATTTTGGACGGGTGGAACTGAGTATGAATCTTGAACATAATGTGGACTGGGTGGAGAAGGAGGGCAAGGTGGTTGGAAATTATGCTCGGGGGAGGTGAATCCTCACTGACTCGGTGAAGAGTTGAAATCATTATGGAAATTATAGTTATTAGATGGGGGGTATGGGTCATATTTATTCGGATAAGACCAATCCGGCACACTAGGTTGGTTAAAGTCATGATATGCCGGGTTGGTAATATCCGAAAATGAACTTGGTGTGTAATATGGATTATTATTGTAGTTGAAAAAATTATTATTATAGTCCATATCACACAATAGAATACAAACAAAGAAAAACAACAAATAGACAAACAAAAAAGAAAAAATTCTAGCCTAAGTTAGGGTAGACTTAGGACCTAGACGACTCCTAACTGGTTAGACTGTCCACGGGAGGTCTAATGTAGACTTAACCACAAGCTGATCAGCCAGGTCAGGGCAAGGTTGGTGGGAGGTTTTCCGTCAAAGGCGTTCCTTAATTAAATAACCACCAACCTTCGGGCTTTCGGCCCTCAATCCCTTTCTTAGACACTGATTTTGCAGGAGTTAGATTCTAACATTTTCCCCCTTAGGATAATCTCCTAATTGAGTCCGAGATGTCCCTAGGGCCAACGTCTACTCAATTTTAGTTAGGCTTGGGTTAGTGAGTGCTTGAAATGTGATTTTTGGGCTAAGGAAGGGTGATTAAATCCCCACCTTATCTTGTTAATGGGTTAGTGCCCTTAAGATCAATTTGTGCAAGTGTACAAGATATGTAAGATTCACTCAAAGCGATATAAATCAACCAAGAAGTGAGTCCTATGCTACATGCAATGCAGACGTACCTTGCTCCAGTACTCTTCAACAGTAAATATAAATGAATTGAAAAGACGCGTGCCTAAAATGCAAACGTCTAATCTATTTTTAACTTTTGCAGCAAATGTTTTACTGTTGATTATTAGCAGGTTTTTGTGATGGCATATAAGAAATAAATAATTGCAGCAAACTAGAATTTGCAAACTAAGTAGCCCTGCAAAAAGCTGTTAGTAGCCAACTCTTCATTGCCGCGGTTTCGCGGCTTTTGCCGTGGAAACACGGCAATTCAGAGGGCAATGGGTCTCTGCTTTCTAGAGCAGAGGCCCAATACCACTTGTATGTCACTGCAAACTTATTTTCCTGCGTTGCATGCCCTGTAACCTGCAACAGAGAAGAAAATTCGTTTAGTTCTAAAAAAAATTTTCAATAAAAATTCAGATTTCAATAAAAAACATGTTACCCTCCCCGGCAACGGCGCCAAAATTTGATTGAGGCCGAACCTGCATACAAAATACGAGATTATAGAACTTAAGAAAGGAGATGTGCAAGTGCTCAATTCTTCCGCTATAGCAAGTGGCTATGCGGGTCGTGATCTACAAGGAGGGTTTGCGATGGAAGCTTTACAGTTCTTTATTGAAATCGTTAAGAAAATAAGCGAAAGTTCTTCTCTGTTTTAAAGTTATAAAAATGGAAAATGAAAGTATAGTTAAAGTTAGTAGAAAATGGAAGATGAAGAAGTTGAAAAATTCAGAAAACAAACGAACGCGATTATGTACAATGAAGTGGAAAGAATAATGAAAACGATTTGGAAGAAGTGGTTGGTGATCTAAACTAAGAAAGAAAAGAAAGAAAGAAAAGTGAAGAGATACTTACCTAGGTTGATTGATGACTTACTTGGAAACCTTTTTGCAAGTTCTACCTTTTTGCTTCGGAGGCGTTCAACGCATAGATCATAAACTCGAGCTCAGTCCCCGTGCACATTATATCGTCAAGCATAAGAAGAACGAAGTGATGCGGATCTTGGAAGAGGAGAACGTCTTCATGAACTATCGCTGGCTCTCACGTAGCTTGGTTATACTTGCTTTGGAATTCACTTGTACACTCAACAAATACAACCAAGGTAAAGTAGAAGAGGAAGAGGAAAGCAAGACAAATGTAAAGTAAAGCAGAATAGAAAACAAACAAAGCATTTACCTTTATTACTTGCTGAGACAATGAAAGAAAGGAGTAGGGTACATCGTCGGTGTCACTCTCAACATCAGCCCCTCTCTCTTACTTACATGAATCTTCTTCTACCCTAAGTTACATACAAATTACATAAAAAGAAAGACTAAAAACCTAAACTAAGAAATGAAAACTAAGCTAAATCCTAATATGCATTGGCCTCCTTTTTCAGCGAAAGTACAGGCCTTTTATAGGCAAATACCCAACAACCAAGATCCCGGGGAGCTCGGGGGAGCAAACGCTCCCCCTAACTCCCCAACAAAGCCGCGGAAACGCGGTCCAAGCCGCGTTTCCGCAGCAAGGGTGTGGCCAGGTGGCCACACCCTATTGGTGGGTCTCTCCGGGGTCTTCTTCTAGCTTTATCCTTTATTGGTTTTGTCGTTTGAGCTCCGGATTCTGATGAAATGGCCTCGGATTCTTGGCTTTAACCGATCGATTCTGAGAGGATTCTTCTCAACCGGTTTCAACCTCTTAATTTTGTCCTGTTTTTATGTGTACGAATTAACTCTGATTTAATTCAGAATTCTGGTGGGCTTTTGGGCTCATTTCTCTTCATCTCCTTAAGGATTGGGCCTGCAAATAAATTAGACAAATAATTAGGACAATGCAGGCTTTTATTCTAAAATAAGTATGGAAATGTGACATTAAATATGCAACATTAGCAACCAATCACATTGGTGCAAAATGGAAAAGATAATCCAGTTGGCATGAATCCATGGTCATCTAAGCGAGAGATTATAAGACGTGTTGGCGTCAATGACGTAACATGTCACTTCTGATTTTAAGTCTCTAATTTGGCATCGGAGATGAATCTTGCCCAGAGGATAACTACTCCCGACGTTGAAGCGATATATGGCCGTAGTAGTGGTCAACAATCTGCTTAATGAGATGCCGAGGAAGTAGATATGTCTCTTTGGGATGATGCTCAAAGCAGACCTCAGATCGACTTGGATCCTTTTAATGCATGTAGAGCCAATATAGCCAGTATAGTACAAAGGTCTTTCATGCTTATTATCTTTGAGGAGAATGTCCTCGAGAGTGAAGGGGATGGATGTCACCTGATGCTGCACCAAATGACATTGGGGGTGGGTATGGAGTCCCGTGGTCATTAGTAGGGATTACGGCACTTGTGTCAGAAATAATTCTTAATCTAAAAGTACATCCCTATGCGCCTCTCTTGTTTCCTTTGAGAGGTGAAGTAGCTCATGCAGAGTGATACGAGATGAAATATTGGCAAGCTGTTCCAATATGTTAAAGTGGAAAGGAGTGTTGAGCTCCTGAGAAGGTTCTTCTTCAAGGATTTATCGAATCAGACCTCCTTTTGCTTCTCTTTACCTAGTGCCAGGGATGGTGCCGAAGCCTGTAGTGGTGCAGTTGTTTCCAAAATCATTGGCTGTTGTGTCTTGTTGGGAGTTCGATTGTACTGTAGAAAGTACTATTTTTCAGATCGAGTGCCCACTAGCTGAGAGGTAGTAGGCTGCGTGATTAGTCTCTAATTTTGCATAATTTTTATCACATCTTCATATTTATTTCGTATTAAATTCTACTAATAAAACTTTGCTTGCTTGATTCTAGGTCCATGATGTGCAATGAAGAAGAACACCCTAAATCACCATTTAATTGATGATTAAAGGCCTATTAGGATAGCCATTGACCTAGGAGGCTGATTCTTCAAAATCAGGGGCTGCAAACTAGAAACCGAGACCAGAACCTGACAGGGGACAGACGGGACAGCGCGTGGCTCGAAGCACCACGCGAGCGGCCATCACATGGCCGTGGAAACGTGACTTTTGCCGCGTTTCTGCAGCCGTACAGTTGGCTTCGGGCCAGGGGTTGTCCCCCTGGCCCCCGTTCCCCTAGTGCCTATAAATACCCCCTGGGATCTCCTTCAGGCAGATATATAGAGTTTAGGGTAGTTTTTATTCCATGTTGTAGTTTAGTTTAGGTTAGGTTAGTTTTTCTTCTTCCTCTTTGTATTTTTCATTTATTTTAGGTTTTGTATTAGGAGAAAGAGTGATACATGAGTGAAATGCAAGAGTGCTTGTAATAGAATGTGACAAGCTATGAAAGGTGCTCTCTTTACCTCTTTTGTTTTCTATCTAACTTCTTTTACATGTTTAGCTAGTCTTTTCTCTCATGACAACTAACTACTAACCACCAACTAGTCTAACTTCTTTTATGATAATCCACATGAATCTAATAGCCTCTACTTGGCCTTACTCTTGCAAGAGCCATTGATGGCTCATGATGATGGATCTAACACTCTAATTTTCTAGCTCTCTAATAAGCTAACATTACTTTACTTCATGCTTACTTTTAATTTTGATAGTTTAAATGTAGCTTGAACTTGTTTTGTTGAGTTTGGATGTGATGAGTTACATATGGGCCATGCTTTATAAAGCTCTTGAACTAAGGACTAGTGATGGCCAATGATACATGTGAGACAACTATCACTAAGAGGTTAGCATGTTGGTGGAGTCATTAGTAGTTAGTAGCTGTGAGTTTTCTTTCATTTTCACTTTGTTTTAGAAATCTCAAAAATCACAAATATTATTCTTTTTATGTTTCCCACTTCTTCGTATTTCACCGTACTTCCCTTTTTCCATTCTTTATTTTCTTTTCTTTTCATTCTTTAGAACTTCAAAGAACCGTTAAAATATACGTGAACATATCGTGTAAGCTTCTATCGCCTCCCATCCTTATGGATTCGACTCGTTTTAGCCTCTATGCTATAACAGAAGTATCGAAGAAGCCAAAGCACACACACTTTAAATATTGATTTTAAAAACATACACTTTTTGTGTGCGGTTTTTCCCCGATCAAATTTTAGCGTCATTGCCGGGGATGGGAACAGTTTGATTTCATGTTTTTGTTAACTTTTCTTCTTTATTTTTGGTGTGCAGGTTAAAGTTTTAGTGTCGCAAGAAGTCCACACTTACTCTTATGTGGTTGGGTAACTTCTTATACATTCATATACTCTGCTGCTAATTCATGTTTATATTACCTGTGCACTGTAAATAATTGTAAGAACTAAAATACGGAAATTGGATGCTTTAAAATGGTTTAGACATTTGCATCTAGACACATGTCAATTTTTATTTCAATATACTGTATTTTATTCTTATGTTGTTGTGATATCGATAGGAGGTATACATATGACATTGCTTATAGCATAGGACAAACACTTCAGTGATTTACTCACTTTTTTGTGTTCATTCTTATCTATATTGAATACTTGCACAAATTGAACTTAAGGGCAAAACCTAATACAAGATAAGTTGGGGAAGTCATTATCCTCTCTTAGCCCAAAAATCACCTCCCCACTCACACAACCCAAGCCTAATAAAAATTATTAGACGTTGGCCCCTAGGGACATCTCGGACTCATTTAAGAGATTGACCTAAGGGAGAAGTTGTTAGAATTTGACTCTTGTCAAATCGGTGTCTAAGCTTGGGGATTGAGAGGCGAAGCCTCGAAGAACAGTGGTTTGGCATAATTAGGCTCGTTTCCCCAGCACGGATACCTCCCACTAATCTTGCCCCTACCTGACCGATTAACTCGTGGTCAGCTTCCGACAATAGACCCCCCATGGACAGTCTAACCAATTAGGAGTCGTCTAGGTCTAAGTCAACCTTAGCATAGGCTTGTTTTCTTTTTCTTTTTCTTTTTCTTTCTTTTTTTTGTTTGTTTGTTTTCTTTCTTTTTATTAAATTGTGATATGGATTTTAATAACAACAATTCTTTCAATTATGATATGATTTATATTTCACTCCGATCACATTTGATTCGGATAACTTTGACCCAGCTATTGAAAATCACCTAGAGGGGGGTGAATAGGTGATAATGCTAATCAATGCACAATTTAAAAATATGATGCAACAATCGCCCAAAACAAGACTAAGAGCCGAATGCCCCGTAAAGGGTTCTGAACTCCTTCCTCCTGATTCCTCTTGAAATGAGATAAAGGTGCGCAATGCAACCTTGTTGTATGGGACTATGATTGACAAGATGAATGAAAACAAATGAATATTGCAATAAAGATTGAGAGCAAGTATGATTGGTTGCTAATGTTTCATATTCAATGTTACATTTCCATACTTATTTTAGAATAAAAGCCTACATTGTCCTAATTATTTGTTTAATTTATTTGCAGGCCCAATCTTTAAGGAGATGAAGAGAAATGAGCCCAAAAGCCCACCAGAATTCTGAATTAAATCAGAATTAATTCGCACACACAAAATCAGGGCAAAATCAAGAGGTTGAAACCGGTTGAGAAGAATCCTCTCAGGATCGATCGGTTAAAGCCAAGAATCCAAGGCCATTTCTTCAAAATCTCGGAGCCAAACTGCAAAACCAACTCCAGATAAAATCAGAGGGAGAAACCGGGGAGACCCACCAACAGGGTGTGGCCACCTGGCCACACCCTGGCCGCGGAAACGCGGCTTGGGCCGCGTTTCCGTGGCTTTGTTGGGGAGTTAGGGGGAGCGTTTGCTCCCCCGACCTCCCCGGGATCATGGTGGTTAGGGTTTTGCCTATAAAAGGCCTGTACTTGCGCTGAAAATGGGACGTCAATGCAGAGTTAGGCTTTTAGACTAGTTTTCCATTTCTTAGTTTAGGTTTTTGTTTTTCCTTTTTATGTAATTGTAATTTTCATTTATGTAATTCAGAGGAGATCGACTTTCATCGAAGAATAAGAATGAAGCTTGAGCTATAGTGACAATGGTGTAAGGTTTTCTTTCTTTTCTTTGATTGTTATGAAATCGAATCGAGGTTATTTATGTGTATGTACTTCTATTTAGTCTTCTTCTTCTTCTTTTCTATTTTACTTTTCTTTTTCGTACAATCGTCTTCCAAGTGAGTCTAAAAGCATCGAAAGAGCCTTGCCATTGCGAGTGCCACCGATAGCTCATGACGATGGAATAGAGTCTCTCTCTGTATCATTTCATTCTTGAAGTAGTGTTGATGATGTAATGTGGACGAAGACCAATACTCAAATCTTATGGGCTATGCGCTGAATGCCTCCACTTTAAGGTAAAATCATCGCTGAAGACTCAAGGTAAGCTTTTGACGAAAAGAAGGTAAACAATTATTTTTATTTCTTTTCTTTCATTTCCGTAAATTAAATCACAAACACCACTTCTTCCAAATCGTTTTCATTCTTCTTTCCACTTCATTATACATAGTCGCTTTTCATCGTTTTCTGATTTTTCACCTTCTTCATCTTCCATTTTCTTTTAACTTTAAGATAACTTTCTTTTTTCATTTTCATAACTTAAAAACAGAGAAGAACCTTCATTTTATTTTCTTAAAAGATTTCAATAAAGAACTGTAACACTTCCATCGCAAACCCTCCTTGTGGATCACGACCCGCATAGCCACTTGCTATAGCGGAAGAATTGAGCACTTACACATTTCCTTTCTTAAGTTCTATAATCTCGTATTTTGTGTGCAGGTTTAGCATCAATCAAATTTTGGCACCGTTGCCGGGGAGGGTAAAACGGTTTTTATTGAAATCTGAATTTTTATTGCAAATTTTTTAGAATTAAACGAATTTTCTTCTCTGTTGCAGGTTACAGGGCAAGAAAAGTAGAAAATTATTATTACAGTGACATACAAGTGGCCTTGGACCTCTGCTCCAAAAAGCAAAGACCAAGGGCCCTGTGAATTGCCGCGTTTCCACGGCAAAAGCCACGGATCCGCGGCAAGGACGAGTTGACTACTAACAGCTTTTTGCAGGGCTGCTTAGTTTACAAATTCTAGTTTGCTGCAACTTTAATTTTTCTTATATGCCATAACATAAGCCTGCTAATAATCAACAGTAAAATATTTGTTGAAAAGATAAAAAATTGATTAGGCATTTGCATTTTAGGCACGTGTCTTTTTAATTCCTTTATTTTTTTTATTGTTGAAGAGTGCTGGAGCAAGGTACGTATGCATTGCATTTAGCATAGGACTCACTTCTTGGTTGATTTATATCGCTTTGAGTGAATCTTACATATCTTGTACACTTGCACAAATTGATCTTAAGGGCACTAACCCATTAACAAGATAAGGTGGGGATTTAATCACCCTTCCTTAGCCCAAAAATCACATTTCAAGCACTCACTAACCCAAGCCTAACTAAAATTGAGTAGACGTTGGCCCTAGGGACATCTCGGACTCAATTAGGAGATTATCCTAAGGGGGAAAAATGTTGGAATCTAACTCCTGCAAAATCAGTGTCTAGGAAAGGGATTGAGGGCCGAAAGCCCGAAGGTTGGTGGATATTTAATTAAGGAACGTCTTTGATGGAAAACCTCCCACCAACCTTGCCCTGACCTGGCTGATTAGCTTGTGGTTAAAGTCTACATTAGACCTCCCGTGGACAGTCTAACCAGTTAGGAGTCGTCTAGGTCCTAAGTCTACCCTAACTTAGGCTAGAATTTTTTTCTTTTTTTGGTTGTTTATTTGTTTGTTTTTCTTTGTTTGTATTCTATTGTGTGATATGGACTACAATAATAATTTTTTCAACTACAATAATAATCCATATTACACACCGACTTCATTTTCGGATATTACCAACCCGGCATATTATAACTTTGACCAACCTAGTGTGCCGGATTGGTCTTATCTGAATCAATATGGCCCATACCCCCCATCTAATAACTATAATTTCCATAATGAATTCAACTCTTCACCGAGTCAGTGGGGATTCACCTCCCCCGAGCATAATTTCCAACCACCTTGTCCTTCTTCTCCACCTAGTCCACATTATGTTCAAGATTCATACTCAGTTCCACCCGTCCAAAATAGGAAACCATCAATTATGGAAATGAGTATGCGTGAGTCCAAACACAAATCCCAAAATCTGATGGACTCACAATTTCACTACCACTTCCAAGACAATTCTTCATCTTTTCATCAAAACAATGAACCTATCAACTATGAAAAGATGCTTGAAGCCATGACTCAGGCTCAAAATACTCGTAATCGTGACATAGATATGATGGTCGAATCTCTACGTTCCCACCGTCCTGATGTCACTAACTATTCTGTTAGAGCCGAAGAGTTATGTAGTTTTGGAAATCAAGATTCCATTTTAGAACAACCAATTGAACTTACCCAAACTCCAAATGATATTGATAGTTTGGCTAATTTTTCTTTTCCTGAAATAGAACTTGAAAAATGATTATGATCCTGAACCCCAACTTAGTGATTCCATTCTATTTCCTGATTCGATTATGACTCCGGTATCTTCACCTGACTTCAATCTTTTCCCGGAGTCAACATTGGATCCTGTACCAATTCATAAAGAAATTGAATCACCCATCTTTGAGGATCATGTTGAACTTGACCAACTTTACAATTTTGAAAATCCCATGGATAAATTGGCAAGTTCTCCATTTTTTGATATTGAACTCAATGAGATATGTGACCTAGATTCTCACATATGTGATCCAGTTCAACTTTCTGAATCAATATTGACTCCTGTTTTATTACCAAACTTGAATAATATTCTAGAGTCAGTTTTGATTCCTCCACCTATCATTCCTGAACTGGAAGCACCCAAATTAGGTCACATCCCATTGTTAGAAAATACATGTGGACTTGAGTTTCAACTTCTTGACTTGGACCCGCTTTTTGAACTAATTTCGACTCCTGAACCTTTACTTGACTTAAGTCACCTTCCTGAGTCGGTATTAGTTCCTGTCCTTCCTGAGCCCAAGTCAACCATTCTATCATTTCATACTCCATTCTGGGACGAGGTGGTTGACAAATTTGACTCCGAAATCAATTATGGAATATGGAAATTAGATGGGGTTAAATATTTCATAAAGATCCTTCATGGATTTATCTTTTTAATGGGTTATATTAAAGATATTTCTGGTGGGTTCCTTCGAACCCAAAGCAAAGTTGATTGGGCCGCGTTCCGTGGACCAATCAGACCACCACCGGAACCACCACCTTAAGGTAACCATTTTCCTTCCCTTTCTTCTTTTTTATGCATCTATGCGTTAATTCATACATTGAGGACAATGCATGAGATAGGTGTGGGGGAGGGTCTAACATGACTTTTCTTTTTCTTTAAAAAAAAAAAATTAACATTTTTCTTTATTTTTAAAAACTTTTTGAAAAATAGAAACAATATTTTGACTTATTTTTGTAAGAAATTAAGTTAATTTTAAGGAATAGGAAAATCCAAATTATGATTTCTTATACTTGGTCAAAATAAGATTATTTGTGATTTTTAGAGTTAGGAAGATAATTTGTCAAAGTAATTTGGTCTTGATCTTTACTTGATGAAATATGCACACTTCATACACTTACACACTTAGGGTTCAAAAATAAAGATTCTTATGCCTTATAAAAAATATATATATATAAAAAAATCTAATTATTGATTAGCTAGGTGCTTTGGCCTAAGAAAGCCTTAGTATTTATGCAAAAGATAATTAGATGAGTTTGAAAAAAAAAGTCTAATTATTGATTAGCTAGGTGCTTTGGCCTAAGCAAGCCTTAGTATTTATGCGAAAGATGATTAGATAAGTTTGAAAAGAAAAATCCTCTGATTAAGCTGGGTATTTGTGCCTAATAAAGCATAAGTATTCACGCCTAAAAGAGGTTCATATAATAAAATCCTCAGTTTTGTGGCCTTGTTTGCTCGAGTCCTTAAGTCCTTGGGGGTGTTTTCTCACCTGGTGCCCTAAGACCGTTTGGTTTGGGAGTCATCGATTAAAGGCTCGTTACATGGGTAGATTAGAAAGCCTAATAAAACTAAGGAATAATACCACCAAAAAAAAAGTATATATATAAAAATAAATAAGGCATAAGAGTTAGAGTTAATGAGCCCTTAGTCAAAATTTTCACATTCACAAGGTGCATATGACTTAGGGTAAAGTAATAGACTAGATGAGAAGTACAATTTGACTCCTTACTTTAATTGATAACAAATTTTTGAATAGAGACTAAGTTTAGGAATGAAAAATTTGGCTTTCCTATAACTTATAGATTGCTTAGATCTTACAATCATATTTCAAATATTTTTCTTTCAAAATGCTTTTCGAAAATACTAACTCTTTATTTTCCTTTCTTTATGGATTTTGTGGGTGTAATCCGCTGAAAACCCTCACGAGACAACACTCGTCCTCTAGGGGAAACCTAGAAGTTTAACGGCTTGTTGCACATGCTCAGTGCAATCGCGTGACCTGCGAAAGTGGTCTAATAATCCTTAGTATAATTTAGTTATTTTGCTCGAGGACGAGCAAAAGATAGGTATGGGGTGTGATTGGTTGCTAATGTTGCATATTCAATGTTACATTTCCATAATTATTTTAGAATAAAAGCCTGCATTGTCCTAATTATTTGTTTAATTTATTTGCAGGCCCAATCTTTAAGGAGATGAAGAGAAATAAGCCCAAAAGCCCACCAGAATTCTGAATTAAATCAGAATTAATTCGCACACACAAAATCAGGGTAAAATCAAGAGGTTGAAACCGGTTGAGAAGAATTCTCTCGGGATTGATCGGTTAAAGCCAAGAATCCAAGGCCATTTCTTCAAAATCTCGGAGCCAAACTGCAAAACCAACTCCAGATAAAGTCAGAGGGAGAAACCGGGGAGACCCACCAACAGGGTGTGGCCACCTGGCCACACCCTGGCCGCGGAAATGCGGCTTGGGCCGCGTTTTCGCGGCTTTGTTGGGGAGTTAGGGGGAGCGTTTGCTCCCTCGATCTCCCTGGGATCATGGTGGTTAGGGTTTTGCCTATAAAAGGCCTGTACTTGCGCTGAAAATGGGACGTCAATGCAGAGTTAGGATTTTAGACTAGTTTTCCATTTCTTAGTTTAGGTTTTTGTTTTTCCTTTTTATGTAATTGTAATTTTCATTTATGTAATTCAGAGGAGATCGACTTTCATCGAAGAACAAGAATGAAGTTTGAGCTATAGTGACAATGGTGTAAGGTTTTCTTTCTTTTCTTTGATTGTTATGAAATCGAATCGAGATTTTTTATGTGTATGTACTTCTATTTAGTCTTCTTCTTCTTCTTTTCTATTTTTCTTTTCTTTTTCGTACAATCATCTTCCAAGTGAGTCTAAAAGCATCGAAAGAGCCTTGCCATTGCGAGTGCCACCGATAGCTCATGACGATGGAATAGAGTCTCTCTCTGTATCATTTCATTCTTGAAGTAGTCTTGATGATGTAATATGGACGAAGACCAATACTCAAATCTTATGGGCTATGCGCTGAATGCTTCCACTTCAAGGTAAAATCATCGCTGATGACTCAAGGTAAGCTTTTGACGAAAAGAAGGTAAGCAATTGTTTTTATTTCTTTTCTTTCATTTCTGTAAATTAAATCACAAACACCACTTCTTCCAAATCGTTTTCATTCTTCTTTCCACTTCATTGTACATAGTCGCTTTTCATCGTTTTTTGATTTTCCACCTTCTTCATCTTCCATTTTCTTTTAACTTTAAGATAACTTTCTTTTTTCATTTTCATAACTTAAAAACAGAGAAGAACCTTCGTTTTATTTTCTTAAAAGATTTCAATAAAGAACTGTAACGCTTCCATCGCAAACCCTTCTTGTGGATCACGACCCGCATAGCCACTTGCTATAGCGGAAGAATTGAGCACTTGCACATTTCCTTTCTTAAGTTCTATAATCTCATATTTTGTGTGCAGGTTTAGCATCAATCAAAGTAATAAGAGCAATGAAAGTAAAGCAAGAAGTAAGAGCAAGTAAACCAAACGCAAACACCGAAAATTTTTCCGAGGTTCGAGCACCCAGCTCTACGTCCCCGCCTTCCCTAGAAGGATTTCTAACCACTATAACTTCACAAAGATGTTACAAATACACCAGAGTACCCAACTCCACAATCACAAGTACAAGTTTTCTCTTGGTAGTCAAAAGACCACAAACTTTCTTTTGCAAAACTCTCTTCCCTTACAAAAATCCTTGTAGAACAATGAGTAGGAATGAAGCTCTTGAGTGTAAGTGAAAAGAGAAAGGAAATCAGAGAGTTTTGAAAAACACTTCAGAAAATGAGAGAGAATTTCAGCACAATAACCAAGAAACAAAGATCTTTTGAATACCTTAAACTTTTGAAACTTTTGCAATTTTTCTTGTAATGAACCTCTCCCCAAACACCCCTATTTATAGTAGAGGGCTAGGGTTAGAAGATAAAACTCACTTAAGGCTAATTAGGAAGTATTAGGATCAGTAAATATCATTTAAGCCCTTTTTAGAAAGAAAAAGACAAAAACAAATCTGCTCAGAAAACTAGCCGTTACTGTTCAAACGGCACACTCGGTCGACCGACGTTCAAAAATAAGAGCCGTTGCCGGCTCTCAGTCGATCGTCCGGTCGACCGAAAAATACAGAGAGCAAATGTCTTACAGACAGGCAGGTTTCGGTCGACCGCCCGGTCGACCGTGAAACGTGCACACGGATACGCTCTGCTGCCAGAACCACGGTCGACTGTGTCGGTCGACCGGATTGACCTGACACAGGGTCGGCCGACCGGACGGTCGACCGGCTCAGGTCAAAGGCCAAAATAAAAACAGAATTTTAAAGGAAATTTAAAATTAAACAAAGTAGTTTTGAATAGAGATATATATAAAACATAAAAATGAGTTTGTAGTCAGAAGATTGTATACAAAAATATTTTGTACATATTATAGGAAATATTTTTGGAAACAAGATGTGCGCAAAAACGTGTGTGATAGAGCTTCAAACCTATTTACTATTCTTTAACAAAACTATAAAACTAGAAAAAAATCTAATGAATTATCTTGAGCAATCTTGAAGTCTTGAGCCATGCAATGCCTTGCTAGAGCCTTCTCTTCTATGTTCCTTCTTGATGTGCAAAACGCATTCTTTGCTTCATGAACCTGAAACTTATCTTAAACAAACTTATTAGTACCAAATAGCTCTTATTTGTTTTGTTATCATCAAAACTCTAAACAAATGGAGAGTGTAACCTTTTGGGCCAACAATCTCCCCCTTTTGATGATGACAAAACAAATAGGCTATAAACAAAAATATAGGGGAGGAGAAAGCTCCCCCTCAAATTATGCTATATTAAACAAAGAAAAACAATGTAATTTGTAATTTGCAAGTAAACATCATGAAACCAAAAACCATAAATCATGAAATATAAAACACTTGCAAAACACTTAAACTCAAATTATAAGAATTCATGAAAACACATCAAAACTAAAAACATATATAACTCATATGGAACCAAAACCATATGTGAACTCATATTTCCATACATAAACTCATATGGAACCAAAACCATATGAACTCATATTTCCATACATAAACTCATTCTCCCCTTTTTGTCATACATCAAAAAGGGTTAAGAAAACAATTTTATTTAATAACACAAACATTAAGTTCACCACATATGAAAGAAAAATCAAGAAAAATCAAGTGGTTTAGTGAAAATATCGGCAAGTTGCAAATCCGTAGAAACATAATCAATATCTATATATCCTTTCTCAAAATGATCTCTAAGAAAGTGATATCTAATCTCAATGTGCTTGGTCTTACTATGTTGATTTGCATTCTTAGTCATATGTATAGTACTAGTATTATCACAAAATATTTTTATATGGTTATAATGCAAATCATAATCAAGGAGAGTATGTTTCATCCAAAGGACTTGTGCACAACAAGCCCCCGCGGCAACATACTCCGCCTCGGCGGTTGAGAGAGCTACGGAATTTTGTTTCCTAGAGGACCATGAAACAAGACAATTACCAAGAAATTGACATGTCCCACTAGTACTCTTTCGATCTACTCTACAACCCGCATAGTCGGCATCCGAATAACTCGTCATTGAGAAATCTCCGGTTTTCAGATACCAAAGACCCATTACAATTGTGCCCTTAATATAACGAATAATGCGTTTTACCGCAATAAGATGAGACTCTTTGGGACACGATTGAAATCTAGCACAAAGACACACACTAAACATTATGTCCAGCCTACTTGCCGTCAAATACAAAAGACTACCTATCATGCTCCTATACAATTTAATATCAACATTTTTACCTTGGTCATCCTTATCAAGCTTGGTTGTAGTTGCCATGGGAGTGTTGCAAACTTTAGAGTCTTCAAGTCCAAACTTCTTTACGAGTTCCTTTGCGTACTTGGCTTGACATATGAAGTTCCCATCTTGCAATTGCTTGATTTGGAGTCCAAGAAAGAAATTCAATTCACCCATGGAAGACATTTCAAACTCACATTACATAACCTTTTCAAACTTCTTGCATAAAAACTCATTAGAAGATCCAAAAATTATATCATCAGTATAAATTTGCACAATTAAAATGTCATTATCAACATGCTTAGTAAAAAGAGTTGTGTCTACTTTGCCTTTGACAAAATCATTTGAAATGAGAAAACTAGAAAGCCTTTCATACCAAGCTCTTGGAGCTTGTTTCAATCCATACAAAGCTTTATCAAGTTTAAAAACAAAATTAGGATGAACATGATCAACAAAACTGGGAGGTTGTTCAACATAAACTTCTTCATTTATAAAACCATTCAAAAATGCACTTTTCACATCCATTTGAAAAAGTTTAAAATTTTTAAAAGATGCAAAAGCTAGTGTCATCCGTATGGTTTCAAGCCGTGCTATGGGTGCAAAGGTCTCCTCAAAGTCAATTCCCTCAACTTGAGTGTAACCTTGGGCCACTAACCTAGCTTTATTCCTAATGACATTACCGGACTCATCCATCTTGTTTCTAAAGATCCACTTAGTACCAATTATTGGTCTATCGTGGGGCCTAGGAACAAGGTGCCAAACTTAGTTGCGCTCAAATTGATTGAGTTCCTCTTGCATGGCTAGCAACCAATATGAGTCCGCCTCGGCTTCGAGGATGCTTTTGGGTTCAAAATGAGAAATGAAAGCAAAGTTACCACATAAGTCATGGAGTTTGGAGCGAGTTGTTACCCCTTTAGATGCATCACCTAAGATGAGCTCCTTGGGATGATTTGTAGCATATCTCCAAGCTTTAGGAAGCGGTTGAGAGCTTTCCTCTTTATCCTCTAGAACATCACCAATGGATTCTTGCTTTTCTTCTTGAGCGGGTGAGTCCTTCAAGGATAGTCTCTCCATGTCTTCACCTAATGGGTCAATCTCTACAACATTCTCAACAACCACATTAGATTCTTCAAACTTAACATGCATGAATTCTTCAATGGTAAGTGAAGATCTATTGAATACTCTATAAGCTTTGCTAGTAGTAGAATATCCAACAAAGATTGCTTCATAAGTCTTAGCATCAAATTTACCCAAGTTATCTTTAGTATTCAAAACAAAACACTTGCATCCAAAAACTTTAAAATATGCAACATTTGGTTTTCTAGAATGATACATTTCAAAAGATATTTTCGAAGAATTCTTACATAAATAAATACAATTTGAAATAGCATGCGGTGTTTACGGCCTCGGCCCATAAATATTGAGGGAGGTCATATTCACTTATCATGATCCTAGCCATTTCTTGAAGTGTTCTATTTTTCCTTTCTACAACTCCATTTTGTTGTGGAGTTTTAGGACATGACATTTCATGCTTGATTCCCTTTTATCACAACAAGTCATGAAGAGTTGGTTAACAAACTCACCACCTCTATCACTCCTTATTCTCAAAATCGAAAAACCTTTTTCTTTTTCAACCCTTTTTCGAAAAATTTTGAAATGAGAAAAAGTTTGATCTTTGTGTTCCAAAAAGAAAACCCAAGTGAAACGAAAAAAATCATCAACTAAAATAAATGCAAATCTACTACCATTTAAGCTCTTAATTTTAGTTGGTCCAAAGAGATCCATATGAATTAATTCTAATGGCCTAGTTGACATGATATCCTTGATTGGTTTGAAGGAAGACTTGGTTTGTTTCCCAAGTTGGCACGCACCACAAATGCGGTCTTTCTCAAACTTCAAGTAAGGTATACCCTTCACCAATTCCTTAGAATTAATCCTAGAAAGATGGTCAAAAGATGCATGTCCTAATCTTCTATGCCAAAGTCAAGAATTTTCATCAAAAATATTCAAGCATTTAGTAGAACAATCTATATTAAGCATGTCAATGATATAAACATTATTGTCACGAAAACCGGTGAGAATACAATCATTGGTTTTAACATCAAAAATCTTGCAAGAAGAATCATCAAAAACAACTTTAAGTCCACGGTCACAAAGTTGACTAATACTAAGCAAGTTATGCTTCAAACCATCAACAAGAGCTACATTTTCTATAATAGGAGATGCACCAATTTGAATGTTACCTATACCGATGATAGTTCCCTTGGAGTCATCCCCGAAGGTGACGGTGCCGCCTTCCATGTACCTTGATAGGGTTGTAAAGTTATTGATGTCCCATGTCATGTGTCTTGAACAACCACTATCAAGGTACCACCGCTCCTTACGTCTTGGAGTCTTGGTGTGTACCTACATCAAATAATTTAGGACTTGATTTTGGTACCCACATTTTCTTGGGTCCTAAAGAGTTAGTGCCATGAACCCAAACAAGATTATTTGATCTATTTACTTGGTCATAACAAAACTTAGCCAAATATCCATTTTTATCACAGTAAGTACATCTATACACTCTACCATATCTAAAAGCATAGTGAGTGTGAGACTTGTGAGCATGTGTGGATATAGCATGATTGTGGTGTGAAGTGTGAGCATGAGGAATCTTAGCATGAGAGGTGTGCCTTTTAGAAAACATTTCTTCAATTTTCTTAGTGTTAAAAGCACAATCCTTCAAAACCTTTTCAAAGTCAACAATTCTAGTTTTTAGAAAAGAAATTTCTTTTTCATCAATCTTAGGAAATTTTGCTTTACATGCAACTTTGTAAGCATTAAATTCACGTTGAGTAGAAATGAGATTGGAGGAAATTTCATCTTTTTCTTTAGAAATAATAGCAAGTTGATTTTTAAGAAAAGCAACTTCCTTTTCTAATTTAGAGCATTCAATCTTTTTATTATCATAAGTTCGGAGAGTTCAACAAAAGCATGTACAATAACTTCTTTGCTTAATTCATCATCTTCATCAAGAGGTTGTGGGGTTACCTTTGGTGTGTTTGCTATGAAACACATGTTCGCCGTGTCCACCTCGTCTTCGGATTCGCTTTCCGAATCCCATGTGGCTTTGTAGGCTTTCTTTTCAACCAGCTTCTTTGGCTTGAAGGAGGAAGTCATCTTCTTCTTGAACTCCGGGCAATCCGCCATGATATGTCCGAGCTTTCGGCAATTGTAGCAAATAATTCTTCTTTCCTCTTTACCTTCGAATTTTCTTCGGAAGTTGAGCTTGTTCTTCCGGTACATCCTTTTGACATTTCGCACAAGAAGGGAGAGCTCCTCATCTTCTTCTTCATCTTCTTCATCTTCCTCAAGAGTGGATGAAGATTTGAAGGCTATGGACTTCTTCTTTAGCGGAGCGGCCTCTTCTCTTGCCTTCTTTTCCATCTCATGGGTCTTTAAGCTCCCAATGAGACTAATGAGGTCCATTTCATCCTTGTCGTTTTCTTTTCAAGGTGGTGGCCTTTATCTCCCATGAAGAAGAAAGAGCCCGAATCACTTTTCGCACCTTTTGGTCATTGGAGATATCATCACCTAAAGAGGAAATAGCATTGATGATTTTAGTAAACCTTGTAATCATGCAATCAATGGTTTCATCATCAATCATTTTAAAAGATTCATATTGGGACCTTAAGAGATCTTTCTTAGCTCTCTTAACTTGTGAAGTCCCCTCGTGTGTGACCAACAAATATTGCCAAATCTCATAGGCGGATTGGCAATGTATTACCCGTGTAAGGTCATCCTCATTCAAGGCGGTTAGAAGGAAATTTTGGGCCTTGGAGTTAGCCTCATATTCTCTAAAGGTAAAGTTGGTCCATGTGCTCTCATCACTATCGGGTACTACATAGGGTTTGGTCAAGGATTTAGCTACTAAGCTACCTAAGGATTGCAAAAAGATAGTCATCCTAACCTTCCAAATAGGGAATTAAGTCCATCAAATTTAGGAGGGGTTTTGATGTTATCGGCCATGTTTACTAGTGAATGAATGGATGAATGCAAATGTTGATTAGTAATATTTTAAGGATCTCTCTAAGGATGTTAAGCCAAACCTAGAGTCCAAGCTCTGATACCAATTGAAAATCACCTAGAGGGGGGTGAATAGGTGATAATGCTAATCAATGTACAATTTAAAAATATGATGCAACAATCGCCCAAAACAAGACTAAGAGCCGAATGCCCCGTAAAGGGTTCTGAACTCCTTCCTCCTGATTCCTCTTGAAATGAGTTATAGGTGCGCAATGCAACCTTGTTGTATGGGACTATGATTGACAAGATGAATGAAAACAAATGAATATTGCAATGAAGATTGAGAGCAAGTAATAAGAGCAATGAAAGTAAAGCAAGAAGTAAGAGCAAGTAAACCAAACGCAAACACCAAGAATTTTTTCGAGGTTCGAGCACCCAGCTCTACGTCCCCGCCTTCCCTAGAAGGATTTCTAACCACTATAACTTCACAAAGATATTACAAATACACCGGAGTACCCAACTCCACAATCACAAGTACAAGTTTTCTCTTGGTAGTTAAAAGACCACAAACTCTCTTTTGCAAAACTCTCTTCCCTTACAAAAATCCTTGTAGAACAATGAGTAGGATGAAGCTCTTGAGTGTAAGTGAAAAGAGAAAGGAAATCAGAGAGTTTTGAAAAACACTTCAAAAAATGAGAGAGAATTTCAGCACAAAAACCAAGAACAAAGCTCTTTTGAATGCCTTAAACTTTTGAAACTTTTGCAAATTTTTCTTGTAACGAACCTCTCCCCAAACACCCCTATTTATAGTAGAGGCTAGGGTTAGAAGATAAAACTCACTTAAGGCCAATTAGGAAGTATTAGGATCAGTAAATATCATTTAAGCCCTTTTTAGAAAGAAAAAGACAAAAACAAATCTGCTCAGAAAACTAGCCGTTACTGTTCAAACGGCACACTCGGTCGACCGGCCCGATCGACGGACGTTCAAAAATAAGAGCCGTTGCCAGCTCTCGGTCGACCGTCCGTTCGACCGAAAAATACAGAGAGCAAATGTCTTACAGACAGGCAGGTTTCGGTCGACCGCCCGGTCAACTGTGAAACGTGCAGACGGATACGCTCTGCTGCCAGAACCATGGTCGACTGTGTCGGTCGACCGGATTGACCTGACACAGGGTCGGCCGACCGGACGGTCGACCGGCTCAGGTCAAAGGCCAAAATAAAAAAAAATTTTTAAAGGAAATTTAAAATTAAACAAAGTATTTTGAATAGAGATACATATAAAACATAAAATTGAGTTTGTAGCTAGAAGATTGTATACAAAAATATTTTGTACATATTATAGGAAATATTTTTTGAAACAAGATGTGCGCAAAAACGTGTGTGATAGAGCTTCAACCTATTCACTATTCTTTAACAAAACTATAAAACTAGAAACAAATCTAATGAATTATCTTGAGCAATCTTGAAGTCTTGAGCCATGCAATGCCTTGTTAGAGCCTTCTCTTCTATGTTCCTTCCTTGATGTGCAAAACGCCTTCTTTGCTTCATGAACCTGAAACTTATCTTAAACAAACTTATTAGTACCAAATAGCTCTTATTTGTTTTGTTATCATCAAAACTCTAAACAAATGAAGAGTGTAACCTTTTGGGCCAACAGCTATGTACAACATGAACCAACCATTTATGTCAAGTTAGGATTATCCAAATCAATATGACCCATATCCCTAACCATATGACCATAACTTTCAAAATAATTTCAAGTCTTCACAGAGTCAATGGGGATTCACCTCCCCCGAGTCAAATTTTCAACCGCCTTGTCCACAATTTTCACAAAATTCATTCCCTAATTTTGCTTCATATACTCCTTTTCCTATTCCACCAACCGAAGAAAATTTTGATTTGGAAAGGAGTATGATAGAGTCCCTACAACAAGTTCAAATTTGCTCAATTCACAATTCTTCCCACATTAAACTCCACATATCCCTTTTCTAGAGCAACTAATTGAAGAAGAATTTGAGTTAAAAAGCGTTTGAAGTTTTTTGTGAAAGAATGCAAAACATGTTGGGCTCATCATCTCAATCAAATTTTCAAGTGTCCTACTCATCTTTTCCAGTCTCACCAATTCAAAATGAATAATCATCAATACTGGACTTGAGTATGGAACCCTTGCGTGAGTCCGAGCAGCAATCGATGGACTTACAATTTCACACCACAATTTTCAAAATCAACTTCTATACTCACCTTTTCAAGAAGAACCAATTGCAAAGAGTATGGAAAACATGATTCCGAATCTAAATTCTGTTATATGGCCTATCAGTAGGTTAGACTCACTTATGAGCGAATTGATCAATGAGAGCGAGGAAGTCTTTCTTGTCAACCTTTGATCGATCCTTATCCCTAACTCTACTAATTGGATCCATGAATCATGTCATTTTAGAAATCCAGATTCATTTCAGAACATACATTTGAACTTGACCACACTCCAAGTTATGAAAATCGCCTGGACATTCTGGCAAGTTATCCCTTTCCTGAAATTGAAACCAAACCAGAATGTTATCCTGAACCTCATGTTAGTAATTCCATTTCACTTTTTGATTCAATAATGGCTCCGGTATCTTTACCAGATTTTTTTCTCTATTCCGGAGTCAACATTGAATCCTGTACCAGTACACCATGAAATGGAATCACCAATCTCTTATGATCACACTTCATTCATGGGGAAAGTGTGTGAACATCAATTCTTTGGTTTGGACCCTATTTTTGAACCAATTTCGACTCTCTTTGTTGACTCTCGACTTGATCTGAGTCAACTTCTCGAGTCAGTATCAATTTTACTCCTGTTCTATTTGAGTCCAAATCCATCATCTTCCAAAATCACACTTCATTGTTGGACAAGAATGTTGACAAAAATGACTCAGTAATTATTTTTAAAAATTGAAAATTAGATGGGGTTAAATTTTTAAATAAGACTATTCAGTCCATCATTCTTTTCTTGGGTCATATTAGAGAGGTTATCGGTGGGTTTCTAGAAGATCCACGATATCTTGATTAGGTAGCAACACTAGGCGCAATCTGACAACCACCGGAGCCACCTCCTTGAGGTAATCTTATACATATTCACAATGCATTGAGGACAACACATGAGATAAGCGTGGGAGAGGGTTTACTAAAATAGTTCGTTTTACATTTTCTTTCTTTTACACTTCTTTTTAATTAAAAAATTATAAAAACTCTTTTTTTCTTTTTACAGAACTTTTTGAATTAAGAGAAATAGTTTTGATCCATTTTTAAGAAAATTAAGATTATCTTAGGAATTAGGAGGACCTAAAATTATGAATTTTTAAACGAAGTCAAAATAATAGATCTTGTTTAAATTTTAGGATAAGAAAGTAAGATTGAAAAGATAATTTGATTTTGAATTTTTGCCTTAGATTTATACACTTCACACTTACATAATTTTTGGATTGAAACAAAGATCAGAAATGCCATAAAAATATATTTAAAAAAATGATAAAAATTACTTATTGATGTTTGGTAATTATGCCTCAGGAAGCATGATTATTCACACCTAAAACGGTAGACAAAAATAAAATAATCCCCTTTAGTTTTGTGGTCTTGTTTACTGATTAAGAAAGAATAGTGTTGTATTGTGGAGTTAATTTGCACACAAATATAGATATTCAAATGAAAGAGTTAAGGTTGAAACAACATCGAGTGCTCCACAAATGTATTCAAAGATCAATATACCCTTTCCTATCTCCGTTATAGCATAGAGTTATACCGAGTCAATTCTCAGGGAGAGCTAGCGATAGAAGCGTTACGGTCCGTAGTGAAGATGTAAAACGAGAATTCTTCTTTGCTTTAAAAGAATAAAAGAATCATGACAAAAGAATGAAAGAATGGATGGATATGTTCATGATGGAAATCGAGAGAAATCAAAATCAAGATTGGATTTGGTATTCACACTAAAAGAAAGTAAAACTTTGAAAGAATTTAAGATGAAAAACCATGGCTAGCTAACCTTACTTCCTTGCTAAAGACTTACTAAACTCCGTGATGGTGATGCTTGCCTCATGTTGACTCATCGGCATATGTATGTCTTGCGTGTTGGTCTAATTACTTTCCCACTTGGATGATGGGGATCATTCTTGGACTTGTCTTGTAGACTTCATAGATGTCATTGGCCTACAAGTAGACTTTCAATAATGGAATCAAAGAGCGACACACAAGGGAGGCTAAGGAAGAAGATACAACATACATCAATTGAAAGTGAAGAAGTTGTACATCTATTAGCATATGTTTGGTGATCCATCTCCATGTTCCATCAAGGTACTTGTTCTAAGACAAGGCTCTAAATGAGGCACACATGAATCATATGGAGAATTACAACAAGATACTAGCCAAGCATGAAAGTAACCAATCGGAGAAGAGAAGATCATACACTTTGCAAGATTAAAGATAGCAATCACCCATGAGTTAGTAATTAGCAAGGTAAGTTGTTAGCTAGCCATGAGAAGAAAGAATTAGCTACTAGCCATTAGAAAAGCAAAACAAAGCATGAATAAAATTGCAAGTAAAATAAAACTAGAAGTAAAGAAAGCAAAGTAATACTAGAAATTGCTTGAGTAGAGTGAAGAGAATGGATGAATCCTTGCTCCACAAGTTGTCACACCTTGATTACACAAGCTCTCTCTCTCTTACAATCTCTCTCTTGCAAAGATTTCTAGGGAAGAAGAAGACTAAGAGAAACAAAACCTAGAGAAAAATCCTACAAAAATACAATGATCTATCCTCTTCTCTCTCTTCTTCTGTTCAGTCTTTTCTCGCAGGTCAGGTGCAGATATTTATAGGCTGAGAGAGAAGCTTCAAGAGCCCTTTCTGTTGCGCAAAATCTGGATCTCAACAGCCTCTACTTTGCCGCGTTTTGGCGGCAAACCTGCGGCAAAACGGATTCTGTTGAGCAACAGATTTCTGTTACAGGTTGGTTGAGAGGTTGTTATCCACGTGGCCTTCTAGAGTCTTCAGTTGGCGCGCGGATCTCTCTGGATCTTGGATTCAAATTTGGGCTTTATCTTAATCTTAGATTTAATTCCTTTAATTATTGCTAATTAAAGTGATTATTGGGCTATCTCTCTATTAGAGTGTGAACCTGCAAATTTATAGAGAAGATGAGTAAAAATCATATATTTATTTGCAATATGCATGGGGATTATGTGGTAAAATATGCAATATTGTGTATTAATCACACCCCCACACTTATTCTTTTGCTCGTCCCAGCAAAACAAAGAAAAAGAAAAGAAAAACTATACTACAAATTTATTACACCACTTTCGCAGGTGACGCGATTGCACTGAGTATGTGCAACAAGCCGTTAAACCTCTAGGTTACCCTAGAGGAGGAGTGTTGTCTCCTGAGGGTTTTCAGCGGATTACACCCACAAAATCCATAAAGAAAGAAGACAAATGTTAGTATTTTGAAAAATGCATTTTGAAAGGGAAACAAGTTTATGACTATTTTTGCAAAATATAAGTGATCTTAGGTCATAAGTCCACCTATAATTATTCTTTCTTAAACTTAGTCTCTATGCAAGATCTTATCTTCAATTAAGGTAAGAATTCAAAATTGGATTGAATATTTTATCCTTCATAAAACCTAGATAGTATGCACACCGTGCTCAGTGAAAATTTCTGGGATTTCAACTCCAACCATCAAGCCATTTATTTATTTATATATATATATTATATTTTTTTTTCTTTTTCTTCCCTTAGTTTAGGCTTTCTAGTTCACCCTTGTAACGAGCCTATAACCGATGACTCCCAAACCAGTCGGTCTTAGGGCACCAGATGAGAAAACATCCCTCGGGTTTAAGGACTCGAGTGAAAAGGCCACAAAACTAAAGGGAATATTCCTTTGATCACCGTTAGGCGTGAATAATTATGCTTCTTGAGGCACGATTGTCCAGCTTAATAGGTGATGTTTTATTTATATTTTTTTTTTCTTTTTTTATTTATATGGCATTTTGGTCTTTGTTTCCATCCCAAGAAATGTGTAAGTGTAAAGTGCATACTTATCTAAGGCAAAAAATTCAAGATAAAAATATCTCACCAATTTTTCTTACTTAGCCTATAATTTCAAGTAAGATCTATTATTTCAACTAGGTTTAAGATGTCATAATTAAGGCTTTCTTAATTTCTAAGATACATCTTAATTTTCTTAAAAATAGATCTAAACTTTGTCTCTTATTTCAAAAAGTTTTTTTTTTATTTTTTTATTTCATTTTCTAAAAGAAGTGTAAAAGAAAGAAGATCTAAAAACTCTATGTTAGTAAACCCTCCCCCACACTTATTTCATGCATTGTCCTCAATGCATTATGATACATGTATGCATGAAAAAAGTAAGAGGTAAGAAACTGTTATTTACAAAAAGTGCAAAAATTATTTACAAAGAGTATATACAAGTATAACCATTACCTAGGCTTTTGGTCGTTGTCCTCTGACCCGTTTCCCATCGTTCCAGTGCGTCTGCTTTCGTGAGCTCAGTTGGGAGACGGTATGAATTTTGTTAGCCTTAGGTGTTTCCAGATTCAATTGATTGTTATTATCATTCACACTCATTCCACCACATTGTTCACAACAAAATGCCTTATCACCACTTTCACTAGAATCTCAACACTTCCAATATCTAGAAATTTTAACTCCTCTCCATATAATTCTTCAAAACTCAAGTCAACATCCGGAAGTATGCAATCAGTTAACTGACCCCGAGTGGACTCATTTAGACACATGATCTCATCAGCAAACAGGTCTTCAAAGATATATTAATTGGAGGTTCTTGAAGAGAATCACAGAATTGTGACTCATCTTTTGAAGCCTCACAATTGTCCTCAATAAAGCTAACCTCAAATGTTTGATCTTTTGTTTTACGAGGTTATGTGTGGAAGACAATGTGTTCATGAGTCATGTTACCAAAGGTTAACCTCATTGATCCATTCCGGCAATTAATGATGGCATTTGCAGTAGCCAGGAATGGTCGTCCCAAAATGACAGGAGTTTGAGCCCTTTGATTGGAATTAGACACAGGTTTTGTTTCAAGGACTACAAAGTCAACAGGATAAATGAATTCCTCAACTTTGACAAGGACATCGTGAATTTCCCCTTGGGTCTAGTGACAGAGCGATCAGCCAATTGGATAGTCATTTGGGTAGGACGGAGATCACCTAACCCCAATTGTTGGTACACAGAGAAAGGCAGGAGATTGATGCTGGCCCCAAATCAAGAAGTGCCCTATTATGGTGGTCTGTCCTATGATGCATGAAATGGTGGGGCTCCCTGGGTCTTTGTATTTAACAGGAATTAGACCATTGAGCAGCTCGTTGATGGATGATGCTAGGAAGACTTTTTTAGGGACTTGTGTTTTCCTCTTCTTGGTGCACATTTCCTTTAAGAATTTAGCATATGATGGCACTTTTTGTATGGCATCAAGAAGAGGGACATTGATTTGGACCTTATTAAACATTTTTTTTATTTTCTCCATGTGAGCATTTGTCTGGGATTCTTAAGCCTATTTGGAAATGGTACTCTAGGCATATAAGGTTGCTCATCTACCTTTTCTTTCCCCTTGGCTTTTGAAGTGGATGGCTCTGAACTAGAGGATGGGTTGTCAGAAGTTGGTTGCATTGGGATTTGAGGTGTTGGCTTTGGTACTGGATGAGATGGTGGACTAAAAACCTTATTATCAAATTGTTTTCCAGATCTCAGGGTATGAATAGCATGACTTGACTGGGTCCTGAATCTTCCACTTCATTCAAAGGGAAGTGATGTTTGGGATTTGGCAATGGCTGGCTTGGGAACATTCCATTTTGTCTCTCAGCCAATTGCCCAATTTGGACCTGAACTTTATTCATATCCTGATGATAGTTCTTTGTAAAGGTTTCTAGCATTTTTTTTAACTCTGATATTTCTGAATCATTCTGGGGTGGATGTTGATGATACAGAGGCTGGAATTGTGATTGGTAATATGGTGGGTTCTGATATGGTTGTGAATGTGGTGGACTTTTAGATGATGAACATACAGTGAATTCTGATTGAAACTGGGTGTGTGAGAATGAGCATTATATGGATGTGGAAGTGGTGGTATGTAATGCTCAGAACCAGACTGACTCCATGAAAAATTTGGATGGTTCTGCCATCCTGAATTGTATGTGTTGGAGTATGGATGTCGGGTAAATGCTGCATTCATGTTCTCCTGATATGATTGGGGCTGATACAAAGGACACTCCTCAAAGACATGGCTAAGGTCATGACAGTTGGTGCAACCCGGTTGAATTACAGGCAATGGGTTGACCTGATTTACAACAGAATTTCCCCTAGACTCAAGTAGTTCTATCCTCTTCATTAATTGTGTGATCTTAGCATCGCAGCTAGAGAGGATTCTATGGAGTGCGTACCAGTTTTGAAAGTGGGGGGAGTGGATTTATCAGGACAAGACTCCCACTGAATGGTTTTCTCAGCTAGGGTTTCAAAGAGATCCCACCCCTGATGTTCATCTTTCTTCAAAAATTCCCCTTGACACATGGATTCAAGGAGGGTTTTCGTTTTGTAATCTAAACCGTCATAGATAATCTGGCACAGACGCTATTTCTCTATGCCGTGATGAGGACATAGGGCTAGAAGGTCTTTGAAACGCTCAAGATACTTCCAGAAAGTTCATTTGGTTCCTGCTTGAATTGCATGATATTCTTTCGCATGAGGGCTGTTTTGTGGATAGGATAGAATTTCTTAAGAAAGACCTTTACAAAATCCTCCCACGAAGATATGGAACTGACGGGAAGATTGTAAAGCCACTTCTTAGCTAAATCCTTAAGTGCAAACGGTATGAACCGTAACCTAACAGCATCCTTGGTTAGTTGGGAAATTCTCATCATTTGGCATACCTCTTCAAACTCGCGAATAAAGAGGTAAGCGTCCTCAGACTCAAAACCATGGAATCGGGGAAGTGTATTATGAATTGCGGTTTCAGCTCGAAGTGATTTCCATTAGATTCGGGAGAAGAATGCAAGATGGAAGGGAGGTGCGAATCGGATAGAATCGATCCTGAAGTGAGACGTTGTTTTCCATAATGTCAAGTGGTTGTGTAAGTGCAGAAAGTCTAACAAGTCTTGCAGATTCTGAATCACGAACCACTCTTGCATATACAATCACTAATAACGTGCACCGATCACACCAGCGAAAAAAAAAATGAAAATAACAAACAAATAAAAGAAAAATCAATCCAAGCTTCTAGGATTCCTTGACCTAGACGACTCCTAACAGATTAGACTGTCCACAGGAGGTTTAGTGTAGACTTTGACTATAAGCGAATCAACCAGGGAAGGGCAAGGTTGGTGGGAGGTTTTCCGTCAGAGACGTTCCTTAATTAAGTAACCAGCAACCTTCGAGCTTTCGGCCCTCAATCCCTTTCCTAGACACTGATTTTACAAAAGTCGATTTCCAACACTTTTCCCCCTTAGGATAATCTCCTAAGTGAGTCCGGATGTCCCTAGGGCCAACGTCTAGCAAATTTTATTTAGAAGCTTAGGATTGTGAGTGCTTGGGAAAATGATTTTCGGGCTAAGGAAAGGGTGATAAAATCCCCACCTTATCTTATTTATGGTTATGCCTTAGAATTGATTTGTGCAGTGTACGATGTAAACAAACAAGGATCACCCAAAGCGGAATTAAATCAAACAAAGAGTGAGTCCTAGTCAATATGCAATGCTTACGTACCTTGCCTCCAGCACTCTTTCCAACAGTAAAAGTAAAGGAATTGAAAGACACGTGCCTAGAGATGCAAATGTCTAAACAATTTTTAACTTTTCAACCAATTTTTTTACTGTTGATTAAATTAGCAGGTAATAGGTGAAGCAAACAAGATTTTATGTATTGCAGCAGCAGTATTTTGCAGAGAAGCAAGCCCTGCAGAAAAGTGGTCAGTAGTCAACTCCTTCTTGCCGCAGAACCGCGGCTTTTGCCGTGGGAACGCGGCAAGTCAGAGGGATCCTGGTCTCTGCTTTCGAGAGCAGAGGCCCAGGTCCGCTTATATGTTTCTGCAATGCAAAATTTCCTATTTCTTCAACCTGTAACCTGCAACAGAGAAGAAGATTCGTTTAGTTTCTTCACTTTAAAGAAAATCCGTTGCTCTCCCCGGCAACGGCGCCAAAAATTTGATTAAGAAAGAATAGTGTTGTATTGTGGAGTTAATTTGCACACAAATAGAGATTCAAATGAAAGAGTTAAGGTTTAGAAACAACATCGAGTGCTTCACAAATGTATTCAAAGATCAATATACCCTTTCCTATCTCCGTTATAGCATAGAGCTATACCGAGTCGATTCTCAGGGAGAGCTAGCGATAGAAGCGTTACGGTCCGTAGTGAAGATGTAAAACGAGAATTCTTCTTTGCTTTAAAAGAATAAAAGAATATGACAAAGAATGAAAGAATGGATGGATATGTTCATGATGGAAATCGAGAGAAATCAAAATCAAGATTGGATTTGGTATTCACACTAAAAGAAAGTAAAACTTTGAAAGAATTTAAGATGAAAAAACCATGGCTAGCTAACCTTACTTCCTTGCTAAAGACTTACTAAACTCCGTGATGGTGATGCTTGCCTCATGTGACTCATCGGCATATGTATGTCTTGCGTGTTGGTCTAATTACTTTCCCACTTGGATGATGGGGATCATTCTTGGACTTGTCTTGTAGACTTCATAGATGTCATTGGCCTACAAGTAGACTTTCAATAATGGAATCAAAAGAGCGACACACAAGGGAGGCTAAGGAAGAAGATACAACATACATCAATTGAAAGTGAAGAAGTTGTACATCTATTAGCATATGTTTGGTGATCCATCTCCATGTTCCATCAAGGCACTTGTTCTAAGACAAGGCTCTAAATGAGGCACACATGAATCATATGGAGAATTACAACAAGATACTAGCCAAGCATGAAAGTAACCAATCGGAGAAGAGAAGATCATATACTTTGCAAGATTAAAGATAGCAATCACCCATGAGTTAGTAATTAGCAAGGTAAGTTGTTAGCTAGCCATGAGAAGAAGAATTAGCTACTAGCCATTAGAAAGCAAAACAAAGCATGAAAAATTGCAAGTAAAATAAAACTAGAAGTAAAGAAAGCAAAGTAATACTAGAAATTGCTTGAGTAGAGTGAAGAGAATGGGATGAATCCTTGCTCCACAAGTTGTCACACCTTGATTACACAAGCTCTCTCTCTCTTACAATCTCTCTCTTGCAAAGATTTCTAGGAGAAGAAGACTAAGAGAAACAAAACCTAGAGAAAAATCTACAAAATACAATGATCTATCCTCTTCTCTCTCTTCTTCTGTTCAGTCTTTTCTCGCAGGTCAGGTGCAGATATTTATAGGCTGAGAGAAGCTTCAAGAGCCCTTTCTGTTGGCGCAAAATCCGGATCTCAACAGCCTCTAATTTGCCGCGTTTTGGCGGCAAACCTGCGGCAAAACAGATTCTGTTGAGCAACAGATTTCTGTTGCAGGTTGGTTGAGAGGTTGTTATCCACGTAGCCTTCTAGAGTCCTTCAGTTGGCGCGCGGATCTCTCTGGATCTTGGATTCAATTGGGCTTTTATCTTAATCTTGGATTTAATCCCTTTAATTATTGCTAATTAAGTGATTATTGGGCTATCTCTCCATTAGAGTGTGAACCTGCAAATATAGAGAAGATGAGTAAAATCATATATTTATTTGCAATATGCATGAGGATTATGTGGTAAAATATGCAATATTGTGTATCAATCATTTACTCGAGTCCTTAGTCCGAGGGATGTTTTCTCATCTGGTGCCCTAAGGCCATCTGTTTTGGGAGTCACCGGCTTAAGGCTCACTACCCAGATAAATAAGAAAGCCTAAGAAAACTAAGGGAAGAAAAATTGTTGGCCCAAAAGGTTACACTCTCCAATTGTTTTGTGTTTTGATGATGACAAACCAAAGTAGAGCTATTTGGTACTAATAAGTTTGTTAAGATAAGTTTCAGGTTTGTACCATGTTTAGAGACCATTTGCTTAGCTATTGCAAGAACTTCTTAGTTCCACAAAGCAAGGAAGGCAAATTGCACATCAAGGAAGGATCATAGAAGAGAAGGCACTAGCAAGGCATTGGATGGCTCAAAGACTTGAAGATAGCTCAAGAAGTCTTCATGTAATTTATTTTTCAGTTTATAGTATGTAAAGAATAGTGGATAGGTTTGAAGCTCTATCACACACGTTTTTGCGCACAATGCTCATTCCAAAATAATTTCTTATAAATTATACAAAATATTTTGCATACAAGTTTTTGCCTACAATTACATCTTTATATTTTTACTATATTCCCTGTTCAAAAGTATTTTGTTTTAAAATCAAAATCCTCTTTGTTTTCTTTCTTAAAATTGATTTTTGACCTGATCCGGTCGACCGGGACAGTCGACCGAGTCTGTGTCAGTCTGGTCCCGGTCGACCGGACCAGTCGACCGCAGTTCTGCAGAGGCTCGTATCAGTGTGCATGTCTGCCAGTCGACCGGGCGGTCGACCGAGATATTGTTTTTGCTCACAGGTTTTCTCAGTCGACCGGGTCGGTCGACCGCTGGCCTATAACGGTCAAATTTTTGATCTACTGGTCGACCGGCCCAGTCGACCGATGATTGTCCGTTGAACGTAACGGGCAGATTTTTAGTGAGCTATTTATTTTTGTCTTTTGTGTTTAAAAAGTCATTTAAAGATATATTTTTGATCTAATTACCTCCTAAACATCAGTAATTATGTTTTATCCTTAACCCTAGCCCTCTCCTATAAATAGGGGTGTTTGGGGAGAGATTTGTTTACAACAATTTTTGCTAGAAAATTCAAAAGTTTAAGGCTTTCAAAAGAGACTTGTTTCTTGGTTTTTTGTGCTGATTTTCTCACTGATTTTCTGAAGGGTTTTCAAATACTCTCTGATTTAATTTTCTTTCTTCACTTACAACAAGAGCTTCATTCCTACTCAATATTCTCTAAGGACCTTTGTAAGGAAGAGATATTTGAAAGAGAGAGTTTGTGGTCTTTTGACTACCAAGGAAATTACTTGTTCTTGAGATTGTAGGAGTTGGGTACTCCATTGTATTTTAGATCTTTGTGATAGTGGAAGTGGTCGGAATCCTTCTGGGGAAGGCGGGGAGTAGAGCTGGGTGCTCGAACCTCGATAACATATCCTTGTGTTTGCGATTGGTTTACATTCTTACAATTCTTACTCTACTTTGATTGCACTTATTACTTGCTCATCATATTCATTGTCATACTTACTTGCTTGCATTCATCTTGTGATTCTTGTTTGTAATTGTTGTAGTTTTTAATTTTTTATTTGCCCTTTGATTAGCATTGTCACCTATTCACCCCCCCTCTAGGTGACTTTTCAATTGGTATCAGAGCTTGGACTCTAGTTTGGCTTAACTCCATAGAGAGATCCTTAAAATTTTGCTAATCAACATTTTCATTCATCCATTCATCACTAGTAAACATGGCCGACAACATTAAATCCCCACCTTAATTTGATGGCCTCAATTTCCCAATTTGGAAGGTTAGGATGACTATATTTTTGCAATCTTTGGTAGCTTAGTAGCCAAGTCCTTGACCAAACCCTATGAAGCACCCGATGGTGATGAGAACACTTGGACCGACCTTGACTTTAAACTATATGAGGCTAACTCCAAGGCCCAAAACTCCCTATTGACCGCCTTGAATGAGATGACCTTACACGGGTAATTCATTGCCAATCCGCCTATGAGATTTGGCAACACTTATTGGTCACACACGAGGGGACTTCACAAGTCAAGAGAGCAAAGATAGATCTCTTGAGGTCCCAATATGAGTCATTTAAATGCTGATGATGAGTCTATTGATAGTATGGCTACAAGGTTTACTAAATCACTAATGGTCTTTCTTCCTTAGGTGATGACATCTCCAACGATCAAAAGGTGCGGAAAGTAATTCGGGCTCTTCCTTCATCATGGGAGATCAAGGCCACACCTTGAAGGAGTTGACGACAAGTGTAACGCCCCGATCCCACGGATACGGGGACGTCACTGCAACGCATATACGTAGGTCAGAAGGTGCCCCCACGTATATCCGCTAAGCATTAAGTACAACAAGTATCAGAGTACAACACAAAGCGTGGTATATTCATATGCCAACTTACAAATACAAATACAAGGTTTAACAAGTTATGATAAGCAACATCACTTTACAAGTGTCTTTTATCACAACCCAAATCCAAAAGGAACGATATACAACCAGAAACACAAAATGCTCACGTAATGGATGGAGATCCCGTGAACCAAAAGGAAGAGTCGGGCACGATGGGACTAGAGCTGGTCAGCCTGCTCGCAAAGATAAGCCCGGTCCTCTGTGGAAGGCTCCACTTCGTTCCAAGCCTCGAATCTGAATATGCAAATCCAAGGGTCAAGACATATAACAACAAATAAAAGATAGCCAAGTGACTAGGATCATGATTAAAGATAATGGAGTAGTAATAAATAGCAACGAATAACAAGTGAGGTAAACTCAATAAGATAAGGTCATATGCAATAAATCTACAATTAACGTCTTATTATTATTACTTGTCTTACTGTGATATCTAGCTATGTGACCCAGCGTCCCAGAGCACATAGATCCATATCCTAGTAAAGCAAGGTTGTTATTGGAACAGCGGTTGTATAGACGAACTATGTTTACAGTGGGTCCCGTGCATGCCCGGGACCACGGTCCAGGGTGTTCCGTTGCTTGATGACGGAACCAGCCGCAAGGCCTAACAGGAGGGTCTTATGTATGCCCTTGTCATGACAGTAAACAGGAAAGGGAGCAAGCACTCCCCTCGTCCCCTGGAGTACCACAGGTTAGACCGAAACATAATTGTACAATATACCTAAAACCACTGTAAACACGAACACATATCGATATCCGCATATTTCCCCCTGACCCCAATGTAAGTTGGTCTATTTTATATAATAAGTCGGTATATCATGCTTGGTGTTTCAGTGATAGCATGAGGGGTGGTGATACTTCACATTTAACAAATTATGGAATAGCAATATGTAACATGAGTCATGAAGCATAATAAAGCAGATCTATCAGGTAACAAGTCATGCAGTACAGGTATGAAGCATAAACAAAGCTAAAACAGTATACAAATATCAGGGAAAGGTCAGAAATTAAAAAGGAAAGGAGTCAGAAACTGGCCCAGAATTAGGCTGTCGGTCGACCTCCGGTCGACTGCCGTCGACTGGGGATATAACTGGCGGTCGCTCCCGGTCGACTGCCGGTCGACCGTGCAGATGCCGTGAGCTCCAGGTTTTTGGCCGTCGACTACCGGTCGACTGGTCCATACTAATTCCCTAAGCCGGTCGAGTGGTCGGTCGACTGCCGGTCGACCGCCAGCTCGAAACTGTGCACGCTGTGCACATCGGTAGAGTGATCGGTCGCCCTGCCGGTCGACCGATCCTCTGGAATCTGCTACTGTTAAGGCAGAAAATCAGATTTTTAAGGGATTGGTTCTAACAGCCTAAAGATAGGATTTTTATGTTATTAGGGGACCTGATCTATCAACACAAGTACACCACAACAGGGACTAGCCCTAGTGAGTAGATATACACACATGGGGAGGTTGGATTTGAGCTTTGATGACCTAAAAATTGGATTTTTATGGAACCATTTTACAAGATTACTATCTCAAGTAAATAGAGGGAAATCTAGGTCTTGGTGAGTAAAGATACTCACTTGAGAAGGTTCAATTAGGAGCTTGATCCAATGGAGGAAGAGGGTGGCTACAATCCAAAATCTTGAGTTGAAGGAGTTGCTCTAGGTGTTGCCTTGGGGAGTGATGGTTGAATTGAAGTCCTTGATGAAGCCTTGGTTGAAGTCCTTGAGATCTTGAGGTGGAGGTGAAGGGATTGGGGTGATCTAGGAGCTAGGGTTCTTGCTTGAAGAAGAAGAGGATTATGGAGAGCTTCTCTCTTGATGAAGTGAAAGAGAAGGAAAGGGGAAATTTGCAAATGAAAGGGATTTATAGGTTGGGATTATTTCAAAGAGGGTGGAATTAAGGTGAAAGGGAAGGGTTTTTCTTGCAAAAGAAGGGGGTGAGGTGTCCCTCACTTGGCCACTTGGCCAGCCATGGGAAGGAGAGAGAGTGAGTGGGGTTAGGTGAAGGGTGAGTGGGAATTGAGGTGGCACATGAGGTGGAAAATGGAATTTGCAATATTGAAAAAAATGCCCGAATTCAAGTATCTCGGAATGATCTGAAAATTTTACCAAAAATCAAGAATAATATTTGAAGACTCATGGTGAAATTCGTTTGAAGAAATACTATATAGTTTTAAAATTAAAAATCCCGGAATCAGTTATTTACCGACTCCGAAAGAATTTTCATAAATTCATAAAATTCTCAGAAAAAGTGTATAAGTAGAAATATGATTCTAAGCAATAAAGTCTAAAGGACTTTCTAAAAATTCCTAACTGTTTGGAAGATAAAAATTCGGAAATCGGTCAGCGGCACTGGCCGACACCGGTTTCGGAGAAATTCATTTTAATCCCAGAAAATTCCAGAAAATCACATAAAATCTAAAATATTGGAAAATGATATTTGAAATTAAAATCGGTCAAATACGGAAGGTAAATCGAAAAAATACGATCGAAAGACTGAATACGTATCTAAGTACGTATTCCGGGAGAGGGGTATTACAACAAGGACGAGATGGACCTCATTAGTCTCATTGGAACCTAAAGACCCATGAGATGGAGAAGAAGGCAAGAGAGGAGGTCACTACTTCAAAGAAGAAATCCATAGCCTTCAAGACTTCATCCACCAATGATGACGATGAAGATGACGAAGAAGAGATGAGGAGCTAACTCTACTTGTGCGAATGTCAAGAGGATGTACCGGAAGAACAAGCTAAACTTCCGGAGAAAATTTGAAGGCAAAGAGGAGCGGAAGATCATATGCTACAATTGTCGCAAACCCGGACATATCATGGCGGATTGTCCGGAGTTCAAGAAGAAAATGACTTCCTCCTTCAAGCCAAAGAAGCCGGAGGAAAAGAAAGCCTACAAAGCAACATGGGATTCGGAAAGCGAGTCCGAAGAGGAGGTGGATCAAGCTAATATGTGTTTCATGGCAAACACACCCAAGGTAACCCCTCATCCCTTGATGATGAAGATGATGATGTAAGTAAGGAAGTTCTAGTGCATGCTTTTGTAGAACTTTCTGAAACTTATGATAACAAGAAACTTGAATGCATAAAATTACAAAAGAAGTTGCTTTTCTTAAGAATCAACTGCCATTGTTTCTAAAGAAAAAGATGATATTTCTTCTGAAATACACCTAGAGGGGGGGTGAATAGGTGTAATTGCTAATCTAATGATCTTTTTAAACTTATGAATGAGTGATGCAACAATCTCTCAAAAACACGACTAAGAGCCGAATACCCCTTGCGAGGTTCTGAACTCCTTCCTCCCAATTCCCCTTAAATGGGTTAGAGGTGCGCAATGCAACCGTGTTGTATTGAGGTGTAATTGATCAATGCCAAGTATGATGATGAAAATGAAAAGCTCACAATATAACACAACAAGTATAGCACACAAGATTCCACAAGTAGAGGGTTAGTTACTCAAGCAATAATTCAAGCATAATAAAACAAGAGAAATTGAAAGCAAGAAGAACGCAAAGGCAATCGCAAACAAGGATGATTTGTTTCGAGGTTCGAGCCCGTTGCTCTAGTCCCCGCCTTCACCTCCGTGAAGGGTTTCCACTATCCCTTAGGATCCCGTACAAGTTAGGCCTCCAAAGACCTCAAGCCCGTAGCTTCACCTTACAAAGAAACTCCACCGAGGAGCTTGTCTCCACAAGAACAAGGATTACAAATAGTGATCTTTAACTAGACCACAACACTCTTTTACAAAACACTCTCACTCTTTTACAACTTCACCTATAGAAAGAATAAAATTTTTGGCTCTATGAAGTGTGGTGAGAAAAGCTTCAGTTTGTAGAGTGATATTAGAGATCAAACAACAACTGAAAAACCATTTGAAAGAATGGAAATGAAAGCTTTAAACTATTTTTCTCTTTCACATTGAAACAATGAAAACTTCTATTTTTCTTGGTAAATAACTAAGGCATATTCCCCACTATTTATAGGGAGAGATAGGTTAAAAACTCTGATTTTTCCAGCTAATTTGATCAGAAAAAGAGTCCCAACAACTCCTAAAAACTCTGTAAAAGAGAAAACCAAACAGATTTTCAGAAACTCTAAAAGAGGAAGAGCCGTTATGGCCTGTTGCAGGCCTACCGTCGACTGCCGGTCGACCCGGTCCCCTGCTGACAAAGAGCCGTTGGGGCTCTAGTCGACTGCCAGTCGACCGATCCAACAAAGGAAACACAGTTTCCTTCTATCGGTCGACCGACCCAGTCGACCGAAAAGATACAGAGAGCAACCATCTCTTTTCGGTCCGACCGGTCCTGTTGGTCCGGTCGACCGACAGACATGCACAACTTGTGCATGTTCGGACACAGCAGCCGGTCGACTGCCGGTCGACCGGTCTGCCTGAAATAGTCTTTTTCTGGGCAGATTTTTGAGATAGAAAATTTTGTAAAAATTCTTTTAAAAAATCTGAAGCTAAGTGTTATGCAGAAAATAGTTTTATATCATGTTTTAAACAAGTTTTTGAAGATATAAAGCTTTGAGTACATGTATGTATAAACTAAGGCATAAACTTAGAAATAAACATTTTCAAAACAAAGGAAACATACAAAACAAATGTGTGTGCAAATCCTAAAGCCAAATTTCACATATTCAATCTTTACAAACTAAACTTACAAACTTCTAGGTCTTCAAGACTTCAAGATGGGCTATCTTCACTTGATCTTCAATATTGTACTTTGAGCCCAATTTGACTTGTCTTGAGTCCAATGTACCTTCTTTAGGGAAGAATTCATCTCTTTAATATATAAACCTAAACACACTTAACAACAATTTATATTAGTACAAATAATAATATGTTTTGTAATCATCAAAATACACTAAACATGGGTTGATTGTAACCTTGGGCCACAATCTCCCCTTTTTGATGATGACAAACATATGAGTTTATTAAACAATAAAGGAGGAAAGAGCTTGGAAAGCTCCCCCTTAAAACAATGCTATGTATTTAACATGATATGAACAACTATGTAAGCATACATAAAGCATTGAAAAAATATCATCACCAAAAAATTTTGTCATAAAACTAAAATAAGGAATAACAACTTTCATATTTTTCTCCCAAACTTATATATATTTATATTTCTCCCCCTTTTTGTCATACATCAAAAAGGGTTAAAAAAAATTTTAAGACAAAAACAAAACAAATATATTAGAAAACAAACTAAGATATTTTAAGTATCATCTTACATACATTCATTCACCACAAATAATGAGAATCTTGCATAATCTTAAGGTTTTGTGAAAATATCTGCAAGTTGAAAATCGTGGAAACAAAATCGATATCAATGTCACCTTTTTCAAAGTGATCTCTAAGAAATGATATCTAATGTCTATATGTTTGGTTTTACTATGTTGATTAGCTTTTTTGTCATGTGAATAGCACTAGTATTATCACAATAAATCTTAAAACATGATCAAAATGTAAATCAAAATCGAGAAGAGTATGTTTCATCCAGAGTACTTGTGCACAACACGCTCCGGCTGCTACATACTCCGCCTCGGCGGTTGAGAGGGCTACACTATTTTGCTTCTTGGAAGACCAAGACACAAGACAAATTGCCCAAGAATTGGCAAGTTGCCACTTGTCCTCTTCCTATCTACTCTACACACCGGCATGTCGGCATCCGAATAACTAGTCATGGTAATTGGTGTTTAGTTTTCGGATACCACAAACCTAAATCATTTGTGCCCCTAACATACCTAATTATGCGTTTTACCGCTATTAGTGTGATTCCTTAGGACATGATTGAAAACGTGCACATAAACATACGGTTGGGGAAAACATTATATCCGGCCTACTAGCCGTAAGATAGAGTAACTACCAATCATGCTACGAAATAATTTGATGTCTACTTCCTTACCTTGTTCGTCCTTGTCAAGTTTCGTAGTGGTTGCCAGGGAGTCTTTTGCTACTTTGGATCCTTCAAGCCCGAACCTCTTGATGAGTTCTTTGGTGTACTTGGCTTGGTTGATGATGTCCCATCACTACGTTGCTTGATTTTGAAGTCCAAGAAGAAGTTGAGCTCCCCCATCATAGACATCTCGAATTCCTTTTCATGCATGACTCAAATTCTGCAAAGTGAAACATTAGTAGATCCAAAAATAATTGTCATCAACATAAATTTGAACTATGAGGATATCTTGATCTATATGTTTGGGTAATAATGTTTTATCAACTTTTCCTTTCTTAAAATCATTTGAAAGCAAAATGAAGACAATCTTTCATACCAAGCCCTAGGGCTTGTTTCAAACCATATAGTGCTTTATCTAATTTTATAAACATAATTAGGGTGTGTAGGATCAACAAACCCGGGGGGTTGTTCAACATACACCTCCTCATCAATATAACCATTAAGAAAAGCACTCTTTACATCCATTTGAAACAACTTAAAATCTTTAATGAGGCATATGCTAAGGTCATCCGTATGGCTTCGAGCCGTGCTAACGGTGCAAAGGTTTCTTCAAAATCGTTCCCTCGATTTGAGTGTAACCCTTGGGCAACTAACCTAGCCTTGTTTCTACTACATTACCCGATTCATCCAACTTATTCTTAAAGATCCACTTAGTACCAATTGTTGGTCTATCGTGGGGCCTAGGAACAGGTGCCAAACTTGGTTGCGCTCAAATTGATTGAGCTCCTCTTGGCATAGCAAGCAACCAATATGAAGCGCCCTCGGCGTCGAGCACATTTTTGGGTTCAATGGTGTGAAATAAAGCAAAATTACCACAAAAATCTTGAATCTTAGAGCGAGTGGTTACCCCTTTTGATACTTCACCTATGACGAGGTCCTTGGATGATGAGGATTGAATCTCAATCCTTTGGTAGTGGTTGAGAGGGCTCCTCTTCATTTGCTTGATGTTCATTTCTTGAGCCTCTTCCACTTTGGCTTCACTTCCATCACCATCCTTTGGCTTGTCTCCCATGGTAGAAGCATCCTCCAAGGTCACTTTCTCCAACCCTTCATCTAAAGCATCAATTTCTACACAATTCTTAACAAACTTGTTAGATTCCTCAAATTTAACATGAATAGATTCCTCAATAGTCAAAGTTGACCTATTGAAGACTCTATAAGCCTTACTAGTATTTTGAATAACTACAAAAATAAGCCTCATATGATCTAGCATCAAATTTTCCCAAATTAATATTTGTATTTAAAACAAAACATTTGCAACCAAACACTTTGAAATAAGAAACATTAGGTTTTCTAGAAAAATACATTCTCATAAGAAGTCTTAGTAGTATTTTTACATAGGAAAACACGATTTGCAATGTAACATGAAGTATGAACGGCCTCGGCCCACAAATAATGTGGTAGACCATATTCATTTAAACATTGTCCTAGCCATCTCTGTAAAGTACGATTTTTCCGCTCAACTACTCCATTTTGTTGTGGAGTTCTAGGAAAGAAAGTTCATGTGTTATTCCATGTTCCTCACAAAAAGTGGTAAAGGGAAGGTTAATGAACTCACCTCCTCTATCACTTCTTATTTTAATTATTGAGGAGTCATTTTTCCTTTTCAACTCTTTTCTTAAAGGCTTGAAAATGTGAAAGGTTGACTTTTGGTGTTCAAGAAAATAAACCCAGTAAAACGCGAAAATCATCTACTAAAACATAAGCAAAATCTACTCCCACTTAAACTTTTGGTTTGTGTAGGCCAAATAAATCCATGTGGATTAGCTCCAATGGTCGTGATGACATGATATCCTTAATTGATTTAATGAGGACTTAGTTTGTTTCCCAAATTGACATGCGTCACAAACTCGGTCCTTTTCAAAGTTCAATGAAGGAATACCCTTCACCATTTCCTTAGAGTTAAGCCTAGAAATATGGTCAAATGAGACGTGGCCTAATCTCCTATGCCATAACCAAAGTCGTCATCGAGGGCTTTTAAACAAGTATGTTACAAGACATAGTTAACATATCAATCATATAACATTGCTTTCACGAAAACCGGAAATACACAAACATTAGAATTTTTGTCAACTATTTTACAAGCATATCATCAAAAATAACATTAAATCCTTTATCACATAATTGACTAATGCTCAA